>CM038214.1:72319748-72807060 GCA_021442155.1 Cymbidium sinense
TTTAGTTTAGGTTTATTTTAAATTTATTTTATCTTTTTTAGTTTAGCTTCAGGTTTTTTAGTTTATCTTTAGCTAGTTTAGTTTTATTTTATTTTTAGTTTAGCTTCATCTTTGTTTATTTATTTATTTTATTTTATTAGATTTAGGTTTTTTTTTTTAGTCTAGTTCTTATTTTATTTTATTCTAGGTTTTATTTTTTTAGCTTTAGTTTTATTTTATTTTATTTTATTTTATTTTATTTTATTTTAGATAAGTTTTCATTTTATTTAGATTTTATTTTTATTTTAGTTTAGTTTAGGTTTTTATTTATTTTATTTTGTGTTTAGTTTATTTTATTTTGTTTATTTTATTTTTATTCGAGGTTTAGTTTTATTTTTAGTTTAGTAGTTTTATTTTTTTATTTATCTTCAAGTTTTACTTTTATGTTAATTATCCAGTTTAAGTTTTATTTAGTTTTATTTAATTTAATTATGTTTTATTTTAATATTATTTTATTTAGTTTTATTTTAATTTATTAGTTTATTGTATTTTAGTTTTATTTTATTTTATTTATTTTATTTTATGTTTAGGGTAAGGTAGTATTTTTAGGCTTCTTTAATTTATTTTATCTTTATTTTATTTATTTTCTCAGTTTTCAGTTTATTTTATTTATCTTTATAAGTTTATTCTATCAGGTTTAGGTGGCCCAGGGCCCAGTCTTGGCCCAGGGCCCAGTAGGTCAGCTCAGGGCCTGTGGCCTGACTCAGCCTTTGTGGTTTAGTGGTCTAGGCCCAGGTCAGTCAGTATTCATTTAGTTGTGGTCTGGCCTGTGGCCCAGTGGCCTTGATCTAAAGCTCAGGCCCTGATCTTAGTCCCAGGGCCCATGATCTGGGTCTGTGTGGCCCATGTGCCTCAGGGCCTTGGTTGGGCCCAGTGGTCATAGGCTCCATCTCAGTATTTAGGGCTAGGTCAGGGCTCAGGGCTCAGGGCCTATGGCCCATTTTCATTGGCCTGGGATTCCAGATCTTTTGGCCCAGGATCTTTGGCTCAGCCATGGCATAAGGCCTAGCCTCAGCCAGTTTGTGGCTGACTAGGGTCTTGGCCTGGGCAGCCTAACATCTTTAATCAACCTCAAACCCCAAGTCAGTCTTTAGATTTAGTTTATTTTTATTTATTTTAATTTATTTTATTTATTTAGTTTATTATTTTACTTATTTATTTTAATTCAGTAATTTTAGTTTATGTTTATTTAATTCTTTAGTCAGTTATTTTGTTTATTTTATTTATTTTTTATTTATTTTATGTAAGGTTTTATCTTTATTATTAGTTTAGGTATTTTAATTTCAGGTTTTAAGTTTATCTTGTGTATTTTGGGTTTTATTTTTAGTTAGTTTAGGTCATTTTAGTTTTATTTTATTTATTTTAGTTAGTATTTTTTATTTTTAAGGTTTATTTAAGTTTAATTTATTTAATTATTTAGTTTATGTTATTTTATTTATTTTAGGTTTAGTTTTATTTTATATTATTTTTAGGTTAATGTTTGGGTTTAGTTTTGATTTAGTTTTATTTTATTTTAGTTTTATTTTATTTTGTTTCATTTTATTTTTCTTTAAATTTTTATTTATTATAATTAGTTTTATTTGATTAGTAGTTTTTTATCTTTGGGTTCACTTAGGGTTTAGCTTTTTAGGTTTTTATTTTAGGCTTATTTTTTAAGATTTTATTTTAGTTTAGCTAGTTTATTTTATTTTTATTTTATTTTATTTTGGGTTTATTTAGTTTTATTTATTTTTTATTTATTTTTTTTAGGTTTATTTATTTTATTTTGTTTTATTTATTTTAAGTTTTTTTTAATTTTAGTAGATTTTTAGTTTATATTTATAGGTTATTTTTATGTTTATTTTGTTTAGATTCTTTATTTATCTTTTAGTTTATTATTTTATTTTATAGTTTATTTTGGTTTTATCAAGTATATTTTAGTATAGGTCTTATTATCATTTAGTTTATTCTTATTTAAATTAGCTCATGTATTTTATTATTTTCTTTTATCTTTACCTAGCTTCAGTTTATTTTATCCATTTTATCTTTAGTCTTTACTTATGTGCCAGGGTCTTTAGTCTTTATGGCCTAAACCTTGTGGTCTTTAAAGCTAGGCCCAGTCAGGTCAGTGGCCTTAGCCTGGCTCATTTCAGTGGCCCAGGGCCCAGTGCTCAGTATCAGGTCACCAGTGGCCTAGGCATTCAGTGCCTCCTGGGCCTAGGGTTCAGTATCTCACCCAGAGCCCTTAGCCTTTGTCAGCCCAGGCCTCAGGCCCTTTCAGTATTCAGTAGCCTGGGCCCAGTGGCCTGGGCCCAGCCCAGGTCACCAGTATTCAGTATCTGTATTCAGCCTCAGGCTCTCAGTGTCATCTGGGGCTCAGGGTCTAGGGCTCAGGCCCAACGTCAGTGGCTTGGCAGCTTCAGGCCTCAGTATCTGAGCCTGTGAGCCCAGTTTGCCCAGCCTCTGGGCCTTTGGGGGCTCATCTAGCCCAGGGCCCATTTGTGATCAGGGGCCTTATTAGGGCCCAGGGCCCAGGGTCTAGCTAGGGCTAGGGCCTGGTTACCCTAGGCTCATCTTTTAAGACTAGTGGCTGTGGCCCAGGGCTCAAGGCCTTTTTTTTCAAAACTAAACCAAGAGTTTTTTTTTAGTTTTTAGTTTTATTTATTTATTTATTTAGGTTTATTATTTATTTAGTATTTTAATTCATCTTTAAGTTCATTGTATTAGTTTTTCTTTTATTTTAGTTTTTTTAGGTTATGAATTTTAAATTATTTTTTGGTTATTTTATTTTATTTTATAGTTTATTATTATTATCTTAGGTTTTAGTTTTATTTTATATTTATTTTTTTTTTTATTTATTTATTAGTTATTATTAGGCTCAGATTTTATTTATTTTAATTTTATTTTAGTTTAGGTTTTATTTTATTTTTTTTAATTTTAAGTTTAGTTTTATTTAGTTTAGGTTTATTTTTTATTTATTTTTTTATTTTAGACTTATATTCTTTGTGTTTTATTTAGTTTTATTTTATTTTATTTTATTTTACATTATTTCATCTTTAATCTTGTTTTAGGTTTTTTTATTTTTTTTACAGTTTTATTTAGATTAGTTTTTTTAGCCTTTATTTAGTAGGTTTAGCTTTTAGTTTTTTTAAATGTTAATTTAATTTATTTTTATTTAGTTTAGTTTATTTTAGTTTATTTTATTTAGTTTAGTGGTTTATGTTTAGTTTTTTGTTTAGTTTAGTTTTATTTATTTTAGTTTATTTCAACTGATTTTATTTATTTTATTTTGTTCATTTTATTCATTTTAGTTTAGTTTTATTTTTGTAGGGTTTATTATTTTTTATATTTATGTTTTATTTTTTTTATTTTTGAGTTTAGATTTTATTTGTGGTTTTATTTTATTATTTAGGTTTATTTTATTTTATTCTTTAGTTTTATTAATAGGTTTTATCAAGTTTATATTTTTATTTATACATTTTTATATTCATTATTTATATTTTTTTAGGCTTGCCTTATTTATCTTATCTATTTATCTTTATTAAGCTAGTCTTTTATTATTTTATTGTATTTACTCTAGGCTCTTTGTGCCTTTCTAGAGCTCTTAGTTTCAGTGGCCTTATTTAAGGCTAGTGCCTCTGCCAGGATCAGTGGCTTATTTGTGGCTAGCCTTGTCATCAGAGTTGTCAAATTTTAGGGCCTTATTATCCCTGTGGCCTTGTGGCTGATTATAGCTCACTCAGTGGCCTGTGATCTTGCCCAGGTAAAAGCTCAGGGCCCAGGACTCAGTGTCAGGGCAGTGGGCCTAGGCTCAGTGGCTTTGTGACTTGGCCAGTGTGGGTCAGGCCCAGTGGCTCAGTGGTAGAACAGTTACTTGGGCCTGGGTTCTTAATGTGGATTTAGTATATGATCAGGGTATGGTTTAGATTTAAAAAAAAAGAAAAAAGTAAGCATTTAGTATTTTATTTTAGTTTATTTTATTTATCTTAGTTATATTTAATATAAGTTTATTTTATTTAATTTAGTCATTTATTATATAGATTTATTTAGTGGATTTTATCTTAGTTTATTTTGTTATTTTATTTTAGTAGTTTTATTTTATTTTATCTTTGTGCTAGTTTTAATCTTTTTCTAGGTTTTATTTTTTTATTTTTAGTTTTTTAGGTTTTAATCTAGATTATTTTGGCATTATTTTTTTTAGCTAGTAGGTTTATTTTATTTATTTCTTTTATTTTACTTTTTTAGTTTATTTAGATTTTATTTATTTTAATTTATTTTAGTTCATTTTATTTATTTATTTTATTTATTTAGTTTGGTGCCTAGTTTTTTTTTTTATTTATTTTATATTTTAGGTTTTGATTTTATATGAATTAAGTTTATTTTGATTTTATTTTCATTTAGTTTGTTTTATTTAGGTTTTATTTTTAGGTTTATTTTTCTTTTAATTTTATTTGTTTTCATTTATTTTATTTTATTTTTTATTTTTTTTATTTCTTTATTTATATGTTTAAGTTTTAGGTTTTAGGTTTAGTTTCTTTTATTTTATTTTATTTGTTTTGGTTTTAGTTTTTATTTATTTTATTTAGGTTTTATTTTTTAGTTTAGTTTTTAGGTTTTAGATTTAGGTTTGTGATTTAGGGGTTTAGGTTTTGGGTTAGTTTTTATATAGTGGGGTTTTTTAATTTTAAATTATTTTTATTTTGGGTTTGTGGGTTTGATTTATAGTTTAAGGTTTGGGGTTCGTTTTAGTTTAGGGTTTAGATTTTTGGTTTTTAATAGAGAACAAATTCATATTCAACATTTCTTCTCGATTTCATTAACCAAGTAACACACCAACTTTCTATGACACAAGTGTGACGTAAATAAAAATGATCATAGTAAATCAAAACCCTAGATATCTTGAATCGTATGTACTATAAAGACAGACTTCCCTATGCAATAGATCAGATTGGCCATTATGTAATTTCTGTAGTTCCCATATGAACCATTTTGACCTCTCGAGTAGCAGATCCACCATTGATCCCCATCTGCCTCGCCACCAGCTTTTGTAACATCTATCGCTTTGCCTCCATAACCACCACTCAACCATCCATATCCACCAACACCTAGATCCCCACCACCATGATAACCACCACCTGCTTCTCTCCTCCATGATCTATATTGTGGTTGATGGTGATGTTCTGCTGTCAAGGTTCTGCCCATTCTTAGGTTTTGTTATTTTGGTTTATAAGGTTTTAGGGTTTTGGTTTATTTTTTAATTTATTTAGTTACTTTAGGTTTAGGTTTAGGTTTTAGGATTTAGGGTTTAGGGTTTAGTGTTAGGGTTTAGTTTTTAGGGCATAGGGTTTATGGTTTAGGGTTTAGGTTTTGTGGGTTCATGCTTTGGTTTAAGGTTTAAATGGGTTTATGATTTGTGGTTTTAGAGTTTTAGAGTTTAGTGTTTTAGGTTTTGTGGTTTAGTTTTGAGTTTAGGATTGTGTAGGAGGTTGGGTGGTTTAGTGTGTTTAGGTTGTAGGGTCAGTGGTTTAGGGTAGGGTTTAAGGTAGGTGCAGGCTAGGGCTTAGAGTCCATAGATTAGGGTAGGGTTAGTTTTTTTATATTTATTATTTATTATTTTATTTTTAAAGTGCCCAACCATAGGTTTATTTAGATTATTATTATTATTAATTTATCTATTTTGATTTAGGTATTTATATTTATATTTATAGTATTTAGTTTTTTTTTAGTTTATTTTTAAGATTAGGTTAGGTTTATCTTTAGTTTTTTTATTTTATCTTTTTTTTTATTTATTTATTTTAGGTTTTTAGCTTTAATTTTTAGGTTTTATTTTACATTCATCTTAGGTTTATTTTAAGTTTATTTTAAGTTTATGTTTAGGTTTATTTTAAGTTTATTTTATTTATTTTAGTTTAGGTTAGTTTAGGTTTATTTATTATAATTTAGTTTATTTTAGTAGGTTTAGGTTTATTTTATTTTATTTGGTAGATTTTTTAGTTAGATTTTGGTCTTTAATTTTTATTTTAAGTTTTATTTTAGGTATTATTTAGTTTAGCTTTTATTTAGTTTATTATTTAGGTTTTTTATTTATTTTATTTTAGTTTAGTTTATTATTTTAGTTTAGTTTATGCTTTAGCTTTTAGTAGCATTTATGCTTAGTTTAGGGTCATTATGATTTAGGGTGGTTTTGGGGAGGGTTTGTAGGATTTAGGTGGGTATGATTGTTTTAGGGGGTTTAGGTTTATGGTTTAGGTATTGGTTTGGGTTTAGCATTTGATTTAGGTTTTAGTGTTTAGGGTTTATGGTTTAGGTTTTATGGGGTTCTAGTTTTAGTTTAAGATTTAGGGTTTTGGTTTTATAAAAGAGAACAAATTCATATCAAGATTTCATCTTTTGATTTCATCAACCACGTAACACACCAAGTATTCTAAGACCCAAGCAATAACATAGATAAAAATTGAGCACAATAGATCAAATAAAAAACCTTTGATAACTAGAATCGTCTCTATTGTAAAGAGATAGTTCCATAAGCAGCAGATCGGATCGAATATTCTTTAGATTCTCCAATTCCCATCAGAACCTCCCCATCGAGTTGCAGGATCCACCATGGCTGGAACCTTTCTTTCCGCCTCTATAACCACCACTGCTCCTACCACCACCTCCATATCCACCAAGACCTCCTGATCCCACCACCACCACGATATTTGCCTCTCGCTCCACCCACGATCTGGATTGATGATGGTGATGTTCGTCAGGTTCACCCATTCTGTGGGGTTTAGATAGTTTAAAGTTTAGGGTGTAGGTTTATTTTTTAATTTATTTAGTTACTTTAGGTTTATGTTTAGGGTGAGTTTGGGGGGTTTGGGGTGGTTTAAGGTGGTTAGGTCAGTGAGTGGGGAGGTATAATGCTTGGAGGGTTTAGGGTTTATGGTTTAGGGTTTAGGGTTTAGAGTTTAAAGTGGTTGTAGTAGGGTTTAGGGTTTAGGGTTTATGGTAGGGTGGATAATGGAGGGTTGTGATTTAAGTTTTCATGGTTAGTGGTTAGTGGGAGAGGGTAGTGGTAGGATTTAGGCTTTAGGGTTTAGGGTTTGGTGTTTAGGGTTTATGGTTTAGGGCTATAGATTTTAAGGTTTAGGGTTTAGGGTTTAGGGTTTTAGGATTTGGGGTTTAGGTTTGGGGTTTAAGTTTTAGGTTTTGGGTTAGCATTTGGGTTTTCAAATTGAGGTCTCAGTTTGGTTTTATGTATATTTTATGGTTTATGGTTTAGTGTTGGGGTTTAAGGTTTAGTGTTTTAAGGGTTTAGGTTTTTGGTTTGGTTTAGGGTTTAAGTTTAGGGTTAGCTTAAAGTTTGGGTTTATGACTAAGCTAATTGTGTTTTGGCTACAATTATTTTGGATTTGGTTTTATTTTGGCAAACTTGAACCTTTAGGTCAATTTGGGCTAAGTAGGTCAATTGGGTTTAATTGGGTTCAATTGGATCCAATCATGGCCTTGGTCAAGTTCAACAATCAATTTGGAATAAACTTGAGCCATTGGTTGTAATCAATTTGGTTTATATTTTGATTTGACCCAATTTAATCTTTTAGGTCAATTTGGGTCAACTTGGGTCAAGAGGGCCAAGTGGGTTTGGTTTGACTTAATTGAAGGTCAAGTCATATTCAAATATTGATTTTGATTTAGTATGAATCATCAAGGATTTGGCTTAGGTTACAATTTAGTTATGTTCATATGGGTTAAGGGATTGACTAGGTCAAATGACCAAGTTAACTTGGTTTGACCTAATTTGTGATAATTGATCAACCTAGGGTGATCAACAATCATGATGGGATTGGTTCAATCCAATTTGGGTAGGATTAGAACTTGGCTCAAATAGGTCAAATTGGCCACTTTGGGTCAAGTGGATCAATTGGGTTTAGTTGGCTTGATTTTGGGATGAGTTTGATTTAGTTGAGTTTATATATGGATTTAGGATTGATAAATAAATTCAATTGTAATTGGCTTGGGTTCAAATGAGTTTTGGTTCTTTTGAACATTCCAAGTCAAAAGGGTTAAGTTGGGTTTGACTTGGGTTGATTTTTTTTTGATGATTGTAGATTTTATTTATATTTGTGAATATGATTGAAGGTATGATTGATTCATGAGAAAATCAATCAATTTGGTTCTAGAATGAAGGAATTTAAGTCCATGGAGTTGGGTCATGTGGCTTTGCTTGATTTGATTTGTTTTGATTTAGTTTTGATGATTTAAATGTATATTTCATTAAATTTGTGAAGATGATTGAAAATATGATTGATTTATGAGAAAATCAATTGAGTTTGACTTGATTTGGATTAAGATTCAAAGTCCATGGATAGGTCATATGGCTTGAAGGGTTTTGATTTAATTTGATTTAGTTTTGATCATTTGAATGTAGATTTGATTTATATTTAGAAAGATGATTGAAGATATAAATTGATTATGAGAAAATCAATTGATTTTGGATTGATTTGGATTAAGATTTGGCTAAGTCCATGGGATAGGTCATATGGCTTGGGAAGGGTTTCAAGTTTGAATTTGATCATGGGCTTCAATCATTTTTTTTTTGGAATTTGGGATTTGGATTTGGATTTGAATTTGATGTTTGAATTGAACTTGAGGTTTGGTTTGAAGGTGAACATGTATTGGATTTCATGTGTAGGTGGATTATCCTAATCCCAAAGGCAAAACCTAATCCTATAGTTAACCCTTCTAAGTCTTTAGGCTTAGGTTAAATGTTTACCTAATTATTAGAAGTTTCTTATGACTAGGGAAGTCTTAGTGTCTAGAATACTTCTAATTCTAAGATGGGAAGATTGAATCCGCACTCCAAAAGTGAGGTCAATATGCCTTAGGCTCCATAGTGTTGCCCGTGGAGATAGATGATTGGAAGATTGAAGCCAAGTTTCATAATATAGACTTAGATACAACTTTCAATGCTTTGCTTGGGAGACCATGGATACATAAGAATAACATAGTTGCATCCTCTTTACATCAGTGGAAGTTTGAGAGGTGGGATCATCTAGTGTGTCAAAGGAGATCTCAAGCCATTTACGCTCAGAGGTCGGCATAAGGACGGCTTACTACCTCCCACAAATTCAACAAGTCCTCAATGAACTTGGCCAAAGTTTAAAAATAAAAAATAAAAAAGAAAAAGAAAAAGAAAAAGAAAGAGAAAAAGAAAAGGAAATGAAAATAGAAAATGAAAAAGAAAATAAAAGGGAGTGGAAATAAGCTTGAAGGAGGAATTGGAGAATGACATTAGATTCCACCTACAGTTCGTTACTCCATTCAAACATATGGGTAGGATGACCTGACCTCTACCAAGCAGAGGAAGAGGCTAGTTGAGAGGCATTCCCAGTGGTGGAAAACCTCTTTATTGGTCACACAATAGAAGATATTTCCCAGCTACCAGGAGTACACTTGCTATCCATATAGACTTAGAATCTAGTTCATAAGATGAGTCTTATATGGTTAGCACATCATCCAGCTCTTGTCAACAGTAGATATTCTTGGAGGTGAGACTTGAGTCAAAGATGCACCACTAGAGTTCAAAAAAGAGATCAAGTCAACCATCAATGAGCTCAAGGAAATCAAATTAGGAACTGAAAAAGATCCACACCGAGCATACATCAATTTTGTGAATGAAATTGAAACTAATGACTTAGTTAGGCTATTGACTAACTTTAAGGACCGCTTTGCATGGAGTTATGAAGAGATGCGGATTCCCCGTAGTGGTCGATAAACTAGCAATAGAGCTACCGCTAACCCTATCAAGTAAGCTCCTAGATCCATGCGACATACATAACAAGAGTCATTTATGTCAAGAAACTAATTGATGCGCTTCATCCAGAAGAAAATAACCCGGTTAGCCACCATTGTCCTAATTAAGAGAAAGAATGGTTAAATTCACATATGCATCGATTTTAGGGATTTAAATAAGGCATATCCAAAAGATGAATTTTTACTACTAATTCTGGAGCTTATGGTGGACATTATTTCATCTCATGCAGCCTTCTCTTTCATGAATGGCTCATCTAGATATAACCAAATAGAGATGACCCATGAAGATGGAAGAAACATTGCTTTTAGAACCCCAATCAAAATATATTGCTATAAGGTAATGCCTTTCAGCCTTAAAAATGTCGGTGCTACATACTAGCGAGCTATGAATTGAATCTTCAACAAACTCATTCATCATCAAGTTGAGTGATTTGTCAATGATCTTGTGGTCAAAAGTAGAGAAAAGGAAAACCATCTCTTTGACTTGAGAGTAGTTTTCGAATAGTTAAGATAATTTAACCTTAAAATGAACACGCTGAAGTGTGCATTTGGAGTAGCTTCATAGGAATTCCTTGGGTTTGTTGTCCGACACTATGAAATTAAAATCGATCTAGAGATGATCAAGGCGATATTAGAAATGCATCCCCCTAAAAGTTTAACTCAACTCAGATTACTCCAAAGGAAGTTGGCATATCTAAGAAGCTTTATATCCAACCTATTGGGGAAGATTTCAGCCATTCTCAGCACTTGTCAGAAAGGATGCCAAGTTTAAGTAGGATGACAAGTGTGAGCATGCCTTCGAAAACATCAAGAATTACCTGATGATGTCGCTGATTCTAGCAGACCCTATCTCGAACAAGCCGCTCATACTTTACACTGTTGCATTAGATAACTCATTTGGTGCTTTGTTGGCCCAATCTAATGGCAAAGGGAAGGAAAATGCACTCTACTACCTCGACTGTCACCTAATCCCTGCTAAGGCTAATTATCCACCCATTGAGAAGCATTGCTTAGCTTTAATCTTTGCATCTCACAAAATACAGCACTACACACTTCCTTATAAGGTGAGTTTAATCTTTAGGGTCAAACCACTAGACTATCTCATGATATGATCGACACGATCTTGACAGCTGGCACGATGGTCCATGATCCTCTCATAGTTTGACATTACCTTCATACCCCTCCGTATGGTGAAAGGACATGCGCTAGTAGATTTCTTAGCAGCAAACCCACTTCTTGCTGACTCTCTGCTTAGTGATGATCTTTCCGATAAACAAAACATGAACTTAGCGGATACTAGCATTCAGCATTGGGACATGTACTTTGATGGTGCATCTTCCTCTCAAAGAGGACAAGAACCATAATCTACAATTCTAGGAAAGGCAGGGGTACGAATAGGTCTCTTAAATCTAGACAAAGATGTGATGAGATTCTCATATCATTTGTCAATTCTTTGCACCAACAATGAAGCCGAATATGAGGATCTAATCGTTGGTCTAAAGTTAGCCATTACTCTAAGCATCCAGAACATCAATAGCTTCAAGGATTCTCAGCTAGTTGTCAATCAAATCATTAGGTCCTATAAGATTATAAAGCCCAAGCTCTATCACTACCACAAGTACACTATAGAATTGTTGGCCCAACTTCTAGAGGTTACCATTTATGAGATTCCTTGAGGAGAGAATATTGTACGTATGCTTTAGCCAAGCTTGCCAAGGAGTTGGCATGTCCGGAGGATGAGTCCATTTCAATAAAGGTCCAAAATAGACTAGTCTTATCCTTTAATGATATTGAACTCCTCAAAAAGTACTCTCTTAAAGGGGAGATTGCCAATGCCAAGGAGGATGAGGAGTTAGATTGGAGGCAACCATTTATGGATTATCTAAATAAAGGAAAACTACCTCAAGAGAAGTCCCAAGCCTATCATATGAAGTAGAGAGCACTTTCCTTCACTCTTGTGGATGGTGTCTTGTACTGGCGGTCTTTCGATCATATGTGGTTATATTATTTAGACAAGCATGAATCCCGTAAGATCATGAGACTAGGATACCACTAGCCATCGATGATCAAAGATTGCATGGATATGACTAAATAATACCACCAATGTCAAATACACGGTGTGGTCCTACACCAACCACCCAACATTCTACATCCTACATTAGCCTCATGGCCATTTGTGTGTTGGGGTTATCGACATAGTGGATCTGATTGATCCTCCTTCTTCCAAGGATCATCGATTCATCTTAGCTGCTATTATCTACTTTTCCAAATGGGCAAAGGTGATTCTACCCAGAGAGGTCACAGCTTAGCATGTGCTCCAGTTTTTTAGAAACCATATCGTATATAGGTTTAGAGTGCCTCGATGAATTATATCTCTTAATGGTTCTGCATTCAAGAGCACTAAGATCAACAACTTTTCCCAAAGACATAGCATAGATTGAAGATATTCTACCATCAACTACTAGAGAGAAAACATCATAGCATAATCCATCAACAAAACTTTCATCGACATACTAAAGAAGACACTCAACAATAACAAGCGACAATAGCAAGAGAAGTTAGTTGAAGCCTTGTGGGCCTACCACACCACATATAGAACTCCAAATCAGTCTACTCCTTTCTCTTTAGTGTATGGGTATGAGGCCACTCTATCATTAGAAGTTCAACTCCCATCATTAAGGATAGTTGTGGGTAGTAAGATCATAATAGAGCAGAATGCAAAGTTACAGTTAGGACATCTCGAAGGTTTGAATGAGAGATGCTTGAGGGCATACCAAAATGTCAAGTTGTACAAAGCTATAATGATTCAAGCTCACAATAAGTTGGTCCATCCCAGAGCTTTTCAAGCTTTATTTTAGTTCTGAGGAGATCGATTGTTGCCCGTTCTAAGATGGGAGGCAAGTTTGAACCCACTTAAGAAGGCCCTTTTACCATAGAAAAGGCCTACCAATGAAGATTTTACCAGCTTATTAATCATAAGGGAGAGTGCCCAACACTTCAAATCAACAGACTCTACTTAAATAAATATTATAAATCATGTTTGAAAATAATTATAATCAATAAAAATTATATTTTGAATTCAATCTCTTCCATGTTGAAAGTATTCTTGTTTGCTAATCTGCCATGATGTGTTTAGGGTAGCTGTAAAGAACCCAAGTGACGTCCTTTCCTTCATCGACACAAAATAAACACAAATTACCCAAACATATAAAATAAACACTTATCTTTTATCTCGGGCTACTCTGAGTTGAGATACCATCCCCAGTGGCACTCACTTAATAGCTGCTCTAGGTCGGGCTGACGTGCTACCCTACTAGTGTGTCAGCCTAGTGATCTTCTTTCTTTGGAAGATGTAAGTATGCTACACTTTCCTTCCTTACTTGGCCACTACACACTGATGAGTGCCTTGTTAGGTTTGTAGGCCTTACTGCATGGCCGGTAAGCTACCTTATGTTGGCTTCATTTAAGAGGATGTGAGTCTGCTATGCTTTCTTCTTGGATTAGCCTTTGTGCACTAATTGGGTCGAGTATATTTCAAGTTTAGGATAAGTCCTCTAGTGACTCCTACCCTCCTGATTGCTTTAAGTGTGATTCCTATCCTTCCTCAGGGCTCCCTGCTGAGTAGTCGCTCTAGGTCAGATAGCATCTGTCCCACGGACGATAGACTATTTTGATGATCAGTTCTGCTCAATAAGTTGTAAGCCTACATGCTTTCTTTCCAGATTGATCATGGCACACCGATGAGCACCTTAGGTTGGTTGGTTCTGGCTATGCTGACAGATACACCATTCATGCTGATGGATACACCTTAGGTTGGTTTGTTCTCGCACCTTAGGATACACCACTCACGGAAGATGTAAGTCTGCTATGCTTTCTCCTTGAGTTGGCCATCGTACACCTATAGTGTTTCTTTTCTAGGGCTTAGGATAATGCCCCTAGTAGCACCTCCCCTATGGGCACTATATTTGGAACACATCCTTTGTGACCCCATTTAGACACTACCAAGGTCAGATTTGATAGTTCCCCTTTCCTAGTAACTACCCCTGTGGCTGGAGAATCTATCTTGTGGATGTCCGATTCTCCTTTGTCCGAAATCTATGATAGGTCAAGGTTGACATAGTCCCTTCTCAGTGTGGTCCCTCACACACCAACAGGGTTCATGCAAACATATAAACAAAATATATATTCACTTGTGGATTAGGAGGACACCCCTAGTGGTACCATTTCCCAAGCAGGTATCCTATATATAATGCAATGTTAGCAAAACTCCATATAGGTATCTCCTGACTACTCTTGAGTTGGTATAAGTCTTAGTGGCATTCACTAAGTAGTCTCCACTAAGTCGAGTTCACTTTATTGTGCTACCAATAGGTCACCACAACAGTTATTCCCTGCTTTAGAAGATGTAAGTCTATTGTGCCTTCTTCCTAGCACAATCATTGCACATTGAAAGACAACCTCTTGGGTTGGCTAGCTTTACCTCATGGCCAGTAGACTATCCCTTTGGATTTGTAAATCTGAGATAGGATAAGTCTGATATAGCACCTTCTCAGTGGGTCCAACACACACCGACATTGTCTATAAATTAAATCTTTCAAATTTGGCTGAACTTACATCCCCAACAAATTTTCCTTCAATTTGAAATCAAACTAAACCAAACAAACCATATCAAATCACATGAAATTAAGATAAAATAAATCCTGACTACTTTTGAGTTGACATAAGTCCTCGATAGCATTCACTCAATAGTTGCCCTAGGTTAGGTTCAATTTGTTGTGCATCCAACAGGTCACCCCACTGGTTATTACTCACTTTGAAGATTAAGCCTGCTACGCCTTCTTCCTAGCATAGACGTTGCACACCAAAAGTCAAACCCTTAGGTTGGCTAGATCTACCCCATAGTCGATAGACTACCCCTTTGGATTTGTAAACCTGAGGTAGGTCAAGGCTGATATAGCCCATTCTCAGTGGGTCCATCACACACTGATAGGGTCCATACATTAACTCAGATTAAATTAAACCCAATCTAATTTTCCTAGTGTTGTTAAATCATACCTTTCTCCCTAGTGGAGCCCAAAATCATATATAAACAAGTCAAGAAAACAAGTCAAATTCAAAACCAACCTCCCTTAGAGCCAAAGTAAACCAACTCCCCTAGTAGAGTCTAAATCAAAGAAATCCAACCAAATTCTTATCCCCAATGGATACATCCCCAAATAAATCTATAAAATCAAACTCAAATCCTAATCCCCACCATATAGCCCGAACCTACTTCCCTAGTGGAAGTTTCATATACTTGATCCCTTGCAGACTCAAGCCCATATCTCTAGTAGATATGCCTCCACATAAATAAAAACAAAATAAACTAAAGTCGATTCAATCTTAATCCTAGATGGATTATAGAATCTTATCCTCAGTGGATCTTTATTTCGTAAATTATATAATCAAGTCAACTTTAAACCTTATCCCCAGTAGATTTTCTTCTTCTATTCCCTCAACATAGACCCCTCACATGTCATGTCTAGTGCATGTGTGATCCCATAGCGGATCTCCCTCCATGCCCTTAACATGGAATTCTCATCAAATCTTATTTCTTCTCTTATGCACACTTTTAATACTTCAACCAAAAGCCTAACAATGTATTCATTCAAATTACATCATCTTAACATTATAATCAGCATTTTATGATTTGTGATGATGCAAGCGCAAAAAAATAATATAATATCAAGCTAAACATATTATAGTGTCAATTAACACACTATATTAGCAGATACATCCCTAAACAAATCTATGAAATTAAACTCAATTCCCAGTCCCCAACAGATAGCCTGAATCTACTTCTCTTTGTGAAAGGTTCATTTACCCATTCCCAAGTGAACTCAAGCCATATCTCTAGAAGATATGCCTCCACAAAAATTAAAATAAAACAAATTAAATTAAATTTGTTCTTAATCCCTAGTGGATTATAGATTCTTATCCCCAGCTAATCTTCTTTCCATAAATCTTATAATCAAATTAACTTCAAACCTTATCCCCAGGAGATTTTCTTCTTCTATTCCCTCGACATAGACCCCTCAGATGTCATATCCAGTGCATGTGTGATCCCCAAGTGGATCTCCCTCCATATCTTTGACATGGAATTCTCATCAAATCTTAATTCTTCTCTTATGCACACTTTTAATACTTCAACCAAAAGCCTAACAATTTATTCATTCAAATTACATCATCCAAACATTGTAATCAACATTTTATGAATTGTGATGGTGCAAGCTCAAACTAACTATACAATATCATGCTAAACATATTATAATGTGAATTAACACACTATGTTATATTATAATATGTGATGTTTTATTATAATTTGCTATAATATAATATAGTGTATAATATTACACCACATTAGAATCACTCAAAAACAACAAATAACAAAACTTTCTCAAAATAAGAATAATGTTCATTTTGGATGTAAAATTATTATTTTTATATTAGAAATGCTACAAAATAGCTTAATTTTGGTATTGCTTCTTGGTGTGTGCCGTGAATTTGGCCAAATTCTTCCATATAAACCTTCAAATTAACATTTTTATGAGCTTTGACCCAATGTATTATAACAAAAGTAAAACATACTAAAATGTACAATAACATTTAGTAACACACCACCACATCATATATTTGTGAGGTTATATTATTATTTTCATTATATTTTAATATGCTTCCATATAATATAATATCTTACATTACACCTTAAAATGAATCACTTTAAGCCAAAAATTTATCAAATTTGGTTGAAAAATGAACATTTATTTTGGATTCAAAATTCCATACTTTTGATTAAATGACACACCATAGCACACCCACAATGATGTTCACTAAAGCTTACCTTTAATTTGGCCAAATTCCATCATCACAGCTTATAAATCAATATTTTTATGAATTATACCAAGAACGACTACATCATGCTATAGCAAACTAAAATATGCTAAACAACAAGTAGTAATACATAATGGTATGCTATAATGCATGATGCTACACCATGTTATGGAATCCTATGTTATAATACAATATAACATATTATATTATATTATATTCCATATCCATCACAAGGGATTGCTTAAGATGAAATATAATAAAATTAGTCTAAAGAATAAAAAAACTACATATTTTAGTCTTATCACTTACATATTTTAAATTGAAACCGTATATTATAATGCCATGCTCTACCTATTATGAATTTGGCCAAATTCCACCTTTTTAAAGTCAAAATTAACATTTTTATAAATAATTCTAGTGTATGCTCAACAGCATGATTGTAAAATGCTAAAAGAATTTAAAATGCATAGAACAATATATTATGATATATGATGCTATACTATGCTACAACATATAATATTTATTTTGAACATAAAATCTTACTTTTCAGATTACAAGTGGCGTTGCACACCTTTGGTACTACAACCTAATTCCCACTTCAAGTTTATCAAATTTTATCATCTGATTTATTAAATCAATAATTTTATGATTTATATTAATATAGACTATAGGGTACAATTCCATAATATACTAAAATATTTCAAAACATCTTATAACATCCAAAAACACATCACTACATGCTCAAATATATGATGCTACATTATACTGTAATATACAATATTACAATATGATTTAGGTTTAGATTTTAGGGTATTCAAATCTCTAATTGTCAAGAAAAAGTCTCTTAAAGACATTTTCTTTAGCTACCATAACTATGTTAAGATTAGGTCATTCTTTAGATCTACTCCTAACGACATCTTTATTCAAGATTTAGGGTTTAAGGTTAGTTTAGGGTCTAGGGTTTAGAGTTAATTTAGGGTTTAGGGTTTATGGTTTAAGGTTTGGGGTTTAAGGTTTAGGGTTTAGGGTTTTAGGTTTTAGGGTTTAGGGCTTATCATTTTAGGGTTTGGGTTTAAGGTTTTGTGTTTAGGGTTTAGGGTTTTAGGGTTTAGGGTTTAGGTTTAGGGTTTAAGGTTTAAGGTTTAGGCTTTAGGGTTTAGGGTTTAAGGTTTAGTGTTTAGTGTTTAGGGTTTTTAGGTTTTATGGTTTAAGGTTTAGTGTTTAGGTTATAGTGTCTTAGTTTTAAGTTTATGGTTTAAGTTTTAGTTTAGGATTTAGGAGTTAGGGTTTAAGGTTATTTTTAACACAAAATAAATTCAGATTCAACATTTCTTCTTTTTTATTTCATCAACCAAGTAGCACCCAAGTATTCTATGAGATGAGCAACGACATAGATAAAAAATGAGCACCCATAGAGTATATCGTCTCTAATTTCCATCAGAACCACCATTGCCTCTCGAGTAGCGGGATCTGCCATCATAACCATGATCTCTGCCTCCGCCACCCAAATTTATTTTTTAATTTATTTAGTTACTTTAGGTTTAGGTTTGGGGTTTGGTGTTTAGGGTTGGGAGGTTTGGTTTAGGATTTAGGGTTCATAGTGTAGGTTTTAGGGTTTAGAGTTTAGGGTCCATGCTTTAGGGTTTAGGTTAAGGATTAGGTTTAGGGTTTAGGATTTGTGGGTTTAAGGTTTTTAGCATTTAAGATTTAGGGTTTATAATTAGGGTTTGGCATGTGGGGTTGCAGGTTGTAGTTTAGGGTTTAGGGTTTAGGGTTAGGTTTAGGGTTTAGGGTTTAGGGTTTAGGGTTTTAGGTTAAGGATTTAGGGTTTAGGCATTTCTTTAGAATTAACTAAACTGATATATTTAGGTTTATTTTGTTTATTTAGTTTAGGGTTTAGAGTTTTTTAGGGTTTAGGGTTTAGGGTAAATTTTATGGTCTAGGGTTTAAGGTTTTGGTTTTAGGATTTATGATTTAGGGTTTGGGTTAAGGGTTTTAGGTTTTATTTTAGATTTAGTATTTTACTTTATTTAGGTTTTTTAGGGTTTAGGGATCCACCATCATAAATGATGACATAGATAAAAAATGAGCACGCATAGAGTAAATCGAAAACCCTAAATAAATAGAACCGTCTCTAGTGGAAAGACATTGTTTCATAAGCAGCAGATCATATTGGTCGTTCTTCAGTTTCTCTAGTTCCCATCAGAACCACTTCAGCCTCTCGAGCAACGGGATCCACCATCATATCTCCTACCTCTGCATCTGCCACCACCACGGTTATAACCTCTATCACTTCCATAACCACCACTACTCCCAGCACCACCTCCATATCCACCAACACCTCTAGATCCCCATCCACCACTGCGATCACCACTACCTCAGCCTTCGCCCCGCCTCCAGATCTAGATTAAGCCTAGTTGATGGTGATGTTCCTGCCGTTAAGGTTATGCCCATTTTTAAGGTTTAGGTTTATTAGGTTTTAGGGTTTAGGATTATTTTTTAATTTATTTAGTTACTTTAGGTTTAGGTTTAGGGTTTGGGGTTTAGGGTTTAAGGTTTAGGGTTAGGGTTGGGTTTAGCATTTAGGGTTCATGGTGGGTTTAGGTGGGGGAGGACTATGCTTTTAAGGATTAGGGTTAAGGATTTGGGTTTAAGGTTTAAGGTCTAGGGTTTAGGGTTTATGGATTAAGGTTGTAGGTTTAAGGTTGTAGGTTTAGGGTTTAGGGTTAATTTTAGGGTTTTGGGTTTAGCAATTTTTTTAAATTAAGTAAACCACTAGGTTTAGGTTTATTTACTTTATTTAGTTAATGTGTTTTAGGGTTTATAGGGTTTAGGTTAAGATTTAAGGTTTAGGTGATTTTTTTAATTAAGAAAGTGGCAGGTCTAGGTTTATTTAGTTTATTTAATTTATTTTATTTATTTTAGTTTATTTTTTTTTTATTTTTATTTAGTATTTATTTTATTTTTTAGTTTATTTATTTTAAGTTTATTTATTTTAGTTTAGGTTTTTTATTTTAGTTTATTTTTAGGTTTAGGTTTATGTTTAGGTTTATTTTTAGTTGAGCTTTATTTTATTTTATTTCAGGTTTATTTTATTTTTTATTTTAGGTTTAGCTTTTTTTTATTTTTTTAGGTTTAGGTTTTAGGCTTTTATTTAGGTTTATTTTTAGGTTTTATTTTTTAGTTTAGGATTAGGTTTATTTTTAGTTTATTTTATTTTTTTTAGTTTAATTTTAAGTTTAGGTTTTATTTATTTTAGTTTAGTTTATTTTAGTTTAGGTTTAGGTTTATTTATTTTGTTTATTTTTTTATTTTAGGTTTACTTTTTTTTTAGTTGAGGGTTTAAGTTTTATTTTTTGTTTATTTTTAGGTTTATTTTTTAGGTTTTGTTATTTTATTTCGTTTTTATTTTATTTTATTTTAGGTTTATTTTAGGTTTATTTTATTTTTTATTTTATGTTTAGTTTTTATTTTATTTAAGTTTTTTATTCTTAGGTTTATTTTATTTTTAAGTTTTGTTTAGGTTTTTTTATTTTATTTTAATTTATTTTTACTTTTAGATTTAGGTTATGTTTAGACTTTTATTATATTTTTGACTCGAATCTTCGACGAACTCATTCATCAAGTCGAGTGCTATGTCGTTGATCTTGTGTCAAAAGTAGAGAAAAGGAAGGCCATCTCTTTAACTTGAGAGTAGTTTTCGAACAGTTAAGACAATTTAACCTTAAAATGAACCACCTAATGTGTGCATTCAGAGTATCTTCAGGAAAATTCCTTGGGTTTGCCATCTGACACCATGGAATCGAAATCGATCCAGAGAAGATCAAGGCGATATTAGAAATGCCACCCCTTAAAAGTTTAACTTAACTCAGATCATTCCAAGGGTAGTTGGCATATCTAAGACACTTTATATCCAACCTATCAGGAAGATGTTAGCCATTCTCAACACATGTCAAAAAGGACACCAAGTTTAAGTTGGATGACAAGTATGAGCATGCCTTCAAAGACATCAAGCATTACCTGATGATACTGCCGGTTCTAGTAGCCCCTATCTCGGGCAAGCCACTCATACTTTACACTGTTGCATTAGATGACTCCCTTGCTGCTTTGTTGACCCATGCCAATGATGAAGCAAATGAAAACACACTCTACTATCTCAGCCATCATCTAATCCCTACTAAGGCTAATTTTTCACCCATTGAGATGCATTGCCTAGCTTTAATCTTTGCATCCCAAAAGCTGCAACACTACATGCTTCCTCATAAGGTAAACTTAATCTCTAGGATCAATCCACTATAGTATCTCATGACACGGCCGATGCTATCTGGACGGTTGGCACGACAGTCCATGATCCTCTCGTAATTTGACATTACCTTTGTACCCCTCTATGCGGTGAAAGGACAAGCACTAGTAGATTTCTTAGCAGTACACCCAGTTCTAGTTGACTCTCCACTTAGTGTAAGAATATTTCTCTTAAATCTAAACCACGATGTGATGAGATTCTTATATCATCTATCTAATCCTTGTACCAACAATGAAGTTGAATATGAGGCTCTAATTGTCGGTCTGGAGTTAGCGGTAACTCTAAGAATCCAGAACATTAACATCTTTGGGGATTCTCAACTAATTATCAATCAAATCACTAGGTCCTAAAAGGTTATAGAGCCTAAGCTCCATCATTACCACAAGTACACCATGGAGTTGTTGGCCCAAATCCAAGAGGTTACCATTTATAAGATTCATCGTGGAGAGAACACCATAGCGTATGCTTTAGCCAAGCTTTCCAAGGAATTGGCTTGTCCAAAAAATGAGTCCATATTAATAAATGTCTAAATAGACAAGTCTCATCTTTTATCGATATTGAACTTATCAAAAAGTACTCTCTTGAAGGGGAGGTTGCCATTGCCAAGAAGGATGAGGAGTTAGATTGGAGGAAAACATTCATGGATTACCTAAATAAAGGCAAACTACCTCAAGAGAAGTCCCAAGCTCATCAGATGAAGTAGATAGCACTTTCCTACACTCTTGTGGTTGGTGTCTTGTATCGATTTTCTTTCGATCATATATGGTTACACTTTTTAGACAAGCATGAAGCCCATAAGATCATGACTGAGGTACACTCAGGATTATGTAGAGCCAACCAATCCGATCTGAAGATGAAAGTCAAGATGAAAATACTAGGATACTATTGGTCGTTGATGATCAAAGATTGCATGGATATTGCTAGGCAAAGCCACCAATGTCAAATACACAGTGTGGTCCTACACCAACCACCCAACATTCTACATCCTACATTGGCGTTATGGCCATTCGAGTGTTGGGGTATCGACATAGTGGGTCTAATTGATCCTCCTTCTTCTAAGGTTCATCGGTTCAACTTATTTCGACTACTTTTTCCAAATGGGAAAAAGTGATTCCACTCAGAGAGGTGACATCTCAGCATGTGCTCCAATTTTTAAGGAACCATATTGTATATAGCTTTGGAGTGCCTCGATGAATTATACTGATAATGGTACTGCATTCAAGAGCACCGAGATCAATAACTTTTCCTGGAGATATAGCATAGATTGGAGATATTCTACCATCAACTACCTAAGAGAAAATGACTTAGCAGAAGCCTTCAATAAAACTCTCGTCCAAATATTAAAGAAGACACTCGACAATAAGGAGCGATAGTGGAATGAGCAGTTAGTTGAAGCCTTGTTGGCCTCCGCATCACATAAAGAACTCCAACTCAGTCTACTCCTTTCTCTTTAGTGTATGGGTCTGAAGCCATTCTACCATTAGAAGTCTAACTCCCATCACTAAGGATAGTTGTGGGTAGCAAGATCACAATAGAGTAGAATGCCAAGCTATGGTTAAAAGAGCTACAAGGTTTGGAGGAGAGACACCTGCGGGCATGCCAAAACCTTGACTTGTACAAAGCTAAAATGATTCAAGCTCACAACAAGTTGGTCCATCCTTGAGCTTTTCAAGTGGAAGAGCTTATTTTAGTTCTGAGGAGACTGATTGTTGCACATCGTAAGATGGGAGGTAAGTTTGAACCCACTTGGAAAGGCCCTTTTGCCATAGAGAAGGCCTACTAAGGAGGATCTTATCAGATTATTAATCATAAGGGAGAGCACCCTATGCTTCCAATCAATGGGATCAACTTAAAGAAATATTATAAATCATGTTTGAAAATAATTATCATCAATGAGAATTCTATTTTGAATTCAATCTCTTCCATGTTGAAAGTATTCTTGTTTGCAAATCTGCCATGATGTGTTTAAGGTAGGTGTAAGGAACCCGAGCGGTGTCCTATCCTTCATCAACACAACACAAACACAAACATAACACAAACAAATAAAACAAACTCATATATTTTATCTCGAGCTGCTCTGAGTTGAGATAACTCCCCTAGTGGCACTCTCTCAATAGTTGCTCTAGTTCAGGCTAATGTGCCACCCTGTTAGTGTGTCACCCCAATGGTGTTCTTGCTTTCGAGGATTTATTTTTGCTATGCTTTCCTTCCTTTCTTGGCCACTACAGACTGATGATGACCTTGTTAGTTTGGTAGGCCTTATTGCATGGCCAGTAAGCTACCTCATGTTGGCTTCATTTAAGAGGATGTGAGTCTATTATGCTTTCTTCTTGGATTAGCCTTCATGCACCGTTTGAGTATTTGAGGTTTAGGATAAGTCCCCTAGTGGGTCCTTCTCTCCTCACTGCTTTAAGTCTTAGTCCAGTCCTTCCTCGAGGCTCCCCGCTTAGTAGTTGTTCTACGTTAAATAGCATCTATCCTGCTGACGACAGACTATCCTGATGATCAGTTCTACTTCAAAGTTGTAAGCTTACATGCTTTCTTTCTAGATTGATCATTGTACACTGTCAGACACCTTAGGTTGGTTGGTTCTCACTATACTGAAGGATACACCTTAGGTTGGTTGGTTCTCACACCTTAGGATAGACCACTCATGGCAGATGTAAGTCTACTATGCTTTCTCCTTGAATTAGTGATTGAACACCTATAAGTTTTCTTTTCCAAGGCTCAGGATAACACCCCTAGCAGCACCTCCCCTATGGTCACTATATTTGGATCGCTTCCTTTGCGACCCCATTTAGACACAACATAGGTTACTATCAGATTAGATAGTTCACCTTTCATAGTAACCACCACTGTGGATGTTCAGATTCTCCCTTGGTCCAGTAAATTTGAGATAGATCAAGGCCGACATAGCTCCTTCTCAATATGGTCCCTCACACACCAACAGGGTCCACACAAACATATAAACAAAATATATATTCACTTATGGATTAGGAGGACACCCCTAGTGATACCTTTTCCCAAGCAGGTATCCTATCTTTAAGGCAGTGTTAGAAAAACTCCCTATAGGAATCACCTGACTATTCTTTAGTTGATATAAGTCCCCAGTGGCATTCACTCAATAGTCACCCCTAAGTCAGGATCGATTTGTTGTGCTACCAACAATCCACCCCAGTGGTTGTTCCCTGCTTTAGAAGATGTAAGTCTGCTATGCCTTTTTCCTAGCATAATGATTTCACACCGAAAGGCTAGGTTGGCTAGCTCTACCCCATGGCTAGTAGACTATCCCTTTGGATTTGTAAATCTAAGATAGGACAAGTTTGATATAGCCCCACTCGTCCATCGCTTAACGACATGGTCCATAAATTAAATCTATTAAATTTGATTGAGCTCACATCCCAGTGGATATGCCCTTAATTTAAAATCAAACTAAACCAAACAAGCCTTATCAAATCACATGAAATTATAATAAAATTAACTCTGACTACTTTTGAGTTGACATAAGTCCCCAGCAGCATTCACTATGTAGTCGCCCTAAGTCAGGTTCGATTTGTTGTGCATCCAACAGGTTAACCAAGCGGTTGTTCCTTGCTTTCGAAGATGTAAGTCTACCATGCCTTCTTCCTGGCACAGACATTACAAATTGAAAGGCAACCCCTTAGGTTGGCTAGCTCTAGCCCAAAGCCGGTAGATTATCCCTTTGGATTTATAAACCTGAGGTAGGTCAAGGCTGAAATAGCCTCTTCTCAGTGGGTCCATCGTACATCGACAGGGTCCATACATTAACTTAGATTAAATTAAACCCAATCTAATTTTCCCCAGTGGAGTTAAAACACACCCTTTTCCCCAATGGAGCCCCAAATCATATAAAATAAGTCAAGCAAACAAATAAAATTCAAAACCAACCTCCCCAGTGGAGCCAAATTAAACCAACTCCCCTAGAAGAGTCTAAATCAAAGAAGTCCAACCAAACTCTTATTCCTACTGCATACTTCCCCAAATAAATATATGAAAGAAAACTCAAATCCCAATCCCTAATGGATAGCCCGAACCTGCTTCCCTAGTGGAAGGTTCATATACCTGATCCCCATCAAACTTGAACCTAGATCTCTTGTAGATATGCCTCCAAATCAATTTAAATAAAAAAAATTAAAGTCAATTCGATCTTAATCCCCGATGGATTATAAATTCTTATTAATTTATCCCTAGAAGATTTTCTTCTTCTATGCCCTCGACATAGACCCCTCACATGTCATGTCCAATGCATGTGTGATCCCCTAGTTGATCTCCTCCATGTCCTTGACATGGAATTCTTATCAAATCTTATTTCTTCTCTTATGCACACTTTTAATACTTCAACCGAAAGCTGAACAATGTATTCATTAAAATTACATCATCTTAACATTGTAAATAACATTTTATGATTTGTGATGGTGCAAGCTCAAACTAACTATACAATATCATGCTAAACATATTATAGTGTGAATTAACACACTATATTATATTATAATATATGATATTATATTATAATATATGATGTTATATTATAATTTTCTATAATATAATATATTATCTAACATTAGACCTCATTAAAATCAGTTAAAAGGAACAAATAACAAAATTTTGTCAAAATATGAATAATGTTCATTTTGGATGTAAAATTGTTATTTTCTATTATAAATGGTACAAAATAGCATAATTTTTGTGATGCTTCTTGGTGTGTGCCGTGAATTTGGCCAAATGCTTCCATCTCAACCTTCAAATTAACATTTTTGTGAGTTTTGACCCAATGTATTATGACAAAAGTAAAACATACTAAAATGTACAATAACATTTAGTAACACACCACATTCATATATATGTTATGTTATATTGTTATGTACATTATATTTTAATATGCTTTCATAAAATATATAATCTTACATTACACCTTAAAATGAATCACTTTAAGCAAAAAATTTATAAAATTTGGTTGAAAAATGAGCATTTATTTTGGATGCAAAATTCCATTCTTTTGATTAAATGACACACGTAGCACACCCCAATGATATTCCCTAAAGCTTACCTTAAATTTGGCCAAATCCCATCATCTCAGCCTATAAATCAATATTTTTATGACTATTCCAGGAAAGGCAGGGGTAGGAATAATTCTCTTAACTCTAGACCGCGATGTGATGAGATTCACATAATATCTGTCCAATCCTTGCACCAATAACGAAGCAAAACACAACAGTACCTTTTCCCAAGTAGGGATCCTATCTTCAGGGTAGTGTCAGCAAAACTCCTTATAGGAATCTCCTGACTGCTCTTGAATTGATATAAGTTCCAGTGGCATTCACTCAGTAGTCACCTCTAAGTTGGGTTTGATTTGTTGTGCTACCATCAAGTCACCCTAGTGGTTGTTCCCTACTTTAGAAGATGTAAGTCTACTACTTCTTCCTAGCACAGCCATTGCACATCAAAAGGCAACCCCTTAGGTTGGCTAGTTCTACCCCATAGCTAGTACACTATCACTTTGGATTTGTAAATTTGAGATAGGACAAGTCCGATATAGCCCCTTCTCAATGGGTCCATCACACACGGACATGGTTCGTAAATTAAATCTATCAAATTTAATTGAGCTCACATCCCCAGTGGATATGTCCTCAATTCAAAATCAAACTAAATTAAACAAACCATATCTAATCACATGGAATTAAGATAAAATTAATCTTGACTAGTTTTGAGTTGACAAAAGTCCCCAGCGGCATTCACTCAGTAGTTGCCCTAAGTCAGGTTCAATTGCATCCAAGAGGTCATCCTAGTTGTTGTTCCTTGCTTTGGATGATGTAAGCTTGCTACGCCTTCTTCCTAGCATAGTCGTTGCACACCGAAAGGCAACCCATAAGGTTGGCTAGCTCTACCCCATAGCTGGTAGACTATCCTTTTGCATTTGTAAACTTGAGGTAGGTCAAGTCGATATAGTTCTGGGGTCCATCACACACCAACAGGCCATACATTAACTCGTTAAATTAAACCCAATATGATTTTCTCAGGAGTTAAATCACACCCTTCTCCTGGCATAAATCATATATAAAGTGGTCAAGAAAACAAATCAAATTAAAAACCAACCTCCCTAGTGGAGCCAAATTGAACCAACTCCCCCAATATAGTCTGAATAAAATAAATCCAACCAAACTCTTATTCTTGGTGGATACATCCCCAAACAAATCTATGAAATCAAATTCAAATCCCAATTTTTAGTGGATAGCCTGAACCTGCTTCCCTAGTGGAAGGTTTACATACCCGATCCCCAGTGGACTCGAGCATATATCTCTAGTAGATTTGCCTCCACATCAATTAAAACAAAATAAATTTAAGTCGATTCAATCTTAATCCCCAACGGATTATAGATTCTTATCCCCAATAGATCTTCTTTCCACAAATCATATAATGAAATCAAATTCAAAAATTATCCCTAGCAAATTTTCTTCTATTCCCTTGAGATAGACCCTCAAGTCATGTCCAATGCATGTGATTTAGGATCTCCTCCATGTCCTTGCCATGGAATTCTCATCAAATCTTCTTTCTTCTCTTATGCACACCTTTAATACTTCAACCAAAAGCTTAACAATGTATTCGTTCAACCATCAAATTAATAGTTTTGTGAGTTTTGACCCAAAGTATTATAACAATAGTAAAATATACTAAAATGTACAATGCCATTTAGTAATACACCACCACATTCATATATATGTGAAGTTACATTGTTATGTTCAATATATTTTAATATGCTTTCATATAATATATTATCTTACATTACACCTTAAAATGAATCACTTTATGCAAAAAACTTATTAAATTTGGTTGAAAAATGAATATTTATTTTAGATACAAAATTCCATTGTTTTGATTAAATTTCATAGCACAAATGATGTTCTAAAGCTTACCTTAAATTTGGCTAAATGCCATCATCTCAACCTATAAATCAATATTTTTATGAATTATACCAGTACAAACTCTACTACATTATACTATAACAAACTAAAATATGCTAAACAACAAGTTGTAATACACAATAGTATGCTATAATGCAAGATGCTACACTATGTTATGACATCCTATATTATAATACACTATAACATATTATATTATATTATATTGCATATCACATCACAAGGGATTGCTTAAGATAAAAACATCATAAAATTAGTCTAAACAACAAAAAACTATATATTTTAGTCATATCACTTACATATTTTAAATTAAAACAATACTTTTTGATGCCATGCTCTACCTATTATGAATTTGGCCAAATTCCATCATTTTAAAGTATAAATCAACATTTTTATAAATAACTCTAGTGTAGGCTCGACTGCATGATCATAAAATACTAAAAGAATTTAAAATGAGTAGAATAATATATTTTGAAATATGATGCTATACTTTGCTACAACATATAATATTTATTTTGAACATAAAATCTTACTTTTTTGGCTACAAGTGTCGTAGCACACCTTTAGTACTACAAGCTAATTCCCACTTCAAATTTAATAAATTTCATCATCTGATTTGTTAAATTAATATTTTTATGATTTATATTAATATAAACTACTTACGTCCATAATATATTGAACATTTCAAAACATCTTATAACATCCAAAACACATCACTACATGTTCAAATATATGATGCTACATTATACTATAATATATGGTATTATCATATGATTTAGGGTTAGCGTTTAGGGTATTCAAATCTCTAGTAGTCTTTATATCTACTCCTAATGACATCTTTATTCAAGGTTTATGGTTTAGGGTTTAAGGTTACGGTTTAGGGTTAATTTAGGGTTAGATTAGGGTTTAGGTTTAGGGTTAGGGTTTATTTTTTATTTTTTATTTTTATTTAGATTATTTTTTATTTTTATTTAGTTTAGTTTATTTATTTTAGGTTTATTTATTTTAGTTTTGGTTTATTTTATTTATTTCTTAGGTTTATTTAGTTTATTGTTATTTTTTTAATTTAGTTTTGGTTTTATTTTTTTAGGTTTATTTTATTTTATATTTTGCTTTAAGATTAGGGTTTTTATTTTTTTATTTTATTAGGTTTATGTTTAAGTTTTAATTTAGGTTTATTTTAAGTTTTATTTTATGAGGTTTAGGTTTATTTTAATTTATTTTTATTTTATTTTAGTTTAGGTTTAGTTTATTTTTTGAGATTTAGGTTTGGGTTTAGTTTTTATTTATTTTAGTATAATTTATTTTAGTTTTAAATTAAGGTTTATTTTATTTTGTTTTAGGTTTATGTTTTTTAGATGGTTAAGATTTTATTTTTATTTATTTTAGGTTTAGTTTAATTTTAGGTTTTGATAGTTTTATTTTCTTTATTTTTTTTGGGTTATTTTATTTTATTTTACAATTAGTTTTATTTTATTCAGGTTTTATCTTATATTTTAAATTAAGTTGTATTTATTTAATTTAGTTTAGTTTATTTTATTTTATTTTATTTTGATCTATTTTTTAGGTCTTTTGGTTTAGTTTAGGTTTTTATTTAATTTTATTTATTTAACTTTAAGTTTTATTTATTTTATTTTAGGTTTATTGTTTTATGTTTAGGTTTAAGTTTATCCAGTCAGGTCTGGGGTGAGTTTAGGGTCTAATTTAGGGTTTAGGGAGAGTGGTTAGGGTTTAGAGTGGGTTCAAGTTAGTGGTTTGGGGAGTTTAGGTGGGTTTTTAGAGAGGGTTTATGTAGGGAGGGTTTAGGGTAAGAGGGTTTGAGGTTTAGGGTTTAGTTATTTTTAAATTATTTTATATATTTTATATTTTACATTTTTTTAAATTAAGCAAACCAAGTAAGATGTTTATTTAGTTTATTTAGTTTTATTTATTTATTTTAGTTTATTTTATTTTATTTTATTTTTTATTTATTATTTTATTTATTAAGTTTATTTATTTTTGTTTAGGAATTTATTTTATTTATTTTAAGTTTAGGTTTATTTTAGTTTAATTTTAATTTTATTTTATTTTTTTAGATTTTAGTTTTATTTTTTTAGGTTTAGGTTTAAGTTTTATTTTTTTTAGGTTTAGGTTTATGTTTTATTTTAGATTTATTTTTAGGTTTTATTTTTTTAGTTTAAGTTTATGTTTATTTTTGTTTATTTTATTTTATTTTTTTGGTTTAGGTTTAGTTTATTTTAATGTTTAGGTTTTATTTTATTTTAGTTTAGTTTATTTTAGTTTAGGGTTTTTAATTTAGTTTATTTTATCTTTTATTATTTTAGTAGGTTTTATTTAGTTTATTTATTTTAGATTTATTTTAATCATTTTAGGTTTAGTTTTATTTTATTTAGATTTTAGATCATTTTATTTATTTTATTTTATTTTGTATTTTATTTATTTTAGATTTAGCTATTTTATTTTTAGTTAGTTTAGGTTTTATTTATTTTATATTTTATTTGGTTTAGATTTATTTACTATTTTTTAGGTTTATAGGAGGTCAGAGGAGGGGGTTTATGGGGTCAGTTTAGCCCAGGTTTAGGGCCCAGTGGTGTGGGGCCTGGGTATGCCCAGGGTTTATAAAGGGTTTAGGCCTAGGGCCCAGGGAGAGGATCAGGTTAGGGCCTTTCCCTGGCTCAGCCTAGGGTCAGGTTTAGTTTAGGGCTAGTTTAGTGGTGGTGGGTCAGTTTAGGTCAGGTTTATGATTTTTTAGCCAAAGGTTTAAGATTTTAAAATTACAAACCCAGGTAGTCATTTTATTTAGTTTATTTATTTATTTATTTTATTTATTTTATTTTATTTATTTGTTTTATTTTATTTAGTTTAGTTTATTTGTTATATTTATTTTAAATTTAGTTTTCATTTTAGATTATTTTTTGGTTTAGTTTATTTAGTTTATTTTTTATTTTTATTTTATTTTTTTTAGGTTTAGGTTTTATTATATTTTTTTAGGTTTTAGGTTTTATTTTGGGTTTATTCAGGTTTATTTTTAGTTTATTTTATTTTAGGGTTAAGTTTATTTTATTTTATTTAGTTTACATAGGTATAGTTTATTTTAGTTTAGTTTAGGTTTTATTTATTTTAGTTTATTTTAATTTAGGTTTAAGTTTATTTTATTTTGTTTATTTTGGTTTTATTTAGTGGGGTTTTTTATTTATTTATTTTTAGGTTTAGTTTTTTTAGTTTATTTTATTTGATTTTAGGTTTATTTTATTTTCATTTTATGTTTAGTTTTATTTTATTTATGTTTTATTTTTATTTATTTTATTCTTTAGTTTAGTTTAGGTTTTATTTATTATATTTAGTTTAGTTTTTATTTATTTATTTTATTTTATTTTTATGTTTAGATTTTAGTTTAGGTTTATTTTATTTTACTTTAGATTTTATAAAGGTTTAGGTTTTAATTTTTTTTACATTTTAGTTTAAGTTTATGTTTTAGGTTTTTTATGGTTTAAAGTAGTGTTTAGGGTTTGAGGTAGTTTGGTTTTGGGTTGTAGGTTTTGTGGTTTAGGGTTTAGGGTTTAGGGTTTATGGCTTAGGATTAGTTTAGGGTTTATGGTTTAAGGTTTTAAGGTTTACTTATGGTTTGGTAGGTTAGGGTTTAGGTTTAGGTTGGGATTAGGGTTTTTTTTATTTTTTTAAAGGAACTAGGTTTAGGTTTATTTAGTTTATTCTTTATTTTATTTATTTTAGTTTTATTTATTTATTTTTATTTGTATTTAGTTTATTTTATTTATGGAGTGTAATTTTAGTTATAGAAGTTATAGTGGTAGTGTTGTGACTTCAGGCGAATATGTCATTAAAAAGAGTGAGCAATTTAGATATTTAGGTTCTATTGTTCAAAATGATGGTGAAATAGATGGAGATGTTATTAGTAGAAATCAAGTTGGATGGTTGAAGTGGAGGAAGGCATCCGGCCCATTGATAGAAAGAGCTTAAACTTAAAGGAAAATTTTATAAGATGGTGGTAAGACTTACAATGATTTATGGGAATGTTGGCCAATAAAAAAGAGGCATGAGACTGGGTTCGATGAGGATGCTGTGGGTGAGTGGCATTACTCTTAGAGATAAAATCGAATGTGTATGTTGAAAAAGGTAGCTGGCGATAAAATTAGAGACCTTACATGGTTTGGCCACATAAAGCTTCAGCCTAATGACTGGGGAGAGTAGATGCATTAGATTTTTTATGTTAAGAAAGGTAGAGATAGCTAAAAAACATGGTTAAGATGTATAAAAAATGACCTTAGTATACTTGAATTGAATGAGGATTTGACACATAATAAGACACAATGGAGATGAAGGATTCATGTAGTAACCCACTTAGTGGGATAATGGCTTGTTGTTGATGTTGTAGTTTAGTTTATTTATTTAGGTTTATTTATTATTAGTTTAGGTTTTATTTTATTATTTTTAGTTAAGGTTTATGTAGGTTTATTTTTAGTTTAGTTTTATTTTATTTTATTTTTAGGTTTAGGTTTTATTTTTATTTTAGGTTTAGGTTTAAGTTTTATTTTATTTTTTTTAGTTTTTTAGGTTTTATTTTTTAGGTTTACTTTAGGTTTTATTTTAGTTTAGGTTTATGTTGATTTTAGTTTTTATTTAGGGTTTAGGTTTAGGTTTATTTTATTTTATTTTTTTTAGGTTTAGGTTTTATTCTTTTCTATTTTAGGTTTTATTTTGGCATATTTTTAGTTTTTTTATTTAGTTTTATTTTATCATTTTATTTTAAGTTTTGTTTTATTTTATTTAGGTTTTTTTATCTTTAGTTTAAGGTTTCATTTATTTTTTTTAGTTTTATTTTATTTTATTTTAGGTTTTAATTTATTTTAATTTATTTTATTTTTTAGGATTTTTATCCATCTTCTTAGGTTTATTTATTTTAGTTTTTCTTTTAAGGTTAGGAGAAGTTTCAGTAGAGGGCTTTATGATAGGGTAGGAGGGTTTAGGGCAGGGTAGTGGAGTGGAGTGGTGTGTTTGGTTTGGAGTTTTAGCCTCAGTGGCCTGGGTTAGAGTTTGGGTTTGGCCCAGTTCTTGTGGCCTTGGGTTTTATGGTTTAAGATAGGGCCCAGTTTAAGGCCCAGGGCCTAGCGCTCATGCCTCAGGGTAGGTTTTAATCAGTGGGCCCAGGTCAAGATCAGTGGTCAAGGGCTCAGTGATGGGACTCAGTTTGGGCCTCAGTGGTGGGAGTGGTTACCAGGGTCCACTAACATATGGTAGTTAGGTAGGTTTAGGTCAGTTTAGTTATTTTGGTAGGGTCAGTGGCCCAGTGATGGTCAGTAGGGGTAGGTTAGGGTTTAGGTGGGGTAGTAGCCCAGGTATAGTTTGGGGGTAAGGTCAGATTTAGTGGGAGTGGGTTTAGGGTTTAGGGTTTAAGGGTTTTTAAAACAATAAGCATAGTATTTTATTTATTAATTTAGTTTATTTTTATTTATTTTAGTTTATTATATTTATTTTATTTAGGTTTATTTTATTTTTATTTAGTTTAGTTTATTTAAAAGTTTACTTATAAGTTTTATTTTATTTTACTTTAGGTTTTATAGTATTTTTTATTTTTAGGTTTATTTTAGGTTTAATTTTAGTTTAGGTTTGTTTATTTTAGATTATTTTATTTATTTAGAGTTTAGGTTTTATTTTATTTTATTTATTTTAGTTTAGGTTTAGGTTTATTTTATTTTGTTTATTTTGTTTTTATTTTAGGTTTAAGTTTCTTTTTTAACTTAAAGATTTAGGTTTTTTTTTTTTAAGTTTTATTTTAAGGTTAATTTTTTAGGTTTAGGTTTTTATTTAATTTTTATTTTATTTTATTTTATTTAATTCTTTTATTCTTAGGTTTGTTTTATTTTTTTTGTTTAGTTTAGGTTTTTATTTATTTTATTTTATTTTATATTTATTAGTTTATTTATCAGAAGATTTAGGATTTAGCAGGTTTTATTTTATTTTGTTTATTTTATTTAGGTCAGTAGGTATTTTATTTATTTTATTTTAGGTTTATTTAGTTTAGGAGTTTTGTGATTTGGGTAGGGTTTAGTTTTAGTTGGGCTCAGTTTGGGGTGGATCAGGGTTTTAGTGAGTTTTAGGGTTTGGGTTACAATTTAGTTCACTTTAAGGTTATTTTAGGGTTTAGGTTTAGCTTTAGCCAAGGCTTTATGGTTTAGGGTTTAGGGTTTATAGTTTTATTTTAGTATTTTTAGGGTTTAGGGTTTAGGGTTATTTTAAAGTTTAGGGTTCAGGTTTTTTTAAAAAGAAAACCAATAGTTTTAGGTTTATTTAGTTTATTTTTATTTATTTTAATTTATTTTATTTTTATTTTATTAATATTTTATTTATATTTAGTATTCTTTTATTTTATTTATTTGTTTTTAAGTTTTTATTATAGTTTATTTTAGGTTTAGGTTTAGGTTTATGTTTATTTTATTTAGTTTTATTTTATTTTTTAGGTTTAGGATTGATTTTTTATTTTTAGGTTTAGGTTTAGGTTTTCATTTTATTTTTTTAGGTTTAGTTTTATTTTTAGGTTTTTACTTTTAGTTTAAGTTTAGGTTTATTTTAAGATTATTTTATTTTATTTTGTTTAGGGTTTAGGTTTAGTTTATTTTAGGTTTAGGTTTAGGTTTAGGTTTATTTATTTTAGTTTATGTTTATTTTATTTTGTTTATTTTTTAGGTATTTTAGTTTAGGCTTTAAGTTTTATTTTATTTATTTTATGTTTTATTTTAAGTTGTTTAGGTTTAGGTTTTATTTAGTTTTATTTTAATTTATTTTAGGTTTACTTTATTTTATATTTTATTTAGGTCTTTTATTTTTAGGTTTATTTTATTTTAGTTTAGTTTAGGTTTTATTTATTTTATTTTATTTTATTTTATTTTATTTTATTTTATTTTAGGTTTAGGTTTTAGTTTAGGTTTTATTTTATTTAATATTTTATTTTATTTAGGTTTAGTTTAATTATTTTATTTTTTTATTTAGTTTAGGTGGTTTTTTAGGGTTTAGAGTTTGGTAGTTTAGGTTTTAGGGTTTAGGGTTTAGAGTTTAGGGTTTTGGTTTAGGTTTAGATTTTAGGTTTAGGTTTACGTTTTGTCTGTGGGTTTAGGGTTTTTTATTTTTTATTTTTTTTAAACAGAGAACAAATTCATATTCAACATTTCTTCTGTTTGATTTCATCAACCTAGTAATAAATGAGGGAAGTGAGGTAATCAAATGTCCTCCTTTGGGGCTAGGTATAGCTTGTTCCTGGGATGTCTAGACTATATATCTATTACCATTCAATCTTATATAAATCAACACATGAATACAAGAAAGAGAACTCGTTATTCATATTCTTAAGCTATAAGCACATTCATTTCTTATGTATTTATAACTAATATCATACCATATATTATTACTATTCATTTATAAGATTTTGAAAAATACATTTGGATTTAATAGTGATAATAACCACACATATATTAAATTAAATCAACACATGCAAGCTTACATAAAGGAAATCCATTTTATTTTACTTGATTTTGAAAAGATGGATGCATGAATTCAAATGACATACCAAATTTAACATGATTGGAAAGAAGACAATCAAATATAAGCATGTGATTCATTGAACCAAACTAGTTCTTAATGATAATCAAATCAAATAAGATTATTTAAAGCAAACCAAAGCTTCTTTATTAATTAAGTTTTGGATTTGATTTTATTTAAAGAGAAGAAGAGAAATCATCACTTGTTGTTTTAAACCCATTCCCAAATTAGTGATTTGATTTAATTTAAGAAAATGTAATTAATTTGATTTTATGGGTTAATTAAGTTGAACCCTTAATTAGATGAATTAATTACCTTACCTATGTCACCTTAAAGTAATTAACTAAATAATTATGAGCCAACATGATATGCATGGAAAATAAACTTAAAATGATCCTAAAAATTAAAAGGGCCTAATGCAATTTGCTCATAATTAATAGTTAATTAGATTAAGGTACTTAATTAATTACTCTTACGGTTTTCCCACACATGTGGACTAACCATAATTTCATTAAACTCCTTTATGTTATTAAACACCTAAAGATCTACCCCATGATTTAATTAATTAAGGTCTGATGTGATTATGATTTCAATTTGATTAAGTGATTTAATTTATTAGTTAAATCTTAATTAATTTCATTTTAAAAAAGGTTGAAATGAACTTAAGGAAAGGGGTCCCAACCCTATTCCTTAGTTCACTTCCTGTTGAATAATGATTAATAAACTTAATTAACTAATTTCTTACTATTCATGGGATTAATTAATCATTAATTAGCTTAAAAGAGTTGTTAAGTTTTAATTAGACAATTTTCTTAATTAAGTAAGCCATAAATCCCAAGAAAATCATGGGAGGCAGATGTCATCCTATTAAATTAACCCATAAAATTTGGGAATAATTTCTTAACTAATTAAAAAGTAATTAAGCTAATTAAATTTGTATTTAAATCTTAATTACTATTTATAATTTGTTAAGATCATTTTTAATTAATTCTCTTCTGAAATACCTTTCAAATGAGTATTTATTTGAATTTTTTTATTTCTCTATAATTTTTTTATGATTTTTAAAAGTTTTAGTTATTAAAAATGATTAATTAAGCCTAATTAAAGCCTAATCTTGTTGGCACCACATGGCGTGCTGGCGCACTTTCCACGTGGCATCGCGTGATTAACTACTTAAAACTTATCGTACCTATGTGGCGGCGAGGGATGTGATTTCTCGTATACCATTTGATTTAAGATCAGACAGCTACAATTAACCCCACAGCTTAATAGGATTAAATCAGGTCAATCTACTAGATCTAATCATGAACATCCATTTTGATCACCTAAAATGGATGGTGCATGATCTAACGTCACTCGAGTTAAGGAGAATGGAGTCCTTCCACCATTGCTCACTTGATGCGAGCTTACCCGAGCTCAGATCAACTCCAAAAGAATCCCACACCTTCACAACATCAATCAGAGGGGATCCAATGATCAAGATCACACAAGATGCAAGTTTTCTTCAAAAAGCTCCAACCCATTTTGGCCTAAGGATTGGTTTTGGAAGCATACCTCACAGGAGCTCAAGATCAGCGGCTTGAACAATTAAGGAGCTTCTTCTAGTTGAGATAAAGCCATGTTGAGCAACAATTAGATCAATTCCTTAATGTTCGCTCAAAAGGTCAAGAATCGATGATTTGGAGCTCGACTTTGATCGAAGTCTCACCTCCAGTGCTTAGGAAGCTTGGGAGATGATTCATTCTTTCTCAATGATGCCTAGGGAAGGTGCGTGCAAAGTTAATTTGAGTTTGATGAAGAATTGAGGAAGTTAGGTTGGAAATGGGAGTGTCTTATTTTGGGACAGACGGGAATGGAATTTTCTGATCGAGGAACGAGCTTGGGAGCTTAGAAAAAGGCTCTAGCAGGTTGTCTTGGGTAGCTAGGGCTTTGAAGAATAATTTTTGTATGTGCTTGAGTGGAAATGAGGGGGGTGTATACCCCCCTTTCATCTTGATTGGACGATGGGATAGGTTTGGCCTCTCGTGGGCATCCGGCCATCTCAGGGGGTCTTGGGTGGCAAGGAGGAGGTGAGTTGGCTCGGCTTTGTTGGTTGAAGGTGTGGAGGTAGCTACCAAGGAGGAAACATGGGTGCCTTATGGGTTTCAAATGCTCAAGTGGGAAGGGTAAGGTGATTTCACCTCTTCTGGGGCATGACCAATCCAACCACCTCTTGGGTCAAGTTGGGCAGCGTTCTAGGTGCCTAGGTGGACCATTGGGAGAGTACCAAGTGGCCAAGGAATAGAAATGACCACTTGCATGGGTGATTTGTCTGATGTGATGCCCTTGACCCAAGGGTAGAATGATCATTTAACATTGGATTTGATTTGGGCAGATTGAAATGAGCCAAAAGTGGGTTAACCCAAATTTCAAGTTAATTAGAGTTAATTTGGTTACGTTTGGCTCAATTTGACTCATTTAGGTCAAATCAGGTGAGGTTGGGACAAGTTGACCAATTGGTCAAATTGGGGTAAACTAAGGGTTGGATCAAGTTCATATGATCATTTGGGATATTTTGGTTCAATTGGTTTGGTTTAGTTTGACTTAGATTTGATTTTGGCTCATTTGAATTCATTTGGTTCAAATGGGTTAAGTTGACCAATTTGACCAAATTGGCTAAATTGGCTTGTGTTGGGTGTTGGTTTGGGTTTAGTTGACCAATTGAAGATGATTGTAGGCTTTAGTTTCAATTAATTTGGATTTGGTTTTGATTTAGGCCAACTTGAACCTTTAAGTCAATTAGGTTCAATTGGGTTCAATTGGGTCCAATCATAGGTTTGGTCAACTTCAATAATCAATTTAGAATGAACTTAATCCATTGAATGCAATAAATTTGGTTTATATATTGATTCGACCCAATTTGGTATTTTAGGTCAATTATGGTGAACTTGGGTCAAGATGGCTAATTGGGTTTGGTTTGACTCAATTGGAGGTGAAGTCATTTCAAATATTGAGTTTGATTTAATATGAATCATTGGTTTCAAGGGATTTGGCATAGGTTGCAATTTGGATAGTTTGGATTCATATGGGTTAAGGGGTTGACTAGGTCAAATGACCAAGTTGACTTGGTTTGACTCAATTTATGATAATTGATCCACTTAGGGTGATCAACAATCATGATGGGAGGTTTTGATGGGCTTGGTTCAATCCAATTTGGGTAGAATTAGAACTTATCTCAAATAGGTCAAATTGGCCACTTTGGGTCAAGTGGACCAATTGGGTTTAGTTGGCTTGATTTTGGGTTGAGTTTGATTTAGTTGAGTTTATATATAGATTTGGGATTGATAAATAAATTCAATTGTAATTGGCTTGGGTTCAAATGGGTTTTGGTTCATTTGAACATTTCAAGTCAAAAGGGTTAAGTTTGGTTTGACTTGGGTTGATTTTGATTGTATATTTCATTTATATTTGTGAATATGATTGAAGGTATGATTGATTCATGAAAAAATCAATTGAATTTGGGTTTTGGAATGAATGAATTTTGCTAAGTCCATAGAGTTGGGTCGTGTGGCTTAGGTTTGGATTTTGATTTTGTTTGATTTAGTTTGATGATTTAAATGTATATTTTATATAAATTTATGAAGATTATTAAAAATATGATTAATTTGTGAGAAAATCAATTGAGTTTGACTTGATTTAGATTAAGATTTCGCTAAGTCCATGGGATAGGTCATGTGGCTTAGGTAGGGTTTTGATTTAATTTGATTTAGTTTGATTTAGTTTTGATCATTTGAATGTAGATTTGATTTATATTGAGGAAGATGATTGAAGATATAAATTGATTATGAGAAAATCAATTGATTTTGAATTGATTTGGATTAAGATTTGGCTAAGTCCATGGGATAGGTTATATGACTTAGGAAGGGTTTCAAGTTTGGATTTGATCGTGGGCTTCAATCATTTGGTTTTAGAATTTCGATTTGGATTTTGATTTGAATTGAACTTGAGGTTTGGTTTAAGAAGGTGAACATTGATTGGATTTGGGTTGTAGGGTAGGTGGATTATCCTAATCCCTAAGGCATAACCTAATCCTATAGTTAACCCTTCTAAGTCTTAAGGCTTAGGTTAAGTGTTTACCTACTTGTTAGAAGTGTCTTATAACTAAAGAAGTCTTTGTGTCTAGAAGACTCCTAAGTCTAAGTTGGGAAGATTGAATCTGCACTCCAGAAGTGAGGTCAACAAGCCTTAGGCTCCATAGTGTTGCCCTTTGAGATAGATGATTAAAAGACTGAAGCCAAGTTTCACATTATAGACTCAGATACATCTTTTAATGCTTTGCTTGGGAGACCATGGATATATGAGAACAATGTAGTTCTATCCGCTCTACATTAGTGCATAAAGTTTGTGAGAGGTGGGATCATCTACTAAGTCAAAGGAGATCTCAAGCCATTTATAGTTCACAAGATCCGCATATATGAAAATATGACTTACTACCTTCCTCAAAATCAACAAGTATATTCTCAAGAACTGGGCCAAAGTTTAAAAATAAAAGAAAAAGAAAAAGAAAAAGAAAGAGAAAAAGAAAAGAGAAAATGAAAAGAAAATAAAAGGGAGTGGAAATAGACAAGGAGGAGGAAGTAGATCCTGACATTAGATTCCACCCACAGTTCGTTACTCCATTTGAACATATGGGAAAAATGACCTAACCTCCACTGGGAAGGAAGAGGCGAGGCACCCAGGGTGGAAAACCTTTATTGGCCACCCAATACAAGATTTGTCCCTACTAGAGTATACCGCTATCCATATAGACTTAGAATTTAGTTCATAAATGAGTCTTATATATTTAGCATACCAAACTCTTCTCTAGATTTCCTTGGAAGTTACACTTGAGCCAGATAGCGATGAAGATCGAGCTCCAAATCTAAACATAAATGTATCTAAGTCTATATATGAAAAAGTTAGGCATTCATTAGGAACCATAACTCTAACCTCACTTTCCTTTCAAAAAGCTGAGGGTTTGGTAGTTAAGGAAGCCCCTAAGTCATCCATAAGTGTGAAGACTCAAAGGTTCTTTCTTGGAGCATCATCCTCAAGTCAAGAAGTTGATGTAGAACTTGAGGATGATTCATATAAAGATTTGATAAGATTATCTTTTTATTGATACTTTCCTTGTGTTCATAATTTACCAAAGAAAGGGTTAATACCACATACTTGGTCAAAGCACAGTCGACTACTTCAAAAGAATATGGAAGAACAAATGCAAAAGCTCTCAATCAAGACTAGACTAGGATTCAAGATAAGGGTCCAGTAGATGATGATGACCGCTAGTCATCACCAATCATTTAAAATTGATAGGTTCTTTTCAAATCACATTAAATCATATGAGCTATGGTTAGAAACTTTATGATCCAGATGATTTTGAAGTCAAAGATGCAGCCGAGTTTGAAGAAGAGATCCGTCAACCATCGATGAGCACAAGGAAATCAACTTAGAGTTGAAGAAGATCCATGCACATACATCGCTTCATTGAATGAAATTGAAACTAATAACTTAGTTAAGCTATTAACTGAGTTTAAGGACTACTTTGCATGGAGTTATGAAGAGATTCCTAGATTGGCTCTTGATGGAGCGGTCCATAAACTAGCAATAGAGCTATTGCTAACCCTATCAAGCAAGCTCCTAGACACATGAGATTAAACATAGAATAATAGGTCAATTTTGAAGTCAAGAAACTGATCGATCCTGGCTTCATCCGAGAAGAAAAATACCCTACCTGGTTAGCTAGCATTATCCCAGTTAAGAAAAAGTATGGTCAAATTCACATATGCGCTGATTTTAGGGATTTAAATAAGGCATGTCCAAAAGAAGAATCCCACTACCAATCCCAGACTTGATGGTGGACATTACCACATCTCATGCAATCTTCTCTTTCATGGATGGCTCATCTAGATATAACCAAATAAATATGGCCCCTAAAGGTGAAAGAAACAATGCTTTTAGAACCCCGATCGGAATCTATTACTACAAGGTCATGCCTTAAAGCCTTAAAAATGTCAGTACTACATACCAGCGGGCTATGACTCGAATCTTTAACAAACTCATTCATCATCAAGTCGAGTGTTATGTCAATGATCTTGTGGTCAAAAATTGAGAAAAGGAAGACCATCTCTTTGACTTGAGAGTAGTTTTTGAATAGTTAAGATAATTTAACCTCAAAATGAACCCCTTGGAGTGTGCATTCAGAGTAGCTTCAGAAAATTCTTTGGGTTTGTTGTCTGACACTAAGGAATCTAAATCAATCCAAAAAAGATGAACACAATATTAAAAATGCCACCCCCTAAATGTTTAACTCAATTCAAATCATTCTAAGGGCGATTGGCATCTCTACGATGCATTATATCCAACTTATCAGGATGTTGTCTGCCATTCTTGGCACTTGTCAAAAAGGACACCAAGTTCAAGTGGGATGATAAGTGTGAGCATGCCTTTGAAGACATCAAGCATTACCTGATGATTCTATTAGTTCTAGTAGCCCCTATCCTAAGCACGTCGCTCATACTTTACATTGCTACGTTAAATGACTCCGTCAGTGCTTTATTGGCCTAAGCCAATGATGACAGGAATGAAAATGAACTCTACTATCTCAGCCATCATCTAATCCCTACTGAGGCTAATTATCCACCCATCGAGAAGCATTGCCTAGCTTTAATCTTTGCATCCAAAAAGCTACAACATTACATGCTTCCTCTAAGGTGAACTTAATCTCTATCATCAATCCCCTATAGTATCTCATGACATGGCTGATGCTATCCGGATGATTGGCATGATGGTCCATGATCCTCTCATAGTTTGACATTACCATCATACCCCTTTGTGCGGTGAAAGGACAAGTGCTATCATATTTCATAGCAGCACACACACTTCTTATTGACTCTCTATTTAGTGATAATCTTCATGATGAACAAATCATGAACTTAGGAGATACTAGCATTCAGTGCTTGATGTGGTAATTTGATGGTGCGGCTTCCTCTTAAAGAGGAGAAACACCATAATCTACTATTCCAAGAAATGCAGGGGTAGGAATAGTTCTCTTAACTCTGGACTGTGATGTGATGAGATTCATATATCATCTGCCTAATTCTTGCACGAATAATGAAGCTGAATATGAACCTCTGATTTCAGGTCTAGAGTTAGCCATTACTCTAAGCATCTAGAGCATCAACATCTTTGGGGATTCTCAGCTAGTTATCAACCAAAGCGCTGGGTCCTATAAAATTTTAAATCTCAAACTCCATCACTACCACAACTACACGATGGAGTTGTTGGCCCAAATCCCAGAGGCAACCATTTATAAGATTCCTCGAAGAGAGAACGCCATAGCGTATGCTTTATCCAAGCTTGCCAAGGAGTTGGCATGTCTGGAGGATGAGTCTATACCAATAAATGTCCAAAATAGATTGATCAAATCCAAGAAGTTTATAAAGCCCAAGCTTTTATCCATTGTTGATATTGAACTTATCAAAAAAAACTTCTTGAAAGGGAAGTTTCCATTGCCAAGAAGGACAAGGAGTTAGATTGGTGGAAACATTCATGGATTAACTAAATAAAGGCAAGATATCTCAAGAGAAGTCCCAAGTCCTTCAGATGAAGTAGAGAGCACTTTCATATGCTCTTGTGGATGATGTCTTGTATCAGCAGTCTTTCGATCATATCTGGTTACGTTATTTTGACAAGCACGAAGCCCATAAGATCATGACCGAGGTACACACTAGATTATGTGGGGCCAACCATTCTGATCTGAAGATGAAAGCCAAGATCAAGAGACTAGGATACTACTGGCCATCGATGATCAAAGATTACATTGATACGGCTAGGCAATGTCACTAATGCAAATATATGATGTGGTCCTACACCAATGACCCAACATTCTACATTCTACATTGGCCTCATGGCCATTTGAGTGTTGGGGTACCGACATAGTGGGTCCGATTGATCCTCCTTCTTCCAAAGGTCATCAGTTCATCTTAGGCATCACTACTTTTCCAAATGGAAGAAGGTGACGCTCATGAGGTCACAGTCAACATGTGCTCCATTTTTTTAGGAACCATATCATATATAGGTTCGGAGTGCCTCGATGAATTATATCTAATAATGGTATTACATTCAAGAGCTCTGAGAACAATAACTTTGCCCAAAGACACAACATAGATTAAAGATAATCTACCATGAACTACCCGAGGGCAAATGGCTTAGTAGAAGCCATAAAAAACTCTCATCTAAATACTAAAAAAGATACTAGATAATAATAAGCAATAGTGAGATGAGCAGTTAGTTGAAGCCTTGTGGTCCAACCTCATCATATAGAACTCCAGCCTACTCCTTTCTAGTGTGGGTATGAAGTCGTTCTACCATTAGATGTTCAACCCAATCACTACAGTGGATAAAGACAAGCATAACACTAAGTTGAGGTTAGAAGAGCTTGAAGGTTTGAGGATGACTACGGCATGCAAAACCTATAGTTTTCTAAAAATGATTCAAGCTCATAAAAAAGTTGGTCCTCTTAGAGCTTTTCAAGTAGGAGAGCTTATTTTAGTCTAAGGAAACATTATTGCCCGTCGTAAGATGGGAGGAAAGATTGAATCCACTCGGGAAGGCCCTTTTTCTATAGAGAAGGCCTACCAAGGAGGATCTTTATTAGCTTATTAATCTTAAGAGAGAGCACTCAATTCTTCCAATCAATGGGCTCTACTAAAAAAATTTTGTAAATCATGTTTGAAAATAATTATCACTAATAAAAATTCCATTTCAAATTCAGTCTCTTCCATGTTGAAAGGATTCTTGTTTGTGAATCTTCCATGATGTGTTTAGGGTAGGTGTAAGGAACCTAAGTGGCATCCTATCCTTCATCGAGACAACACAAACATATAAGAAAACACATATCTTGTCTCGATACTGTTGAGATAACGCCCAACCTGCATTCTCCTCACAATAGTCGCTAGGTCATGACGCACACCGCTAAGTGTGTCACACTAGTGGTTTTTTTGCTTTGGAGGATGTAAGAATGTTACAATTTCCTTTCTTACTTGGGCACTCCACACCAATGAGCATCTACTCATTGAAGATGTAAGTTTGTTATGCTTTCTCCTTGAGTTGGCCATGTTACACATATTGGCTTTCTTTTCCAAGGCTCAAGATAATGCCCCTAGTAGCACCTCCCATGTGGGCACTATATTTGGATCACATTCATTGTGACCCAATTTAGAAACTACCTGAGTTACTATCAGATTGGACAGTTCTCCTTTATTAGTAATCACCCTTGTGGTTGGAGAATCCATCTTGTGGATGTGCAGATTCACCCTTGGTCCAGTAAATCTAAGATAGGTCAAGGATGAGAAAGCCCCTTCTCAGTGTGGTCCCTTGCACACCAATAGGGTCCATGCAAAGATATAAATAAAATAGATATTCACTTGTGGATTAAGAGGACACCCATAGTAGTACCTTTTCTAAAGTAGAAATTCTATCTTTAGGGCAGTGTCAGCAAAACTCCCTAAAAGAATCACCTGATTACTCTTAAGTTGATATAAGTTCTCTGCAGCATTCACTCAGTAGTAGCCCCTAAGTTGAATTTGATTTGTTGTGCTTAAAATAGGTCACCTTAGCGGTTGTTCCTTATTTTAGAAGATGTAAGTCTCCCATGCCTTCTTCCTAACACAGCTGTTGCACACTGAAAGGCAACCCCTTAGGTTGGCTAGCTCTACTCCATAGCCAGTAGACTATCCCTTTTGATTTGTAAAGCTGTGGTAGGACAAGTCCAATATAGTCCCTTCTCAATGGGTCCATCGCGCACCGACATGGTCCATAAAATAAATTTATCAAATTTGATCGAGCTCACATCCCTAGTGGATATGTCCTCAATTCAAAATCAAACTAAACCAAACAAACCATATCAAATCACATGAAATTAAGTTAAAAATTATCCTGACTACTTTTGACTTGACATAAGACCCACATTCACTCAGTAGTCGCCCTAGGTTAGGTTCGATTTGTTTTGTATCCAACAAGTCACCCCAGCAGTTGTTCCTCACTTTGGAAGAGGTAAGTTTGCTATGCCATCTTCCTTGCATAGTCATTGCACACCGAAAGGCAACCCCGTAGGTTGGCTAGCTCCACAACCCGTAGACTATCCCTTTGGATTTGTAATCCTGAGGTAGGTCAAGTCTGATATAGCCCCTTCTCTATGGGTCCATCGCACACCGATAGGGTCCATACATTAACTTAAATTAAATTAAACCCAATCAGATTTTCCCCAGTGGAGTTAAATCAGACTCTTCTCCCTAGTGGATCCCAAAATAATATATAAAAAAGTCAAGCAAACAAGTAAAATTCAAAACCAACCTCCCCAATGGAACCAAATTTAACTAACTCCCCTAGTAGAGTTTAAATCAAAGAAGTCCAACCAAACTCTTATCCCCAATGGATACATCCCTAAACAAATCTATGAAATCAAACTAAAATTCCAATCTCTAGCAGATAGCCCAAACATGCTTCCCTAGTGGAAGGTTCATATACACGATCCCGAGGGGACTCGAGCCCATATGTTTAGCAGATATGCCCCCACATCAATTTAAGCAAAATAAATTAAAGTCAATTCAATCTTAATCCCCAGTAGAATATAAATTCTTATTCCCAGTGGATCTTCCTTCCATAAATCATATAATCAAATCAAATTCAAACCTTATCCCCAACAGATTTTTTTCTTTTATTCCCTCAACATATACCCCTCACATGTCATGTCCAATGCATGTGTGATCCCCTAGTGGATCTTCCTCCATGTCCTTAACATAGAATTCTCATCTAATCTTATTTCTTTTCTTATGCACACCTTTAATACTTCAACCAAAAGCCTAACAATGTATTTGTTAAAATTACATCTTCTTAACATTGTAATAAAGATTTTATGATTTGTTATGGTGCAAGCTCAAAATAACTATACAATATCATGCTAAACATATTATAGTGTGAATTAACACACTATATTATATTTTAATATATGATCCTGACTACTATTGAGTTGACATAAGTCCCCAATGACATTCACTTAGTAGTCGCCCTAGGTCAAGTTTGATTTGTTGTGCATCCAACAGCTCTCCCTAGTGGTTGTTCCTTGCTTTAAAAGATGTAAGTCTGCTAAGCCTTCTTTCTAACACAGCCGTTTCACACCGAAAGGCAACCCCTTATGTTGGCTAGCTATAACCTATATCTGGTAGACTATCCCTTTGGATTTGTAAACCTTAGGTAGGTCAAGGTTGATATAGCCCCTTCTCATTGGGTTCATCGCACACCGACAAGGTCCATACATTAACTCAGATAAAATTAAACCCAATCAAATTTTCCCAAGTGGAGTTAAATCACACCCTTCTCCCTAGTGGAGCCCCAAATCATATATAAACATGTCAAGCAAAAAATCATATTAGAAACCAACCTCCCCATTGGAGCAAAATTATACCAACTCCCCTAGTAGAGTATGAATGAAGAAAATCCAACCAAACTCTTATCCCCAATGGATACATTTCCAAACAAATTGATGAAATCAAACTCAAATCCCAATCCCAAGCTAATAGCCCAAATATACTTCCCTAGTGGAAGGTTCATATACCCAATACCAAATGAACTCGAGCACATATCTCTAGCAGATATGCCTCCACGTCAATTAAAACAAAACAAATTAAAGTCGATTTAATCTTAGTCCCCAGTGGATTATAGATTCTTATCCCTAGCAGCTTTTTTTTCCATAAATTATATAATTAAATCAAAATCAAACCTTATCCCTAAATAGATTTTCTTCTTCTATGCCCTCAACATAGACCCCTCACATGTCATGTCCAATGCATGTGTGATCCCCTAGAGGATCTCCCTCCATGTCCTTGACATGGAATTCTCATCAAATCTTATTTCTTCTCTTATGCACACCTTTAATACTTCAACCAAATGCATAACAATGTATTTGCTCAAATTACATCATCTTAGCATTATAATCAACATTTTATTATTTATGATGGTCCAAGCTCAAACTAACTATACAATATCATGATAAACATATTATAGTGTGGATTAACACATTATAATATATTATAATATATGATGTTATATTATAATTTTCTCTAATATAATATATTGTCTAACATTACACCTCATTAGAATCACTTAAAAGGAACAAATAACAAAAATTTCTCAAAATATGAATAATGTTCATTTTGGATGTAAAATTGTTATTTTTATATTAGAAATGGTATAAAATAGCATAATTTTGGTGTTGATTCTTGGTGGGTGATGTGAATTTGGCCAAATTCTTCCATCTCAACCTTTAAATTAATAATTTTGTGAGTTTTGACCCAATGTATTATAACAAATGTAAAACATACTAAAATGTACAATAACATTTAGTAACACACCACCACATTCATATATATGTGAAGTTATATTGTTATGTACATTATATTTTAATATACTTTCATATAATATATTATCTTATACACCTTAAAATGAATCACTTTAAGAAAAAACTTTATAAAATTTTGGTGAAAACTAAACATTTATTTTGAATGCAAAATTCCATTCTTTTGATTAAATGACACACTATAACACACCCCCAATGATATTCCCTAAAGCTTACCTTCAATTTGGCCAAATCCCATCATCTCAGCATATAAATCAGTTGTACCAGTAAAAACTCTGCTACTTCATACTAGAATAAACTAAAATATGATAAACAAGAAGTAGTTATACACAATAGTATGTTATAATGCACGATTCTACACTATGTTATGGCATCTTATATTATAATACACTATAACATATTATATTACATTGTATTGCATATCACATCACAAGGTATTGCTTAAGATAAAAAATCATAAAATTAGTCTAAATAATAAAACATTAGTAGTTATACACAAGGTTTAGGTTCATTTTTAGTTTTTTTTTATTTTATTTAGTTTAGAGTCTAAGTTTAGGTTTTAGTTTTATTTCGTTTAGTTTAGTTTATTTTAGTTTAAGATTACGTTTATTTTTTTGTTTATTTTAGGTTTAGGGTTTCAATTTTATTTTTATTTTTTAGGCTTTATTTTAAGGTTTATTTTTTTGGTTTAGGTTTTTATTTAAGTTTTATTTTATTTTAGGTTTATTTTTTTATTTTACATTTAGTTTTTATTTTAATTAGAATTTTTATTTTTAGGTTTATTTAACCTTTTAGTTTAGTTTAGGTTATTATTTATTTTATTTTGGTTTAGTTTTTATTTTATTTAATTTTTAGGTTTAGGTTTTAGTTTAAGTTTTCATTTTATTTTTTTGTTTATTTAGTTTAGGTTAAGGTTTTTAGGGTTTAGGGTGTAGGGTTTAGTGTTTTTCAAGATTTAGTGTTTAATGATTAATTTTTATTTTATTTAGGTTTTATTTTATATTTTAAGGTTTAGGTTTAGGGTATTGTTTTATTTTTTTAGGCTTTGGTTTTAGGTTTTGATTTTAGGTTTATGTTATTTTTAATTTACATTTATTTCTTATTTTATTTAGGTTTTTTTATTTTTTGGTTTAGTTTATTTTTTTAGTTTAGTTTAGGTTTTTATTTATTTAATTTTAGTTTAGTTTTTAATTTTTATTTTATTATATTTTTAGGGTTAGATTTAGGTTTAAGTTTAGGTTTAGGTTTTGGTATTAGTTTAGGTTTTTATTTTATTTTATTTTATTATTTTATTTAGGTTTAATTTTTTTTTAAAGTTTTATTTAGTTTAGGTTTAGGTTGTTAGGTTTTTAGGGTTTATTGTTTAGGGTTTAAGGTTTAGGGTTTAGGGTTTGTAGAGGGTTTAGGGTTTAGTGTTCAGGATAGCAGGTTATAAAGTTTAGGTTTTAAGGTGAAAGGGTTTAGGGTTTTATGGTTTAGGGTTTAGGGTTTTTTGTTTAGGGTTTATGGTTTAGGGCTAAGGGTTTATATGGTTTAGTTTAGGTTTAGGTTTTATTTGGGGTTTAGGATTAAAGGTTTTAGGGTTTTAGGGTTTTAGGGTTTAGGGTTTAGGGTTTAGGGTTTCTAGTTAGTTAAGGTTAGTTTAGGTTTATAGTTAGTTAGGATTAGGTTTAGCTTTAGGGTTTAGGGTTTTAGGGTTTAGGTTTTAGTTTTATTTTTTTAGGGTTTATAGTTTAGGTTTAATTATTTAGGTTTAGGTTTAGTTTTATTTATTTAGTATTTTTTTTATTTAGTATTTAGTTTAGGGTTTAGGGTTGTAGGTTTAGTTTAGTCAAGTTTTTTATTTTATTTTATTTTTAGGTTTATATTTAGGTTCAAGTTTTTATTTTACTTTATTATTTTATTTTTTATTTTAAGTTCTTTATTTATTTTATTATTAGGTTTTATTTAGTTTTTGGTTTAGTTTTTTAGCTTTTAAGGTTTATGGTTAGTTAGGTTAGGTTAGGTTTGGGGTTTAGTGTTTAGGAGTTTAGGGTTTAGGGTTTAGGGTTTAGGTTTTAGGTTTAGGTTTTGGATTTTGGTTTAATTTTAGGTTTAGGGTCTAGGGTTTTAGGTTTTAGGTTTTAGTTTAGGGTTTTTTAAGGTTTAGAGTTTATAGTTAGTTTATTTAGTTTTAGGGTTTAAGTTTTAAGTTTAGGGTTTAGTTAGGGTTTAGGGTTTAGTGTTTAGAGTTATGTATTTTAGTGAGTTTAGGGTTTTATGGTTTTAGGTTTAGGGTTTTGTTTAAGTTTAGTTTAGGTGTTTTATTTTTAGGGTTTAGGTTTATTTATTTGGGGTTTAGGATTAGGTTTATTTTAGGTTTTAGGTTTAGTTTAGTTTAGGGTTTAGGGTTAGGGTTAGGTTAGTTTAGGTTTATAGTTTTTTTAGGATTAGGGTTTAAACTTTAGGGTTTAGGGTTTTAGGTTTAGTGTTTTTAGGGTTTATGGTTTAGGTTTAGGGTATTTAGGTTTAGGTTTAGGTTTTTATTTAGTATTTAGTATTTTTTATGGCTTAGTATTTAAGATTTAAGGTTTAGGGTTTAGGGTTGTAGGTTTAAGGTTTAGGGTCAAGTTTTTTTATTTTATTTTATTTTTAGGTTTATGTTTAGGTTCAAGTTTTAGTTTATGTTTTTACTTTATTATTTTATTTTATTTTATTTTAAGTTCTTTTTATTTATTTTATTATTAGGTTTTATTTAGTTTTGGTTTAGTTTTTTAGCTTTTTAAGGTTTATGGTTAGTAGGTTAAAGTTAAGGGTTTGGGGTTTAGTGTTTAGGTTTAGTTTAGGTTTAGGGTTTTAGGGTTTAGGGTTTAGGTTTTAGGGTTTTAGGTTTAGGGTTTTGGTTTTAGGGTTTAGGTTTAGGGTTTAGGTTTAGGTTTTGGGTTTAGGTTTTAGGTTTAAGGTTTATGGTTGAGTTTAGTTTTTTAGGGTTTAGGTTTAGGTTTTAGGTTTAGGGTTTAGGTTTAGGGTTTAGGTTTTAGTTATTTAGGTTTTTAGGGTTTATTTATTTAGGGTTTATTTAGTTTTTTTAGGTTTAGGGTTTAGGGTTTATGGTTTAGGATTTAAGGTTTAGGGTTTTTTGGGTTTGGAGATTTTAGCTTTAGGGTTTTTAGGTTTAGGATTAGGTTTTTATTTTTTTAGGTTTAGGTTTTAGGTATTTAATTTAGATTTATTTTTTGGTTTTATTTTTTAGTTTAGGTTTATTTTATTTATTTTATTTAGTTTAGGTTTAGGTTTAATTTATTTTAGATTTAGGTTTATTTTATTATTATTATTTATTTTGATTTAGGTTTTATTTATTTATTTTATTTTTTTTAGGTTTTGTTTAGGTTTGGTTTTATTTAGGATTTAGGGTTTAGGGTTTAGGGTTTACTTTTGTAGGTTTAGGGTGTAGGGTTTAGGGTTAGTTTTATGGTTTAGCATTTAAGGTTTTGGGTTTTGGGTTTAGGGTTTATTTTTTATTTTTAGGTTTAGGTTTAGTTTTTTATTTTATGTTTTTAGGTTTAAGTTTTAGGTTTTTATTTTAGGTTTATTTTATTTTTATTTCAAGTTTAGTTTTTATTTTTTTTAGGTTTTTTATTTTTAGGTTTATTTTATTTTTTTACTTTAGTTTAGGTTTATATTTATTTTATTCTAGTTTAGTTTTTATTTATTTTATTTTATTTTATTTTTAGGTCTAGGTTTAGGTTTAGGTTTAGGTTTAGGTTGAGGTTTAGGTTTAGGTTTAGGTTTTAGTTTAGATTTTTATTTATTTTGATTTATTATTTTATTCAGGCTTAGATTTTTTTTATTTATTTTATTTGTAAGTTTTATTTAGTTTAGGTTTATGTTTTTAGGGTTTAGGGTTTAGGTTTTAGAGTTTGGGGTTTATGATTTGGGGTTTAAGGCTTAGGGTCCAATGTTGTAGATTTTAGGGTTTATGGTTTAAGGTTTAGTGTTTAGGGTTTTAGGGTTTTGGGTTTAGGATTTTCAATTTTATGTTTAGGGTTTAGGGTTTAAAGTTTTAGTGTGTAGGGTTTAGATTTGTAGGTTTACGGTTTAGGGTTTAGGGTTTAGGGTTAGTTTTAGGGTTTGGGGTTTAGGGTTAGGGATTTTTTATTTATAATTTTTTTATTTTTTTTATTTTTTAAAATTAAGTAAACTAGTAAGTTTAGGTTTATTTAGTTTATTTTTTATTTATTTTATTCTATATTTTTGTTTAAGTTTATTTTATTTTTATTTAGTTTAGTTTATTTATTTTAGCTTTATTTATTTTTGTTTAGGTTTTTTATTTTCCTTTATTTTTTAGGTTTAAGTTAATTTTTTTAGTTTAGTTTTATTTTTATTTTATTTTTACAATTTATGTTTTATTTTTTATTTTTTGGTTTAGGTTTAGGTTTTTATTTTATTTTTTTAGGTTTAGTTTTTAGGTTTATTTTTAGGTCTTATGTTTTAGTTTAGGTTTAGGTTTATTTTTAGTTTATTTTATTTTATTTAGTTTAGGTTTAGGATTAGGTTTAGCTTATTTTAGGTTTAGGTTTAGGTTTTATATATTTTACTTTAGGTTCATTTTATTTTTAGTTTAGGTTTAGGTTTTTTTTTAGTTTAAGGTTTAGGTTTTATTTTTTATTTATTTTTGGGTTTATTTATACGTTTATGTTTTTATTTAGTTTTTAGGTTTAGGTTTAAGTTTAGGTTTAGGTTTTAGTTTTGGTTTTTATTTTATTTAGGTTTAGTTTTTATATTTATTTTATTTTTAGGTTTTATTTAGTTTATGTTATGGTTTTTAAGGTTTAGGGTTTAGGGTTGTAGATTTACGATTAATTTTGGGGTTTTGGGTTTATGGTTTAGGATTTAAGATTTAGGGTATATGTTTATTTTTTATTTTTATTTAGTTTAATTTATTTATTTTGGTTTATTTACTTTATTTTAGGTTTTCTATTTTAGTTTATCTTTTAGGTTTAGGTTTAGGTTTATGTATATTTTTTTAGTTTAGTTTTATTTTTATTTTATTTTTAGGGTTAGGTTTTATTTTTTTATTTTTATGTTTAGGTTTAGGTTTTTATTTTATTTTTTTAGGTTTAGGGTTTAATTTTTTATTTTAGGTTTATTTTATTTTTATTTTATGTTTATTTTAAATTTTATTTAGGTTTTTTTATTTTTTGGTTTATTTTATTTTTTTAGTTTAGTCTAAGTTTTAATTTATTTTATTTTAGTTTAGTTTTTATTTTCTTTTTAGGTTTATGTATAGGTATAGGTATAGTTTTAGTTTTTATTTTATTCAATTTTTTTATTTTATTATATTTTTTATTTTATTTAGGTTTGGATTTTTTATTTGTTTTATTTATAGGTTTTCATTAGTTTAGGTTTAGGTTTTTAGGTTTTTTGGTTTAAGGTTTAGGTTTTAGGGTTTTGGGTTTAGGGTTTGGTGTTTAGGGTTTAGAGTTTAGGGATGTAGGTTTTATGGTTTAGGGTTTAGGGTTTTGGGTTTTGGGTTTTGGGCTATGGGTTTTAGGGTTTTGGGTTTATGGCTTTCGGTTAGTTTTAGGGTTTAGGGTTTAGGGCTATAATTTGGTTTTAGGGTTTAGGGTTTATGGTAAGTTTTAGGGGTTTCTTATTTTTTTAAAATAAAGTAAACAAATAGGTTTAGGATTATTTAGTTTATTTTTTATTTATTTTAATTTAATTTATTTTTTATTTAATTTTTTATATTATATTTAGTTTAGTTTTTTATTTTAGTCTAGGTTTTGTATTTCAGTTTATTTTTTAGATTTAGGTTTAGGTTTAGGTTTATTTTTTAGTTTTATTTTATTTTCATTTTATTTTTTAGGTTTAGGTTTATTTGTTGGTTTAGTTTTATTTTTATTTTATTTTTAGGTTTAGGTTTCGGTTTTTATTTTATTTTTTAGGTTTAAGTTTTAGGTTTTTATTTTAGGTTTATTTTTTGGTTTTATTTCTTTGTTTAGGTTTATTTTTTTTAGTTTAGTCTAAGTTTTAATTTATTTTATTTTAGTTTAGTTTTTATTTTATTTTTAGGTTTAAGTATATGGATAAGTATAGTTTTAGTTTTTATTTTATTTGATTTTTTTATTTTATTATATATTTTTTATTTTAATTAGGTTTAGGTTTATTATTTATTTAATTTGTAGGTTTTATTTAGTTTAAGTTTAGGTTTTTAGGTTTTTAGGGTTTAAGGTTTAGGTTTTAGGGTTTAGGGTTTAGGGTTTGGGGTTTAGGGTTTAGAGTTTAGGGATGTAGGTTTTAGAGTTTAGGGTTTTGGGTTTTGGGTTTTGGGTTTTGTGCTTTGGGTTTTAGGGTTTTAGGTTTATGGTTTTCTGTTAGTTTTAGGGTTTAGGGTTTAGGGCTAGAGTTTGGTTTTAGGGTTAAGGGTTTAGGGTAAGTTTTAGGGTTTTTTTATTTTTTAAAATAAACTAAACAAGTAGGTTTAGGTTTATTTAGTTTATTTTTTATTTATTTTAATTTAATTTATTTTTTATTTAATTTTTTATATTATATCTAGTTTAGTTTATTTATTTTAGTTTAGGTTTTCTATTTTAGTTTATTTTTTTGGTTTAGGTTTAGGTTTGGGTTTATTTTTTAGTTTTCTTTTATTTTCATTTTATTTTTTAGGTTTAGGTTTAGGTTTATTTTTTAGTTTGTTTTATTTTTATTTTATTTTTAGATTTAGGTTTAGGTTTTTATTTTATTTTTTACGTTTAGGTTTTAGGTTTTTTTTTAGGTTTATTTTTTGGTTTTATTTCTTTGTTTAGGTTTAGGTTTATTATTAGTTTATTTTATTTCATTTAGTTTAGGTTTTGGTTTAAGTTTAGTTTATTTTATGTTTAGGTTTAAGATTTATTTATTTTAGTTTAGGCTTAGGCTTATTTTATTTTTATTTTAAGTTTAGGTTTTTTATTGGTTTAGGGTTAGGTTTTAATTTTTATTTATTTTTAGGTTTATGTTGTAGGTTTAGATTTTTATTTAGTTTTTGCTTAATTTTATTTTAGCTTCATTTTAGTTTAATTTTACGTGTAGTATTTATTTTATTTAAGTTTTTTTTTATTTTTAAGTTTATTTTATTTTTAGTTTAATTTAGGTTTTTATTTATTTTATTTTAGTTTAGTTTTTATTTATATTATATTTTATTTTTAGGTTTAGGTTTATGTTTTAGTTTAGTTTTTTATTTTATTTTATTTTTTATTTTATTTTATTTTTTATTTTATTTAGGTTTAGGTTTTATTTATTTATTTTATTTTTAGGTTTTATTTAGTTTAGGTTTAGGTTTTTAGGTTTTTAAGGTTTAAGGTTTAGGGTTTAGGGTTTAGGGTTTAGGGTTTAAGGTTTGGGGTTTAGGGTTTCGGGTTTAGGGTTTTGGGGTTTAAGGTTTAGGGTTTTGGGTTTTTTATTTTATTTAGGTTTATGTTTTATTTATTTATTTTATTTTTAGGTTTTTTTTAGTTTAGGTTTAGGTTTAATTTTTTTAGTTTAGTTTTATTTTTATTTGATTTTTTAGGTTTAGGTTTAGGTTTTAATTTTATTTTTTAGGTTTAGTTTTTAATTTTTTATTTTAGGTTTACTTTTAGGTTTTATTTTTTAGTTTAGGTTTAGGCTTATTTTTAGTTTATTTTATTTTATTTAGTTTAGGTTTAGGTTTTATTTATTTTAGTTTAGGTTTAGGTCTATTTTATTTTTATTTTAGGTTTATTTTTTTTAGTTTAGAGTTTAAGTTTTATTTTTTATTTATTTTTATGTTTATTTTTAGGTTTAAGTTTTTATTCAGTTTTTATTTAATTTTATTTTAGGTTTATTTTATTTTTATTTTTGGTTTAGCTTTTATTTTATTTAGGTTTTTTATTTTTTAATTTAGTTTAGGTTTTTATTTATTTTATTTTATTTTAGTTTATATCTTTTATTTTATTTTCTTTTAAATTTAGGTTTAGCTTTTGGTTTTAGTTTAGGTTTTTATTTAATTTTATTATTATTATTTTTTTAGGTTTTATTTATTTATTTTATTTTTAGGTTTTATTTAGTTTAGCTTTTAGTTTTTGGCTTTTCTAGGTTTCGGGTTTAAGGTGGGGTTTAGGGTTACTAGTTTTGATTAGATTAGGGTTGGGGTTTAGGGTTTAGGGTTTAAGATTTAGGGTTTAGTGTTTAGGGTTTAGGGCTTAGGTTTTAGGGTTTAGGGCTTATGGTTTAGGGTTTTAGGGTTTAGGGTTTAGAACTTAGACTTTAGGGTTAAGGGTTTAGGGTTTTTAGGCTTTAGAGTATAGGTTTTAGGTTTAGGGTTTAGGTTTTAATTTAGGGTTTAGGATTTTGGCTTTTTTTAACAGAGAATAAATTCATATTCAACATTTCTTCTTTTCAATTTCATCAACCAAGTAACACACCAAGTTTTTTAAGATAACATTAATAAAAAATGGGCATGTATAGAGCAAATCAAAAACCTTAGATAACTAAAGCCATCTCTACTATAAAGATATGGTTCGATAAATAGCTAATGGATTTCTTTTCTTATTTCCAATAGAACCACCTCTTTTAGTAGATCCACCATCATATCCCCAATCTCTCTTTGCCACTTTTGTAACCTCTATTCCCTCCACCTACCACCACCTCTATCCACCAACACCTCTATCCTTGTGATAATTTTGCCTTAGGTTTTTTATTCTTAGGGTTATTTTATTTTTTAGTTTAGTTTATGTTTATATTTATTTTATTTTAGTTTATTTGTATTTGGTTTAGGTTTAGGTTTTAGTTAACATTTTTATTTATTTTATATGATTATTTTATTATGGTTTAGGTGTTTTTATTTAGTTTAGGATTTGGTTTTTAGGTTTTTATGTTTAGGGTTTAGGGTTTAGGGTTTTAGGGTTTATGGTTTTAGTATTTTTGGTTTAGGGTTAGGGTTTAGGGTTTAGGGTTTAGTGTTTAGGCTTTAGGATTTAAGGTTTTTAGGGTTTAATGTTTAGGGTTTAGGATTATCTTAATGTTCAGGGTTAGTTTAAGGTTTAAAGTTTTAGGTTTAGGGCTTTGGCTTTAGGGATTTTAGGGTTTTGGGTTAGTTTAAGGTTTAGGGTTTAGGGTTTATAATTTATTGTTAGGGTTAGGGTTTTGGGTTTAGGGTTTAGGGTTTAGGGTTTGTTTAGGGTTTAGGGTTTTGAGTTTAGGGTTGTTGGTTTAGTTTTAGAGTTTAGGGATTATTTAGTTTAAAATAGGTTTAGTGTTTAAGGTTTATTATTATTTTTAGATTATGTAAACTGCTAGGTTAAGATTTATTTAGTTAATTTAGTTTATTTTTTTATTATTTTAGTTTATTTTTATTTTTTATTTTTATTTAGTTTTTTTAAGGTTTAAGGTTTAGGATTTAAGGTTTTAGGGTTTATGCATTTAGGGTTTAGCATTTATGGTTTGGATTTAGGGTTTAGGGTTTAGTGTTTAATTTAGTTTAGGTTTTTAGAGGTTTAGAGTTTAGGGTATAAGTTTAGGGTTTTAGACTTAGGGTTTAGGGTTTTAGGGTTTAGGGTTGTTTTATTTAGGGTTTAAACTTTAGGGGTTTAGGTTTAAGTTTAGGTTTATAGTTTATTAGGTTAGGTTTAGGATTTAGGTTTAGGGTTAGTTTAGGATTTAGGGTTTAGGTTTAGGTTTAGGTTTTAGGTTTTATTTAGGGTTTAAGTTTCTTTAGGTTTAAGTTTTAGGGTTTTTGGTTTAGTTTAGGTTTAGGGTTTAGGGTTTAAAGTTTAGGGTTTTCTAGGGTTTAGGGTTTAGGGTTTAGGGTTTAAGGTTTAGGGTTTTGTATTTTGGGTTTTGGGTTTTAAGGTTTAGGGCTAGGGTTTTGTTTTATTTTTATTATTTTTATTATTTTTAAATTAAGTAAACAAGTAGGTTTAGATTTATTTTATTTATTTTTTATTTATTTTATTTTATTTTATTTTTTTTATTTTTATTGAGTTTTATTTTTATTCTTATTTTGTTTTGTTTATTTATTTTAGGTTTATTTATTTTAGTTTAGGTTTTTCTTTTAGCTTATTTTTTAGGTTTAGGTTTAGGTTTACATTTATTTTTTAATTTATTTTTTTGGTTTAAGTTTTATTTTTTTTTATTTTTGGGTTTTTGTTTATATTTTTATTTATTTTTTTAGGATTAGGTTTCAAGTTTTTATTTTAGGATTATTTCTAGATTTTATTTTTAAGTTTAGGTTTAAGTTTATTTTTTGTTTATTTTATTTTATTTTGTTTAGGTTCAAGTTTTATTTATTTTAGTCTAGTTTATTTTAGTTTAAGTTTAGGTTTATTTTTTTTTTATTTTAGGTTTAGGTTTTATTTTTTAGTTTAGGATTTAGGTTTTATTTTTTATTTTTTTTTAGGTTCATTTTTAGGTTTAAATTTTATTTATTTATTATTTATTATTTTAGATTTATTTGTTTTATATTAGCTTTAGTTTTTATTTATTTTTTATTTTTAGTTTAGGTTTTTTATTTATTTTAGTTTAGTTTAGTTTTTATTTTTTTCTTTTATTTTCTTTTTAGGTTTAGGTTTAGGTTTTAGTTTAGCATTTATAATTTTTAATTTTTAATTTTTGGGTTAGGTTTTTTAGGTTTAGGGTTTAGGGATTAGGGTTTGGGGTTTAGGGTGTAGGGTTTAGTGTTTAAGGTTTAGTGTTTAGGTTTTAGGGTTTAGGGCTTAGGGTTTAGGGTTTAGGATTTTAAGGTTTAGGGTTACGGGTTTAGGGTTTAGGGTTGAGGGTTTAGGGTTTAGGGTTTTAGGGTTTAGGATTTAGGTTTTAGGTTTAGGGTTCAGGTTTTAGTTTAGGGTTTAGGGTTTTTGGCTTCTTTTTAATAGAGAATAAATTTAGATTTGACATTTCTTCTTTTCAATTTCATCAACCAAGTAACACACCAAGTTTTCTAAGACAGAAGCACAACATAGATCATAAATGGTCATGCATAGAGTAAATCAAAAACCCTAGATAACTAGAACCATCACTAGTGTAAAGACACGGTTCCATAAATAACAGATCGGATCGGCCGTTCTTCCATTTCTTTAGCTCCCATCAGAACCACCCCGGCCTCTCGAGGAGCAGAATCGACCATCATATCCCCGGTCTCTCTTTCTGTGCTCGCCGTTTGTAACCTCTATCGCTCCTCTAGCCTCCGCCACCACTACTCCAACCACCACCTCCATATCCACCGGACCTCTAGATCCCCACCACCTTTTGACCACCTCATTACCTCCCTTGATCTAGGCGAGCACGGTTGTGATATTCTGCGTCAGGTTCCATTCTTTGGGCTTGGATTCAGGTTTAGGTTTATTAGGTTTTAAGGTTTAGGTTTATTTTTTTAATTTATTTAGTTACTTTAAGTTTAGGTTTAGGTTTGGGGTTTAGGGTTTAGCATTAAGGTTTAGGGTTGAAGAATTAGGGTTTAGGGTTTTAGGGTTTATGCTTAGAGTTTTATGGTTTAGGGTTTAGGGTTTAATGTTTAGGGTTTAGCGTTGTATGGTTTAGGGTTTAGGGTTTAGTGTTTAGGGTTATAAAAGGCTTTAGGGTTTAAATTTTTGGGTTTTTTAGGGTTTAGGGCTTAGGGTTTAGGGTTTAGGTTTGTAGGCTAAGGGTTTAGGGTTTAGAGTTTATGGTTTAGGGTTTAGGATTCAGGGTTTAGGATTTAAGTTTTAAGGTTTAATGTTTTTTATTTTATTTTAGGTTTATTTTATTTTTATTTTATTTATAGTTTCTATTTTATTTTAGTTTTTTATTTTTATGGTTATTTTATTTTTTAGTATTATTTAGGTTTATATTTATTTTATTTTAGTTATTTTTATTAGTTTATTTTTTATTATTATTAAGTTTATGTTTAAGTTTAAGTTTTAGTTTAAATTTTTATTTTATTTTATTCTTTTATTTTATTTTGGTTTAGTTTTTTTAAATTAGATTTCGATTAGGTTTTCAAGTTTTTAAGTTTAGGATTTAAGGTTTAATATTTTAAAGTTTGGGGTTTAGGGTTTAGGGTTTATGGTTTTCATGTTTTTGGTTAATGGTTAGGGTTTAAGGTTCAGGGTTTAGTGTTTAGGCTTTAGGGTTTAGGATTTTTAGGGTTTAGGATTTATGGTTAGCTTAGGATTTAGGGTTTATTTAGAATTAGTTTAAGTTTAGGGTTTGACTTTAGTTTAGGGTTTTAAGGTTAAGTTGATTTAAGGGTTTATGGTTTCAGAGTTTAGGGTTAGGGTTATGGGTTTAGGTTTAGGGTTTAGGGTTTAGGGTTTAGGGTTTAGGGTTTAAGCTTTAGGATTTAGGATTTTTAGGGTTTTGGGTTTAGGGTTTAAGGTTTTTTAGGAATTAGGGTTTTGGGTTTTGGGATTATGATTGTTGGTTTAGGGTTGTAGGTTTAAGGTTTAGGATTTAGGGTTAGCTTTAGGGTTTAGGGTTTAGGATTTAGAGTTTAGTGTTTTAGGTTTAGGGTTTTTTTAAGATTAAGTAAACTTGTAGGTTTAGGTTTATTTAGTTTATTTTTTAATTATTTTAGTTTATATTATTATTTATCTTTATTTATGTTTATTTTTTATTTTTAGGGCTTAGGCTTTAGGGTTTAGGGTTTATGGTTTTAGGGTTTATGCTTTTAAGGTTTAGGGTTTAGATTTAGGATTTAGGGTTTAAGGTTAAAGGTTTAGTTTTAAATCTTTAGGGTTTAGGGTTTTTAGGGTTTAGGGTTTAGGGTTTAGGTTTTTAGGGTTTTAGGGCTTAGAGTATAGGGTTTAGAGTTTAGGGTTAAAGGTTTGAGGTTTTAGGGTTATTTATTATTTAGGGTTTAGGTTTTCAATTTAGGGTTTATGATTTAGGGTTTAGGATTTAGGGTTTAGGATTTAGTTTGTAGGGTTTATGGTTTATGGTTTAGTGTTGTAAGGTTTAGGTTTTAAGGTTGTAGGGGGGTTTAGAGTTTAGGTTTTAGGGTTTAGGGTTAGTTTGGGATTTAGGGTTTAGGGTTTAGGGTTTAGCATTTTAAGGTTTAGGTTTTAAGGTTTAGGGGTTTTTATGGTTTAGGGTTTAGGGTTTAAAGTTTAAGGTTGTAGGTTTAGGGTTTAGGGTTTAGGGTTTAAGGTTTAAAGTTGTAGGTTTAGGGATTAGGGTTCAAGGTTGTAGTTTTAGGGTTTAGGGCTTAGAGTTTATGGTTTAAGGTTTAGGATTTAAGGTTTAGGCTTTAGGCTTTAGGGTTTGGCTTAACTTTTTAGGATTTTTATTTTATTTTATTTTTTATTTTATGTTTATTTTTTTTTAATTAGGTTTCTTATTTTTAGCTTTATTTTATTTAGTTTAGTTTAGATTTCATTTAATTTATTTTAGTTTTTTATTAGTATATTTTTTTATTATTTTTAGGTTTAGGTTTAGGTTTTAGTTTAGGTTTTATTTTATTAAAGTTTAGGCTTTTTAATTATTTCATTTTTAGGATTTATTTAGTTTAGGTCTAGGTTTTTAGGTTTTTAGGGTTTAGGGTTTTGGGTTTAGGGTTTTGGGTTTAAGGTTTTCGGGTTTACGGTTTAGGGTTTAAGGTTTTTGGGTTTAGGGTTTTGGGGTTTAGGGTTTACGGTTTAGGGTTAGGGTTTAGGGTTTAGGGTTTAGGGGTTAAGGTTTAGTGTTTAGGGCTTAGGGTTTGGAGTTAATGGTTTAGGATTTAGGATTTAGGATTTAGGTTTTACTGTTTAGGGTTTAGGGTTGTAGTGTTTAAGGTTTAGGGTATAGTGTTCAGGGTTAGTTTAGGATTTAGGGTTTAGGGTTTAGAGTTTAGAGTTTAGGTTTTAGGTTTAAAGCTCAAGTTTTTAGTTTAGGCTTTGTGCCTTTTTTTAATAGAGAATAAATTTTGAGTCGATATTTCTTCTTTTCAATTTCATCAACCAAGTAACACACCAAGTATTCTAAGACACAAGTGATAACATAGATCATAAATGGGTACACATAAAGCAAATCAAAAACTCTAGATAACTAGAACCATCTCTACTATAAAGACAGTTCCATAGTAGATGGTCGGTAGTTCTTGGTTTCTTTAAATCCCATCGAACCACTAGGCCTCTTGGATCCACCATCATATCCACCATGCGACAATAACCTCTGTCCCTCCTCCGGCCTCATAACCACCCTTGCTCACCACTTCCATATCCACCCGGCACCTCTAGATCCCCACCACCACTTCGATAACCACCACCACCTTTGTCTCCCGCTAGATCTAGGCGATTTGTGATGTTCTGTCAGGTTCTTCCCATTCTTAGGGCTTAGGTTTAGGTTTAGTAGGTTTTAGGGTTTAGGTTTATTTTTAAATTTATTCAGTTACTTTAGGTTTAGGTTTAGGGTTTGGGGTTTAGGGTTTAGTGTTAGGGTTTAGAGTTTAGGGTTTAGGGTTTAGGGATTTAGGGTTTATGCTTACGATTATATGGTTTAGGGTTTGGGTTTAGGGTTTAGGGTTTAGGTTGTATGGTTTAGGGTTTAGGGTTTAGGGATTAGGGTTATTGAGGGATTTAGGGAGGGTTTTGGGTTTAAGATTTTGGGTTTTTTAGGGTTTAAGGTTTTGGGTTTTTTAGGGTTTAGGGTTGAAGGTTTAGGGTTTAGGGTTGCAGGTTTAGAGCTTAGGGTTTAGGGTTTAGGGTTGTAGGTTAAGGGTTTAGGATTTAGAGTTTAGGGTTTAGGGTTCAGGGTTTAGGGTTTAAGGTTTAGGGTTTAAGATTTTTATTTTGTTTTTATTTTATTTTATTTTAGGTTTATTTTATTTTATTTTTACTTTTAGTTTTTATTTTATTCTAATTTTTTATTCTTAGGTTTATTTTAATTTTTTAGTTTAGTTTAGGTTTATAATTATTTTATTTTAGATTATTTTCATTAGTTTATTTTCATTTATTAATAGATTTAGGTTTTAGTTTACATTTTTATTTTATTTTATTTTTTATTTTATTTTAATTTAAGTTTTTTTTATTTAGATTAGTGTTAGCATTTTAGGTTTTTAGGTTTAGGGTTTAGAGTTTTGTGTTTTAGGGTTTATAGTTTTAGGGTTTTGGGTTAATGGTTAGGGTTTAGGATTTAAGGTTTAGTGTTTAGGCTTTAGGGTTTAGGGTTTTTAGGGGTTGGGGTTTAGGATTAGCTTAGAATTTAGGGTAAGTTTAGGGTTTAGGGTTTAACGATTATGGTTTATGGTTTATGGTTTTTAGGGTTTAGGGTCAGTTTACGATTTAGGGTTTATGGTTTAGGGCTTAGGGTTAGGGTTTAGGGTTTAGGGTTTAAGCTTTAGGATTTAGGGTTTTTAGGGTTTATGGTTTAGGGTTTTGGGTTTAGGGTTTATGGTTCTTTAGGGTTAGGGTTTATGATTTTGGGTTTAGTGTTATTGGTTTAGGGTTGTAGGTTTAGGGTTTATGGTTTAGGGTTAGTTGTTGGGTTTAGGGTTTCAGGTTTAGTGTTTAGGATTTAGGGTTTAGTGTTTAAGGTTTAGGGTTTTTTTTAAATTAATGAAATTGGTAGGTTTAGGTATATTTAGTTTATTTTTCTTAATTATTTTAGTTTATTTTATTTTTTTATTTTTAGGGCATAGGGGTTATGCTTTTAGGGTTTAGGGTTTCTAGTTAGGATTTAGCATTTAGGGTTTAGTGTTTAGTGTTTAAGGTTTAGGGTTTAGGGTTTTTAGGGTTTAGGGTTTAAGGTTTAAGGTTTTAAGGTTTTAGGGTTTTAGGGCTTAGGGATTAGGGTTTAGGTTTTAGTTAATGGTTTGAGTTTTAGGGTTATTATTTAGGGTTTAGGTTTATGATTTAAGATTTATGATTTAGGGTTTATGGTTTAGGGTTTATGGTTTATGGTTAGTGTTGTATGGTTTAGGGTTTAAGGTTGTAGGGAGCTTTAGAGTTTGGGATTTAGGGTTTAGGGTTAGTTTAGGATTTAAGATTTAGGGTTTAGGGTTTAGGGTTTTAGGGTTTAGGTTTTAAGGTTTAGGGTTTCTTAGTGTTTAGGGTTTAGGGTTTAGAGTTTATGGTTTAAGGTTATAAGTTTATGGTTTAGGGTTTAGGGATTAGGTTTTTTAAGTTTAGGTTTAGGGTTTAGGAGTTTAGGGTTTAAAGTTTAGGATTTAGGTTTAGGGTTTAGGGTTTTAGGTTTTAGATTTTTATTTTAATTTATTTTAGGTTTAATGTATTTTATTTTACATTTAGTTTGATTTTTTATTTAGGTTTTTTATTCTTAAGTTTATTTTATTCTTATTTTAGTTTAGGTTTTATTTAATTTATTTTTGTTTATTTTTATTAGTATATTTTATATTATTTAAAGGTTTAGGTTTAGGTTTTTATTTTATTTTATTTTTTATTTTATTATTGTTTAGGTGCATTTATTTATTTCTTTTTTAAGATTTATTTAGTTTAGGTTTAGGTTTTTAGGTTCTTAGGGTTTAGGATTTAGGGTTTTAGGTTTAGGGTTTAGGGTTTAAGGTTTAGGGTTTAAGGTTTTAGGGCTTAGAGTTTTGGGGTTTAGGGTTTAGGGTTAAGGTTTAAGGTTTAAGGTTTAGGGTTTAGGGTTTAGTGGTTTAGAGTTAGGGTTTAGGTAGTTTAGGTTTAGATTTAGGGTTTACATTTTAGGTTTTATAGCAGGTTGTAAGGTTTAGGGTTAGGGTTATAGGGATTAAGGTTTAGTATTTAGGCTTAGGTTAGTTTATGATTTAGGGTTTAGGATTAGGTTTAGGTTTAGGTTTAGGGTTTAAGGTTTAGGGTTGCTTTAGGGTTTAGTTTAGGGTTGTAGGTTCATGATTTAGGAGATTTAGTGTTTAGGATTTAAGTTTAAGGTTTAGTTTAGAGTTTAGGGTTTAAGTTTTAGTATTTTTATTTTTTATTTTTTTTTGGTTAATTTTTGGTTAATTTTTTTATTTATTTTTTAAGTTTAGTTTTTATTTTATTTAAGTTTTTTATTCTTAGGTTTATTTTTTTAGTTTAGTTTAGGTTTTTATTTATTTTATTTTATTTTATTTTTATTAGTTTGTTATATATTATTTTTAAGTTTTTATTTATTTTTATTTTATTTTATTTAAGTTTAGGTTTATTTATTTATTTTATTTTTGAGATTTATTTAATTTTGATTTACGTTTTTAGGTATTTAGGGTTTCAGTTTCAGTGTTTAGGGTTAGGGTTTTGGGTTTAGGGTTTTGGGGTTTAGGGATTAAGGTTAAGGTTTAGAGTTTAGGTTTTAGGGTTTAGTGTTTAGGGTTTAGGGTTTAGGGTTTACAGTTTAGGGTTTAGGGTTTTACATTCAAAATTTAGGGTTTAGGGTTTAGGATTTAGGGTTTAGGGTTTAAGGTTAGGGTTTAGGGTTTAAGGTTGTAGGGGGTTTAGGGGTTTAGGGTTTAGTTTTAGCTTAAGTTTAGGGTTTAGGGTTTAGGATTTAGGTTTAGGGTTTAGGGTTTTAGGTTTAGGGTTTAGGGTTTGGGTTTAATTTAGGTTTAGGGGTTATGGTTTAGTTTATGGTTTTTAGGGTTTAGGGTTTTGGGTATAGGTTTTTGATTTAGGGTTTAGGTTTTAGTTTAGAGTTTAGGGTTTTTGGTTTTTTTTTAATAGAGAACAAATTCATATTAAACATTTCGTTGTTTTTAATTTGATCAGTAACCCAAGTTTTCTAAGACACAAGCGACAACATAGATAAAAAATGAGCACACATAGAGCAAATAAAAATTCTTAGATAACTAGAACACTGTATGTTGACGATTCTATCGGCGGTCGGATTGACCATTTTTTGATTTCTCAATGCACATGACCACCGACCTCAGAGTGGTGGGATCCACCATCATATCTCGATTTCTCCCTCCACCACCATTATAACCTCATTCCTCTTCCTCGATAACCACCACTACTCGACCACCTTGTGATAGCCTCTGCCTTTGCCTCCCTTTATCTAGGCGAGTTAGTTGATGTTTATGTTCCATCAAAGTTCTACCCATAATTAGGGTTTAGGTTTAGGTTTAGGTTTATTAGGTTATAGAGTTTATGCTTATTTTTTATTTATTTAATTACTTTAGGTTTAGGTTTATGGTTTGGGGTTTAGGGTTTAGGTTTAGGCTTAGGTTTATTAGGTTTTTGGGATTAGGTTTATTTTTTATTTTATTTAAATATTTTAGGTTTAGGCTTAGGGTTTGGGGTTTACTATTTAGGGTATAAGGTTAGGGTTTAAGGTTTACGATTTACGGTTTAGGGTTTTAGGATTTACGCTTTTAGGGTTTAGGGTTTAAGGTTTAGGGTTTAGGGTTTAGGGTTTAGCATTTAAAGTCTTAGGGTTTAAGGTTGTTTAGGGTTTAGGGTTTAGGGTTTAGGGTTTAGGGTTTAGGGCTTAGGGTTTATGATTTAGCGTTTAAGGATTAGGGTTGTATGGGGTTTAGGGTTTAAGGCTTAGGGTTAGTTTTGGGTTTAGGGTTTAGGGTTTATGTTTTTTTAGGGTTTAGGGTTTAGGGTTTGGGGTCTAGGGTTTTAGGGTTTAAGGTTTTTTAGGGTTTAGGGTCTAAGGTTTAGGGTTAAGGGTTAAGGGTTTAGGATTTAGGGTTGTAAGTTTAGGGTTTAGGGCTTAGAGTTTAGGATTTAGTGTTTTGGATTTAAGGTTTAAGGTTTAGGGTTTAGAGTATTCGGTTTAAGGCTTATGGTTTTTTTTTGGTTTATTTATTTATTTATTTTTATGTTTAGTTTTTATTTTATTTAGGTTTTAATTCTAAGGTTTATTTTACTTTTTTAGTTTAGTTTAGGATTTTTATTTATTTTATTTTACTTTATTTTATTAATTTAAAATTATATTAAGTTTAGGTTTAGGTTTTATTTATTTTATTTTATTTTATTTATATTTATTATTTATTTTATTTTTAGGACTTACTTAAGTTAGGTTTAGGTTTTTAGGTTTTTAGGGTTTAGGATTCGTGGTTTAGGGTTTAGTGTTAATGTTTAGGGTTTAGGGTTTAGTGTTTAGGGTTTAGGGTTTAGGGTTTACGATTTAGAGTTTAGTGTTTTGGGTTTAGGATTTAGGGTTTAGGGTTTAGGGTTTAGGGTTTAGGGTTTAAGGTTGTAGGGTTTTGGGTTTAGGGTTGTAGGGGGGTTTAAGGTTAGGGTTTAGGGCTTAGAGTTTAGAGTTTAGGGTTTAGGGTTTAGTTTAGCTTAAGTTTAGGTTTAGGTTTTAGTTGAGTTTAGGTTTAAGTTTAAGGTTTAGGTTTTAAGGTTTTAGAGTTTAGGTTTTATGGTTTATGATTTATGGTTTTTATGGTTTAGGGTTTTGGGTTTAGGGTTTCGGGTTTAAGGTTTTAGGGTTTAGGGTTTTACGGTTTAGGGTTTTGGGTTAGGGTTTAGGGTTTAGGGTTTAGGGTTTAGCGTTTAGTGGTAGGGTTTAGTGTTTTCGGTTTAGGGTTTAGAGTTAATGATTTAGGATTTATGATTTAGGGTTTACAGTTTAGGGTTTAGGATTTAGGGTTTAGGGTTGTAGTGTTTAGGGTTTAGGGTTATAGGGGGATTAGGGTTTAGGGTATAGTGTTCGGGGTTATTTTAGGATTTAGGGTTTAGAGTTTAAGTTTTAGGTTTAGGGTTGAAGTTTTAGTTTAGGCTTTGTGTCTTTTTTTAATAGAGAACAAATTTTGATTCGATATTTCTTCTTTTCGGTTTCATCAACCAAGTAACACACCAAGTTTTCTAAGACACAAGCAACAATATTGATAAAAAATGTGCATGCATAGAGCAAATCAAAACCTAGGCGACTCTCTGTAAAGACCACAGTTCCATAGCGGAGATGATGGATCGAGTTCTTGATTTCTTTAGTTCTTATTAGAACCACCCGACCTCTCAGTAGCAAGCCATCATATCCCGATCTCTCACCCACACCACATTTGTAACCTCAGTCCTCCACCCATAACCACCACTACTCAGATGACAACCTCCATATCCACGGCACCTCCAAATCCCCCACCACCATTGTGATAATGTTGCTCGCCTTTACCTCCATGGGATCTAGGCGAGCAGTTGATGGTGATGTTCCTACCGTCAGGGTTCTTTCCATTCTTATGGGTTAGGTATAGGTTTAGATTAATTAGGTTTTAGTGCTTAAATTTATTTTTTAATTTATTTAATTACTTTTGGTTTAGGTTTAGGGTTTGGGGTTTAGGGTTTAGGGTTTAGGGATAAGGTTTAGAGTATTGTGATTTTTTAGTTCGTTTTGCTAGGGCTTTAGGATTTAGATTTAGGTTTAGTTTTGGATTTATGGTTTTAGTGTTTAGGATTTAAAATTTAGGGTTTTAGGGTTTGAGGTTTAGTGTGGTATAGTTTAGTTAGTTTAGGCTCAGTGTTTAGGTTTAGGTTGTGGTGGTTTAGTGGTAGTTTGTGGTCAGGCTCACTAGGTAGGCCAGGACTGTTGGTGGTAGGTCATGGTTTTAGGCCTAGGGTTTAGGATTTAAGTTTAGGGCTGGTTTAGGGTTTAGGTCTGGGTAGGGTCAGGCATTTTGTGGTATGGTCATAGTAGTGCGATGGTCAGGGCTCAGCTTAAGCTCAGGGTGTGGTCATGATTTAGGGTTTTGTGGTAGTTGGTTAGTAGGTAGCAAAAAAAATTAAGCAAACCAGTTTAGTTTGTTTTAGTTATTTAGCATATTTTTATTTTATTTTATTTCTTTTATTTATTTTATTTTCATTTTTAGTTTATATTTATTTTAGGTTTTAATTTGAGTTTATTTTTTAAGTTTATGTTTAGGTTTAGGTTTATTTTAAGTTTAGTTTTATTTTATTTTATTTTAGGTTTTGGTTTTATTTTTATTATTGGGTTTAGGTTTAAGTTTTATTTTTTAGGTTTTAGATTTTAGGTTGTTATTTAAGTTTATTTTTAAGTTTTATTTTTTTAGGTTAGGTTTAGGTTTATTTTAATTTATTTTATTTTATTTAGTTTAGGTTTAGTTTAGGTTTATTTATTTTAGTTTATTTTATTTAGTTTAGGTTTATGTTTTATTTTATTTTATTTTATTTTAGGTTTTGGTTTTTTTCTAGTTTAAGGTTTAGTTCCATTTTTTTATTTATTTTAGGCTTATTTATTAAGTTTAAGTTTTATCTAATTTTATTTTAATTTATCTTAGGTATATTTTATTTTTAAGTTTAGTTTTTTATTTTATTTTAGGTTTTATTTCTAGTTTTATTTTATTTTTAGTTTAGGTTTTATTTATTTTATTTTAGTTTAGTTCTTTAGTTTTATTTTATTTTATTTTAGGTTTAAGTTTAGGTTTTATTTTATTTATTTATTTATTTTATATTAGGTTTTAAGGTTTATGGTTTAGGTTTATGGTTTTTTTAGGGTTTTTTGTGGTTTTAGTAGGGTTTATGGTTTAGGGTTTAGGTTTTAGTTTAGGGTATAGGATTTAAAGTTTAGGGTTTAAGGTTTTTTTTAAATAGAGCTTAGGGTTTAGGGTTTAGGGTTTATGCTTTAGGGTTTAGGGTTTAGGGTTTAGTGTTTAGGGCTGTTAAGGGTTTTTTTTTTGGAAAAGTTAGAATTTTATTACCATAAAAGGAAAAGATACAATGTCCTTAAAAGTGGTAAAGCTCTAAAATTCTACTACTCTCAAAGCTACAAGAAACTTAAAGAGCTAAACCCCCATCTAGGTACATTAGATAAAGAAAAGAAAAGAAAAGAGGAAATATGACAGATAAGAAGCATAAGAGAAAAGACACAGAGTAAGGCTTAAACAAATCCTGAAAAATAGTAAAAGGATGAGTTAGCAGTAGTTCATGATTCCTTTAAGAAAGCAAGATAAGCAAGATCCACAGCAACAGCACTTGGCTTGACTAAGTAACGACCATTTCCTCTATAAAATTCCAACCTATAAAAGAAATCTGCAAAACACTACAAAGGCAAAAGTCATAGCTAAAAGGATAAGGATAAAGAGAGAAAAAAGCATATAAGAATGATAAGGCTCAAGCTCAGTTAGGGTCATCTCAAGGGGTAATAATACATATGAGCATCCAAACTTCATAAGAAGGGTTACAATCATATGTAAGGCTACCAACCAGAGAGCAACGCCAACATAGCCAGTATACCTTATACAAGCAAACATCCAAAGCCAGCAGTCCATAGAGTTCCAGATCTTGCACCATTAAATGAAAAGCAACCGACCAGCAACTAGCTAGAAGCCAAACCACCAAACAAAAACCATAATTGTCTAATCATAATAACCTAGAGAGAGGCTAGAACAAAGTCAGAACACCAACAACAACCATTATCCAAATACCCATCCAAGCTCCAAACTACGAAAAACCAGATCCAACCATTAGCAAGCACCAGACCAATGCCAATTAACAGAGAAATAATAAAAAATCAAGATAGAGCTCTCAAGCCAAAGTCCCAACAAGTAGCACCAAGCTAATCTAAGGTGAGCACAAACCACTAAATAGATCGAAATGAAACCATCAACTAAGGAAACATGTAGTGCAAATCACCAGAAGACAAAATAGCCACACAAAAGGTAGCCACCAACCACCAGAAACTAAAAAGTCCAATCTAAAAGGATCAACAAAGGTTCGGTAAGCATAGTAAAAGGCTCCAATAAATTGTCCAAGAAGAAGGAAAAGACCAACTATAAAAAAGAAATCAACCAACCAAGATTCCAAAGACAACTAAAACTCCTCCAACAAAACCAACAATGTAAAACATCCATAAGTCAACCATGAGAGAACAACCCATCATAAATAACCAACAAAGGAAGCATCCCCAACAGCTAATGAAAAGCAAAAAACCAACAAAGCACCACACAACAGAGGTCCAAAACAAGCACAGCCACCATAGAAAGGCAATAGCTTATTAGACTAAAACCCAACTTCCCAGGCAACAAAGACTAACCCAACAAGAAGCATAATAATAACACAAAATGAGCTGCAAACAATGCACCAAGTTGAGGCTAATCTCAGGAGAATAACCAAACACAAAACTAAGCCAAAAGAAGTGTCTAGTAACAAACAATAAGGAACTAGGAGGTAACCCCCAAAAAATCAGGCATGAAATTCTCCAAAAGAAGGCTCAGAAAGGCAACAACCAACAATAGTTCCCACTAGGAAGGCCACCCATCCAACCAAGAAAACTAGCAACAAGTATTGAGTTCAAGAGGAGTTCCAACAAAAAACTAGTGCAAAAATAGAAATAAAGAGAAAAACTATCCCATCTAAAGAATCGAGTAACAAGGCGGATTAGACATACCACCGTGCAAACAAAAAAGACCCCTCGGAAAGACAGCAACCACCAAGGTAGCAACCACCAGGCCAACCCAAAAGCAAGAGGTCAAAAACATAACCAAGCTCAAGGCAAAAAGTAAAAATAAGTTTAGGGTTTAGGGTTAGATTTTAGGGATTAGGGTTTAGGGTTTAGGCTTTAGGGTTTATAGTTTTGATGGTTTAATGTTTAGGTTTTATGGTTTAGTTTATGGTTTAGGTTTAGAGTTTATGTTATGGGTTTAGCCAGGATTTGGTTCTAGGGTTTAGGGTTTGGTTTAGGGTTTTTTTTTTTTAGGGTTTAGGTTTTAGGTTTAGGGTAATGCCTAAAGTTTAGGTTTGTGGTTTATGTTTAGGGTTTGGGTTTGTGATTTTAGGTTTTAGGGTTTTAGGATTTTTAGGTGGTTTAGGGTAGGGTTTATTTAGGATTATGGTTTTAAAATTTAGAAACAAGTAGGGGTTTATTTAGTTGATTTTATTTTATTTTTAATTTTTATATTTTAATTTTATTTAGATTAGTTTATTTATTTTAGTTTTTTTTTGTTTTATTTATAGGTTTAGGTTTAGGTTTATTTTAGCTTAGTTTTATTTTTTTATTTTATTTTTAGGTTTAGGTTTAATTTTTTTTTAGGTTAAGGTTATTTTTTATTTTAATTTTTTTTAGTTTAAGTTTAGTTTTATTTTGGGTTATTTTAGGTTATATTTTTTTTAGTTTAGGTTTAGGTTTATTTTAATTTTATTTTATTTATTTAGTTTAGGTTTAGTTTATTTGGTTTAGTTTATTTATTTATTTATTTTTAGGTTTGGTTTATTTTATTTTAATTTAGGTTTAGGTTTTTTTTAGTTTAGGTTTAGGTTTTATTTATTTATTTTTAGGATTTTTTAGGTTTAGTGTATTTTGTTTTATTTTATTTTATTTAATTTATTTTATTTTATATTTTAGTTTTATTTTATTTAGTTTTTTATTTTAGGTTTATTTTATTTTAGTTTAGTTTAAGTTTTTTTATTTTATTTTAGGATTTATTTTAGTTTATTTATTTTATTTTATTTTATTTTATTTAGGTTTTAGTAAGTTTATTTTATTTTATAGTTTAGTTTTTTTTTATTATTTTAGGTTTTATTTGTTTTAGGTTTAGGTTTTTTAGGTTTTAGTGTTGTAGGTTTTTGTTTTTGTTAGGGTTTAGGTTTGGGGTGAGGTTTTTTTTTTATTTTTTTTTTTTTTTGATTTTTGATTTTTTTAAATAGTAAAACCAAGTAGGTTTTAGTTTATTTAGTTTATTTTGTTATTTTTTTATTTATTTTATATTTTATTTTATCTAGGTTTATTTTTATTTTTATTTTAGTTTATTTATTTTAGGTTTATTTATTATACTTTAGGTTTTTTTTTACTTTATTTTTTTTAGGTTTAAGTTTTATTTTTTAGTTTTATTTTAAATTATTTTAAAAGTTTAGGTATTATTTTTATTTTAGATTAGGTTCATGCTTTTATTTTATTTTTTTATGTTTGGTTTTAGGTTTAGGTTGTTTAGGTTTTAGTTTAGGTTTTTTTTTTTTGTGTTTTAGTTTAGGGTTTGGGTTATTAGGGTTTGTGGTCTGGGGGTTTAGGGTTTAGATCAGTTTGGATTTAGGATTTTTTAATTTAAATTTTTATCTTTTTTATGTTTTTTATTATTTTTATAATAATGAACCGGTAAGTTTAGTTAAGTTTATTTATTATTTTATTTTATTTTTTTTTATTATAGTTTATTTATTTAGGTTTGTTTATCTAGTTTAGGTTTTATTTTAGTTTATTTTTATTTTTATTTTATTTTCTAGGTTTAGGTTTTATTTTTTTAGGTTTATGTTTAGGTTTTATTTTAATTTTTTAAAGGTCTTATTTTAGGTTTATTTTGAGGTTTTATTTTTTTATTGTTTAAGTTTATTTTTTAGTTTAGTTTAAGTTTATTTTATTTAGTTTAGGTTTATTTTTTATTTTAGGTTTATTTAGGTTTATTTTAGTTTTAGGTTTAGGTTTATTTTGTTTATTTTTTATTTTAAGTTTAGTTTTTTTTTTACTTTAGGGTTGAGATTTTATTTTTTATTTATTTTTAGATTTTTTTTTTTAGGATTAGGTTTTTATTTAGTTTTCATTTTATTTAATTTTAGATTGATTTTAATTTTATTTTTATTTTATCTATATTTTTTATTTTATTGAAGTTTTTAGTTTACTTTAAGTTTTTATTTATGTTATTTTAGTTTAGTTTTTATTTTTTTATTTTATTTTAAGTTTTTTAGGTTTAGGTTTAGATTTTTTAGTTTAAATTTAATTTAATTTATTTTTATTTTATTTATTTTAGGTTTTTTTATTTATTTTATTTTGTTTTATTTAGTTTAGGTTTATTTTTTAGTTTTTTTAGGGTTTAGGGTTTATGATTTTAGGGTTTAGGTTTTATTTATTTTAGTTTAGTTATTTTAGTTTAGTTCTTTTATTTTAGTTTATTTTTAAGTTGAGGTTTAGGTTTATTTATTTTTTAGTTTGGCTTTATTTTTATTTTATTTTAGGTTTAGATTTTATTTTATTTTGGTTTGATTTAGGTTTTATTTTATTTTTTTAAGTTTTAGGTTTTAGGTTTTATTTTATTTTGGTTTTATTTTAGTTTAGGTTTAGGTTTATTTTAGTTTATTTTATTTTGTTGTTATTTAGGTTTATTTTATTTTAGTTTAGGTTTATTTATTTTATTTTAAGTTTAGTTTTTTGTTTAAGTTTTTTTGATTTATTTATTTTTTTAGGTTTATTTTTAGGTTTAATTTTATTTAAGTTTTATTTAGGTTTTGTGGTTTAGGGTTTAGGGTTTAGTTTTAGTTTAGGTTTAGGGTTTAGGTGTTTTAGGTTTAGTGTTTGGGGTTTTATGGTTTAGGGTTTAGGTTTGGGGTGGAGTTTTAGGTTTAGGTCTGTGTTTTAGTTCGGTTTGAGTTTTGGGTTTTTTTTAAACAGAGAACAAATTGAGATTCAACATTTCTTTTTTTTTTTTATTTCATCAGCTATGTAACACACCAAGTTTTCTAAGACATAAGCAATAATAAGATAAAAAGTGAGCACACATAGAGCAAATCAAAAACCCTAGATAACTAGAACTGTCTCTACTATGAAGACATACATATGGAGATCTTGTTTCTTCGCTTCCCATCAACCACCTTGGCCTCTCGAATAGCGGGATCCACCATCATATCCCCGATCTCTCCCTCCGCCACAACCATGGCTGTGACCTCCATCGCTCGTCATGCCTTCATAACCACGACTATTCTGAACAAGACCTCCATATTTGCCAGTACCTCGAGATCCCCCACCACCATTGTGATAACTGCCACCTCAACCTTCGCCTCCACCACCATTTAGATCGAGCTGACTTGATGTTCCTGTGTCAAGATTCTACCCATTCTGGCTTAGTTTAGGTTTTGGTTTTATTAGGTTTTAGTTATTAGGTTTATTTTTTAATTTATTTAGTTACTTTAGGTTTAGGGTTAGGGTTTCAAGTTTAGGGTTTAGGTCTTAAGGTTAGGGGTTTAAGGCTTAGGGTTTAGGATATTGGGTTTAAAGTTGAAGGTTTTAGGCTTTTTGGATTTAGGGTTTAGGGTTTAGTGTTTAGGCTTTAGGGTTTAGGGTTTTTAGGGTTTACGGTTGGTTTAGGGTTTAGGGTTTAGGGTTTGGGTTTAGAGTTGCGAGTTTTAGGGTTTATGGTTTAAAGTTTAGGGTTTAGGGTTTAGGGTTTTTTTTTTTGGGAAAGCTAGAATTTTAATACCATAAAAGGAAAAGATAAAATGTCCTTAAAAGGGGTAAAGCTCTAAAATTCTACTATTCACAAAAAAACTAGCTAAACTCCCATCTAAGTACATTAGAAAAAAGAAAAGAAAACAAAAGAGAAAATAGAATAGCTAAAAAACATAATAGAAAAAGACATAGAGTAAGACTAAAACAAATCTTGAAAATAGTAAAAAGATGAGTCAGCAACAGTTCTTGATATCTTTGAGAAAGCAAGATAAGCAAGATCCACAGTATCAATGCTTTGGTTGACTGAGTAATGACCATTCCCTCTGTAAAAGATCCAGCCTGTAAAAGAAATATGTAAAACACTACAAAGGCAAAAGTCATAGCTAAAAAGGATAAGCATAAAGAGAGGAAAAGGAGAGTGAGAAAGAGAATGCTCAGGCTCAATTAGGATCATCTCAAGGGGCAACCATATATGAGCATCCAAACTTCATAAAGAAGGGTTACAATCATGTAATGCTACCAACTGAGAAGAGGTAAGTAACATCAAAACCATCATAGCCAGCATACCTGATACAAGCAAACATCCAAGGCCAACAGTTCGTAGAGTTTCAGATCTTACACCATTAAATAAAGAGCAATCAACCAGCAACCAGCTAGCAGCCAAGCCACCAAACAAAAACTACAAGAGACTAATCACAATAACCCAGAGAGAGGTTAGAATAAAGTCAAAACACCAACAACAACCATTATCCAAATACCCATCCAAGCTCCAAACTAGGGAAAACTAGAACCAGCCATCAGCAAGCACCAGGCCAATGCCAATTAATAGAGAAACAACCAACAAAACTAAAATAAGAGCCCTCAAGCCAAAGTCCAATAAGTAGTAGTCACCAAGCCAAACGAGGGTGAGCAACCACAAATGACTAAACAACTTAAAAATGAAATAATCAACCAGTAATAAGTAATTTTAATCTAAGAGGAGAGCCAATAAACTAACTAATGTATAAAATAGAATAAATGCAGAGAAAAAACCATCTCATCCACCAGAAACCAGAGTAACAAGGTAGAGAAGACAAGAGTACATATCAAAAAACCAAGCCAACCTAGATAAAGAGATAGAACCACCAAGTTGCAACCACCAGCCAACTAAAAGAAAAAGTCAAAACATAACCCTCGCAAAAAAATTGAAAATAAGTTTAGTTTGTTTTAGGGTTTAGAGTTGGCTTTAGGTTCAGTTGGGGGTTTAGGGTTTTGGGTTGATTTAGGGTTTTAGGGTTTTTTGGGTAGTTGGCTTGGGAAGGAGGGCTTTAGGTCAGGGTTTTAGGGTTTAGTTTAGGTAGTTTGTGGTTTAGGGTTTATGATTTTTTAGATTTGTTTTAGGTTTAGGGTTTTAGTGTAGATTTAGGGTTTTAGTTTAAGATTTTAGGTTTATTTTAGGTTTATTTTTTTTAAGATTAAGTAAACCGGCAGGTTTCATAGTTTATTTAGTTTTCATTTATTTATTTAGTTTATTTTATTTTATTTTATTTAGATTTATTTTTTTGTAATTTTATTTAAATGAGTTTATTTATTTTAATTTAGGATTTTAGTTTATTTTTTTTAGGTTTAGGTAGGTTTATGTTTATTTTTTAGTTTAGTTTTCTTTTTATTTTATTTTTTAGGTTTAGGTTTTATTGTTTATTTTTATGTTTAGGTTTAGGTTTTTATTATATTTTATAAGTTTAGGTTTTTATTTTAAGTTTATTATTATGTTTTCTTTTTTTAGTTTAGCTTTATGTTTATTTTTAGTTTATTTTATTTTATTAAGTTTAGGGTTTAGGTTTAGGTTTTATTTATTTTAGTTTAGTTTATTTTAGATTCGGTTTACATTTACTTCATTTTGTTTATTTAAAGTTTAGGGTTTTTTTTAATTTAGGGTTTAGGTTTTATTTTTTAATTTTTTTAGGTTTATTTTTTAGGTTTACATTTTTATTTAGTTTTTATTTTAGGTTTATTTTATTTTTATTTTACTTTTTATTTTTATTTTATTTAAGTATTTTATTTTTAGGTTTATTTTTTTTTAGTTTAGTTTAGGTTTTTATATATTTTATTTTATTTAGGTTTTATTTTTTTAATTTATTTTATTTTAGGTTTAGGTTTAGGTTTAGGTTTTTTTTATTTTATTTTATTTTATTTTATTTAGTTTTGAGTTTTTTTGGTTATTTACTTTAGGTTCAAATTTTAGGTTTTTAGGGTTTTAGGTTTGTGGTTTAGGTTTTAGGGTTTAGGGTTTGTTTAAGGTTAGGGTTTATTTTATTTATATTTTATATTTTAATTTTCTTTATTTTTATAAATTAAGTAAACTAGTAGGTATAAGTTTAGTTAGTTTATTTAGTATTTTTATTTGTTTTTGTTTATTTTTGAATTTTAATTTATTTAGGTTTATTTTTATTTTATTTAGTTTAGTTTTATTTTATTTTAGTTTTTTTATTTTAGTTTATTTTTTTTTAGTTTAGGTTTTAAATTTATTTTTTTTTAGTTTAGTTTTATTTTTATTTTATTTTTTTTTATAGGTTTTATTTTAACTTTTAGTTTAGTTTAGGTTTTATTTTATTTTTTTTTATTTTAGGTTTTATTTTAGGTTTATTTGGTTTGTTTTTTAGTTTAGGTTTATTTTATTTATTTTATTTTATTTAGTTTAGTTTATTTAGTTGGTTTAGGTTTATTTTATTTATTTTTATTTTAGGTTTTTTTTCATTTGGGGATTAAGTTAAATTTTATTTATTAGGTTTATTTTTATTTAGTTTTTATTTTATTTTTTTATTTTAGGTTTAGTTTTAATCTATTTAGGTCTTTTATTTATAGTTTAGGTTAGATTTTATTTATTTTATTTTCTTTTGTAAGTTTATGTTTTAATTTAATATTTTTTATTTTTTTATTTTATTTAGGTTTTTTTTTTTAGTTTTTAGGGTTTTGGTTTAGTGTGGGATTTAGGATTTAGGGTTTAGGGTTTTAGTTTAGGTTTTAGGGTTTAGTGGTTTAGGGTTTAGGGTTTAGGGTTTGTGTTTAGTTTTTGGGTTTAGTGTTTAGGTTTTAGGTTTAGGGTTCAAGTTTTAGTTTAGGTTTTAGAGTTTTTTTTAAAAAATAGAGAATAAATTCAGATTCAATATTTCTTCTTTTCGATCTCATCAACCAAGTAACACACCAAGTTTTCTAAGACACAAGAGTTGTACATAGATAAAAATTGAGCACGCATAGAGGAAATCCAAAACCTTAAATAACTAGAATCATCTCTACTGTAAAGACTTAGTTCCATAAGCCAGATCGGATCAATTTCATTCTTCTCCTAGTTCCATCGTAACCACCTCTCTCGAGTAGTTGGATCCCCATCATATCCCCATCCCTCCTCGCCACCACCATGGTGTAAGTTCTTCCGCCTCCATAACCACCATCATCCACCACCACCTCCATATCCACCATCTCTCCTAGATCCCCACCACCCTCCATAAGCCGCTCTCCACCACTGATCGACTGAACCTGATTGACGATGATGTTCTTATCGTCAAGGTTCTACCCATTCTTAGGGTTTAGGATTTTTTATTTTCCTAGCACTTTTGGTTTAGGTTTAGGGTTTTGGGTTTAAGGTTAGGGTTTAGAGTTTAGGATTTAGGGTTTAGAGTTTAGGTTTGTATTTTAGGTTTTTAGGTTTGTAGGGTTTGGGTTTAGGTATTATTTGTGGCTTTAGGGTTTAAGGTTTTAGTTTTAAGGTTAGATTAGTGTAGGTTTAGGTTTAGTGTTTAGGGTTTTAGGTTTAGGGATTACGGTTTAAGGTTTAGGGTTTGGGTTTAGGGTTTAGGGGTTAGTGTTTTAAGGTTTGGCGTTGTTTAGGGTTTAGGGTTTAAGGTTTAGAGTTTAGGGTTTTTTTTGGGAGGGGGGGAGTTAGAATTTTATTATCATAGAAGGTAAAGATACAATGTCCTTAAATGGGTAAAGCTCTAAGATTTTTCTCCACTCAGAGGTACAAGAAACATAGAGATCTAAACTCTCATCTAAGTACATTAATAGAAGAAAAGAAAACAAAAGAGCAAATACAATAGCTAAAAAGAATAAGAGAAAAAGATACAGAGTAAGACTAAAATAAATCCTAAAAATAGTAAATGAATGAGTCAGCAGCAGTTCATGATTTCTTTGAGAAAGCAAGATAAGCAAGATCCACAACAACATCACTTGGGTTGACTGAGTAACGACCATTCTCTCTGTAAAGTTCCAATCTGTAAAAGAAATCTAAAACTCACTACAAAGTCAAAAGTCATAGCTAAAAAGGATAAGGATAAAGAGAGGAAAAGGAAAGAGAGCTATGAAAGGGAAGTCTCATGCTCATTTAGGATCATCTCAAGGGGCAACAATACATATGAGCATCCAAAAGAAGGTTCATAAAGGAAATAACCAACATTAGTTCCCACTAAGAAGGCCACCCATCCAACCATGAAAAATAAGTAAAAAGTAATTCATGTTCAAGAGGAGAGGAAATAAACTAACTAGTGTAGAAAATAGAATAAAGATAGAGAAAAAATCATTCCATCCACAAGAATCTAGAGTAACAAGAGAAAGATAGCCACCAAAAAAAACCAGCCAACCTAGTCGAAAAGACGAACCACTGTAGAACCCAAGCCAACCCAAAAGCTAGAGTCAAAATAAACCCATCGCCAAAAGTCAAAAAAGTTTATCATTTAGTTTAGGTTTAGGTTTATGGTCATTTTAGGGTTTAGGTTGTGGTTTAGGGTTGTTTAGGCTTTATTTAGGGTTTAAGGGTTTAGTAGTATAGGGTTTAGGGTTTATCGTTAGGGTTTGGAGTTTAGGGTTTATTTAGGGTTTAGGGTAGTAGGTTTAGAGGTTTGGCTGTTTTAGTTTGTGGCTCAGGGTAGGGTTTAGTTTAGCTTAGTGTGGTAGGGTTTTGTGTTTATGTTTTAGGGTTTTTTTAGGTTTAAGATTTTTCATGTTTATTTTAGGTTTAGGGTTTTTTTAATTAAACCAGTATTTAGATTAATTTTGTTTTATTTAGTTTATTTTTTATTTATTTTAGTTTATTTTTTATTTTTATTTAGCTTATTTTTTTATTTTATTTAGTTTAGTTTGTTTATTTTGTTTATTTATTTTAGTTTATGTTTTTTATTTGAGTTTATTTTTTAGGTTTAGGTATATTTTTTAGTTTAGTTTTATTTTTATTTTATCTTTTAGGTTTAGGTTTTATTTTTTATTTTTAGGATTAGGTTTAAGTTTTTATTGTATTTTTAGGTTTAAGTTTTAGATTTATTTTAAGGTTTATTTTTTAGTTTAGGTTTTGGTTATTTTGGTTTATTTTATTATATTTAGTTGAGGTTTAGGTTTTTTTATTTTGTTTTAGGTTTAGCTTTAGGTTTTATTTATTTTATTTTAGTTTATTTTAGTTTAGGTTTAGTTTATTTTATTTTTATTTAGGTTTGTTTTTTTTTTGATTGGGTTTAGTTTTAATTTTATTTATTTTAGATTTATTTTTATTTAGGTTTTTTTTATTTAATTTTTTATTTTATTTTATATTATTTTATTTTATTTTATTTTTTAGGTTTAGTTTATATTTTATTTAGGTTTTATTTTTAATTTAGTTTAGATTTTCATTTCTTTTATTTTAGTTTAGTTTTTATTTTATTATTTTATTTTTTTTTTAGTTTAGGTTTAGGTTTTGGTTTTAATTTAGCTGTTTATTTTATTTTATTTTTTTATTTTATTTTGGTTTAGGTATTCTTATTTATTTTTTTAGTTTTTATTTAGTTTAGGTTAAGGTTTTTAGCTTTTTAGGGTTTAGGGTTTGGTGTTTAGTGTTTAGGGTTTTTTTTCTTTTAGGGAAAGTTTGAATTTATTACCATAAAAATAAAGGATACAATTTCCTTAAATGGGGTAAAAAACCAAAACTTCATCGCTCATAGAGCTATAAGAAACCTAAAGAGCTAAACCCCCATATAAGTACAATGGAAAAAAAGTTAAAGAGCAAATACAATAATTTAAAAGCAAATGAGAAAAGACCCAAAATAAGACTAATATAACTCAAGAAAGCAAAAAAAGAGTAGTAAGAGCTCATGATCCCTTTGAGAAGTCATAAGCAAGATCCACATCAATAAATTTTGGGTTGACTGAGTAAAGATCATGCCATCAAGTTCCAACCCAAAAGAGAATCCAAATACTACAAAGGCAATGGTCATAGCTTAAGGGAAAAATATAGTGTAAATAATTTAGAAAGAGCTAAGAAAGAGAAGGCAGTGGTCGCTAAGATCATATCAAGCAACAATACATATGAGAATCCAAACTTCATGAGAAGGGTTACAATTATATGAATGTTACCAACCAGAGAGAAGATTTGAGGAAAAATTAAGGCCATCATAGCCAACATACCTGATATAAGCAACCATCCAAGGCAAAATAGTCCATATTGATCCAATTCCTCTACCAAAAAAATAGTGAAAAACATCCAGGTAGTAGCCAACCCACTAACCAAAACCCACAACAAACCAATCACATAAAGCCAACATCCCAGAAGTTACACCAGGATCAATGGCCAAGCTAAATTAAACCAAATAGTAACTCCACCGAAGCCACCACCAAAGGAAAAACCTCCACCCAAATAGAAAAATAGTGGGAGATAAGCAGCACCATACAGAGGAAATTTATACCGTAGAGAGGCCAAGAGTGTAACCCAAAATTACCATTAAAACCACCACCAAGGCAGCCAAAAAAATAGCAAATCCACCACCGCCAACCAAGAGGAAAATATCAAGGAATAAGGAGAGTAGATTAAATTAGAGGGAGTCAATTATAACATCCACCATAAATCCTAAAACTCCAAACCACAACACAAGCATCCAAGGCAAGATAGTAGCCATAAAAACCACTAAAGCAGCTAACCCCAAACAATAAGTCTTAAAACAGAACCAAAACTAGAGGCAAAATTGGGCACAACCACAACCCAACAAAAGACCCTCAAAATATCACTAGTTGTGTGACAAAAGAGGCAAAGCATGAGAAAAGAAAACCACGCCTTAGAGGATAAACCAATTAAAAGCACTATGACCCAAAAAAGAGTCAATCAACTATAGAATGGGGTTAAGAGAAAGGGGATTAAGTATAGAAATAAACTCAGCCAAAACCACTTGTTGTTGAGAAAAGCACAAAATAAACAACCAAAAAAATAGTCTCAATAAAACCACCATAACAAAAAAAATCAACAAAATAGAGGTTAAAACTGAGGCACCCAAGGTTATCTAGATTGACCGCACATGCGATGCTTAGGTAAGCTATGGTTATCAAAAAAAGTGAGCTCATTTAATTCCCCTCCCAAATTAGCAAAGAAATCAGCAAAAGCTTTACCTTCATGAAGAATGTGAAAAATTTTGTAGCAAACTTGAGAAAGAAGCTTTTTAGTGTGATTAAGAAGATAAAATAAGTCAACATTCTCCATTTTTTTATTATTCAACATATCAAGTAAAAGAAGAGCATCAACTTCAATCCAAATATTAAAGAGGCCTTTGCTTAAATAAATATCAATAGCTTTGTTAACATCCATGAGCTCAGCAAAAATAATAGAACAAGCTTTGAGGGGGTAGGAAAAGCATAAATGATGATCTTTAGAATCTAGAATTCCACCATAACCATATTTATTTAGGAAACAAAACCATCGATTGATCTTAATAAAATTTTCTTTAGGCTTAATCCAATGTATAATCCTAATACTCTTGTAGGAAGGATCATCATGCAAAGTGATACCCAATTTTTAGCCACAAATTTATAACCTCTAAAGTGAAGATTACTAATTAAATTTGCTTTAAATAAAGCATTAATTTTTTCTTTATAGCAAGGAACCTTTTATGGTTCATAGGGATACCATGATGCATCATTTCTATCCATCCAAATGAACCAAATAAGGGTAATAGCAATTAAAACTTCATATGACCTTTCATAATTTTTTTATGGAAACAAACTTCAAGAAGTTGATATAAATAAAGAGACCTTAAAATAGTTAGTGTTAAATAAATCATCATACCATATCCAAAGTTTGGAAGCAATAGCACCATTAAAAAAAAACATGATTGAAATTTTCAATATGAAAGCAATAATAGCACTTAGAAGGTAAATAAAACACTTTAAACCAGAGCAAGGAATCAATAGGGATGAAGTTATTCAAAATCCTCCAAGCTAAAATAGAATAAGAAATGGAATGATATTGTTCCAAAGTTTAATGAAAATATTAGAGGTGTTGTAATAAAATTCCAAACCTCTTTAAGAAAGAAATCATCATTGTAAGAGAGCCTGAAAAGAATTTGATCTGATTTATTAGAAAAGATAGTGATGTTACAAAACTTGTCAATAAAAGAAATAGGAATGTTGTTCTCAAGTTTGTTTTCATTCCAAATATTATTAAGCCAAAAATAATTAACTTTGATAGAAGCAGTATAGCGTTTAGATGAAAGAGAGTCAATAAAGACATTCCCAATCCAATTGTCTTGCCAAAAGAATGAAGAACCCGAATGAATACCCCAAGATATTAAGGATTCAACAACCCATTTAATGAAGCAAAGCCTTTTACAAACCGTAGAGTCACCAACTTTATAAGCACAGGTAAGAGGGTATTTACCTTGGAAATATTTTTCCATCATAAAATTAGCCCAAAGGTTATCATTCTTTCTAAAATTCCACCAGAGTTTATGAGAGAAGGCAGTGATAGCTTCATGAATAGGTTCACAACAAAGACCACCTTCACCCAATGGACCATAGCATTTATGCCAGGAAGTCTAATGCATTCTCTTAATAGAATTATTGGACCACCAAAAAAATTTATTAAGCAAGCAATCAAAAGTAGAATTAGTGGGAATAATAGTTTGAATCAAATAAAGAGGCATTGAATTGAGAGTGCTTTTAAGAATAGTAAGCCTACCACCAAAGAAAAGTAAATGGAATTCCCAGAAAGAAATTTTATTTAAAATTTTTTGAATTAACTAATCAAAAAGGTGGGATCATTTTGGACCTTTAAAAAAAGGAGCACCCAAGTGTTTAAGAGGTAAGTGTTGATGTTTAAAATTAGTGATAAGCAGGATTTGATTGATTTCTTATCGAAGATACTTGAAAAAGTAATAAAACAACTTTTGTTATCATTGATAGAAAGACCACTTTCTCAACCAAATTTATTTAAAAAAATCTTGAGGTTCTTGATATGATGAATAGAAGTATTGCAAAAAAAATAAAATCATCTACAATGCTTAAGTGTGAAACAGGAAGATCACCAAAAGTTCTATAGTACATACTATGATTATTTAAGAATAACTCATTGATGCTCCTTGATAAGTACTCAATAGCAATAATAAATAAAGTAGGGGATAAAGGATCCCCTTAATAGAGAACTAGACATTATTAACACAATAAATGATCCCCTTAAGCCATGGGAAGAAGGAAAGAAGCCTAAAGCTTCCACATTAAGAAAAATAGAGAACCAGGCATTATTAATACAATTTTTAATAAGAAAAAATAAATTTAGCAGAAAACCCAATTAAATTTAGAATATAGAAAAGGGAATCCCAAGAGATATTATCAAAAGCTTTGGTAAAATATAATTTGAAAAGAATGTTTCCACCTCTAGTCTTAGCATCTAAATCATGAATTAATTCCTAGGCAAGTAAAATGTTATGAAAAATAGATCTACCTCTAACAAAATGAGTTTGGTTGAGAGAGATAATCTTATGAAGTAAAGGACTAAGCTTAGCAAGAATTTTGGAAATCGCCTTATCAAGAAGAAAAGAATAATAGGTCTAAAATCACTCCAATAGTCCTAGTTATCTTTCTTAGGTATGAGAATATAGAGATAGAAAAGTATCTAGAAAAGGATTAACATTAAACAAATTAACCATAGCCTCAATCGATCATTTTAATAATAAACCAACATTTTAGAAAAATTAGGTAGTGAAACCCTCCGCACCAACATAATCTATGTTCATGCTATTAAGAACTTTAAAAATTTCATCTTCATTAGTATAATAGTAAGAAAATTATTATCATCATTGGTAATAGTAGAATTCGATTTAGAAATAGCTTCATAAGAGCAACTTATTAAGCATATTTATAAAGTAATTAATGACTAAATCCTTAATATCATTATTCTCTATAATCCATTCTCCATTTCATCTTTTTTTTTTGAATATTATTTAAGGCTCTTTTATAAGCATGGAAATAGCTAGTATTCCTATCACCATCCGCAATTTGTTTACTAGCATTTTTGGTGCCAATAAGTCTCTTCCATATTTTGAAAATTAAGAAGCTTTATGTTTCCTCCAAGTCCTTAATCTTAGAAGGATCGACATAATAGAGACTTCAAGATCACAACCAATTTTTCCATATTTTGATATTAGAAAAAACATTTTTAAAACAATACTTATTTCCACCAATCTTAATTTTGTTTAAGTATTTTAAGCTTAAACCAAAGTCTATTCATCCCCATAATAGAATTATCAGGACGTAAAGGACTTTTCAAATTGTTAGCCTCAACATTAGAAAAATCAATATGCTGAATCCACGTGTTCTGAAATCTAAAAGGAGAGAAATTCTTTAATCTATTAGAATTATCTTTAATAGAAACCAAAAGATGAGCATGATCAGAGAAGGTTTTGCTTTAGTGATTGATAGAAGTAATAGGCCATTGAGTAATCCAATGAGTATTAAAAAGAATCTGGTCCAACCTTTGCCAAAAGTCTGGAGTTTTGCCAAGTATAACTAGAACCCTTAAAACAAAAATTAAACAAATTACAATCAAGGATCATTTTGGAAAATTCTTCCATTGAATAAATATTAGGAGAACAACCACCACTTTGTTTAGAAGAGAACAAAATAGTGTTGAAATCACCACCAACAAAGCCAGGTTTATTCATAGAGAAGGCAAAATTAGTGAAGTTATCATAAAGAAGATTTCTACCATATCTATCACAAGATGCATAAACAAAAGAGCTCAAAACACAATAATCACCATAAGAGATTTGAGCATTGACAACTTGATAAAAAATTATCAAGAATAGAAATGTCTACAAAGTTATTCCGAAAACACCAAATCCTATTACGAATAATGGAGAATTTTATTGAAATTGATCATTTTAGCAACATGGTTAATTTTATAAGCATGAATAAGCAATTGAAGAATAATAAGTAAATAAATATTATGGATACAGTAAAGATTTCTAATATAGTTATGAATAGATAGGGTACCAATCCCTTTAACATTCCAAACTAAAAAAATTTTAAACAAAAGAAAAGAAAAGGGGGGAGAGTAAAATTAATTGAGAGAAGAGAGGGAGGCCTAATATTCTAGCATTTCTTGGCAATTTGGTCAAAAAATGATTAACAATTTATTTCTTTTTTGAATAGAAAGTTTGGAAGCCATTTTCTTTGCCCTTTGAATCATCATCCGAAAAGGATTTAACAATATTAGTCATAGATTTAGGAAAAATCTCTTGATGAGAAGTGAATTCTCCTTCTTCCAAGACACTAGAATTTATTAAAGACAAATCAGCTTTGAGAATAGTAAGAAAGGGAGCAAAAATTGATTTATTAAGAAGGCAAGTGGGAACACCAAACCCTTCCTCATCATTAACTAAATTATTAGATAAAAGTAAATCTTTTTGAAAGTTAAATCATCCTAAATTTTACATATGGAATCAAGTTTATCAACCTGATTATCATGAGGTATTAAAGCCATTTTTTGCATCAAATTACAATGATGCATAATATTAAATTCCTCATTTTTGTTCTCCGTTAAAGCTTCATTTTCATCAATCAAAGCTAGCAAGGATGTAAGGATCAAATTAGACGAAATAGAATCCTCATTCAAAAGTTTAGAAAAGCTATTATTGTTCACATTAGAAGCCTTCAATTGTTTAGAAGAAGTAATAGGTAAATCATCCTTATTAGGAACATTTAAAGAATTCTTTTTTTCTAAAGTAGTTTTTTGATATTTAATAGTGGTCATCCTAGGGTTAGGAATAGAAGTTCCTTAATAGGGATTATCTTTTTTAGGTGAGGATGAAGAATGAAACATTCATAATTATCGGCACATGGATTATGCAGTGGGAACAAAAGACAAGAAAATTTTCAAATCCAATTCTTTGCATATAACCATAACTTTTAGATCCCAACCAGATTTCTTTGGGTTGTTTCTTGGTAATGTCCAATTCAATAAGGATTCTAGGAACTGAATGACAAGATTTTATAGCTATTACTTGATCAATTTGAAATGGCAAACCAAATAAGGCACCCACAACAAAAAGGAATTCATGGTTACCAAAATGAATTTCTATATTTGGGAGAGAAATCCAAACTAGAACAATTGGGGATTCTTCATTAATATCAAATAGTGGAGTCCATTTCAACAACCTTATTTGACAATTTTAAATAAAATAAGAATTATGAGAGAAAACACAAGAGTAATCCAAATCATTTGTAAACTGAATCAAAATATGGCAGAGATCAATTATACCAATCATAAAAGCACCTGAAAGTTTCAGACTATGAAACAAAGAGTGAATGTATTCTAGATTAGACCTACGAAGAGTAAAATTTCCAACCAAAGTGAATTCAAATGACTTAGCAATGTTTTCCAATCAGACATTTTGAGCATGCCTCAAAAATAAGTTAAGGCAAAATTTATTGATTCTAGAGAATCGAATTTCAAAACAAAAAAGAAAAAAATGAGAGAAGGGCTAGAAGGGAAGTGATGGGGTTTTATTTTTTTTTATGGTTTATGGTTTATGGTTTTGGGTTTAGGGTTTAGGTTTAGGTTTAGGTTGGGTTTAGGGTTTTATAGTAGTTTAAACTTAGTTATCATGTTTATTTAAGGTTAGTTTAATTTAAATTTAAGTTTAAGTTTAGGTTTTAGTTTAGTTTGTATTTTTTGGTTTAGGTTTAGTTTAGTGTTTAATTTAATTATTAATTTAAATTTAAATTTATAATTTAAATTTTATATTTAAAATTTTTTTAAGTTTAAGTTTTAAAATTTAAATTTTATTTAAATTTAAATTATAGTTTATTTAGAGTTTAAAATTTGGTTAGGGTTTAAAATTTAGTTTAGGTTTTTTAGGTTATTTTTAATTTATAGGTTTGATTTAGTTTTGTTTAGTGTTAGTTTTGCATTTAGGGTTTAGGTTTAGTGGTTTGATTTTTATTTGGTTTAGGATTTTTGTTAGTTTAGGGTTTAGGTTTAGGGTTTATTTTTGGGTTTAGATTAGGTTTTTTTTATATTTTTTAAATTTTTTATTTTATTTATTTATTTTAAATTTTATTAGTTTAGTTTTTTTTATTTAAGTTTATTTTTTAAGGTTTAGGTTTAGTTTTATGTTAATTTAGGGTTTTGGGTTTTAGGGTATAAGGTTTAGTGTCAGGGATTAGGGTTTAGGGTTTAGTGTTTAGGCTTTAGGGTTTTTAGGGTTTAGGGTTTTTAGGGTTTATTTTAGGGTTTAGTTTTTAGGTTTACATTTATGTTTAAGTTTAGGTTTAGGGTTTAGGGTTTATTTTTAGGTTTATGGTTTAGGTAATTTAGGGTTTATAGTTATTTGATTAAACTTAATTAAGGGTTTTAAGTTTTAGGTTTAGGTTTAGGGTTGAGGTTTAGGGTTTAGAGTTTAGTTTAGGGTTTAGAGGTTTAAATTTAAATTTTTTAAGTTTGTTTAGTTTAGTTATTTTATAGTTTTAGAGTTGAGGTTTAGTTAGGATTTAGGTTAGGTTTAGTGTTTATGTTTGGTTTAGGGTTTAGTGTTTAATTTAGATTTACTTAGGATTTTTTAAGGTTAGTTTAGGGTTAGTTTAGGGTTTAGGGTTTAGGGTTTATGGTTTGTTAGGTTTAGAGTTTAGGGTTTAGGGTTTAGAGTTTTAGGGTTTAGGGTTTAGGGTTTAGGGTTATATGTTGTAGGTTTAAGGTTTAGGATTTTAGGTTTTGTGTTTAGGGTTTTTTTATTTTAAAATTAAGTAAATTGGTAGGTTTAGGTTTATTTAGTTTATTTTTTTATTTATTTGAGCTTATTCTATTTTTTATTTTTATTTAGGTTTATTTTAATTTTTATTTAGTTTAGTTTATTTAATTTAGGTTTATTTATTTTATGTTTATTTATTTTAGTTTATTTTTTAGGTTTAGGTTTAAGTTCATGTTTATTTTAGTTTGTTTTATTTTATTTTTTTAGGTTTAAGTTTTATTTTTATTTTAGGTTTAGGTTTTGGTTTTATTTTATTTTTTAGGTTTATTTTATTTTATTTAGTTTATTTTATTTAGGTTTCTTAGGTTTATTTTATTTTTAATTTAGTTTAGGTTTTATTTATTTTATTTTAATTTAGTTTTTTATTTTTTTCTTTAAGTTTTAGGTTTAGGTTTATGTTTTACTTTTTTTTTATTTTATTATTTTATTTTATTTAGGTTTAGGTTTTATTTATTTTATTTTTAGGTTTATTTAATTTATGTAGGATTTTAGGTTTTAGGGTTTAGGTTTAGGGTTTAGGGTTTAAATTTAGGTTTAGGGTTTAGGTTTAGGGTTTAGGGTTTTAGGGTTTAGGGTTTAGGTTTTAATTTTATTTTATTTTATTTTTTTATTTAGGTTTTGGTTTTAAGGTTTAAGGTTTAGGGTTAATGGTTTAGGGTTTTATGGTTTAGGGTTTAGGGGTTAAGGTTTAAGATTTAGGGTATAGTTTTAGTGATTAGGGTTAAGGTTTTCACAATTTAGGGTTTAGGGTTTAGGTTAGGGTTTAGGATTTAGGGTGTAGGGTTTAGGGTTTATGGTTTAGGGTTTAAGGTTTTTTTTATTTTAATATGGAATAAATTAAGATTCAACATTTCTTCTTTCTGATTTCATCAACTAAGTAACAAAGTTTTTATAATACGTAGATAAAAAATGAGCATATAGTAAATCAAAATCTTAGATAATAGACTATCTCTATTTCCAGGATTAGTTGGTTGGTTTGGGTTTCTCAGGTTTATCCCTGTATCAATCGCATCTCTCCCCCCCACCACCTTTACCTCCATCATTTACCACCCTCCATACCACTCTACCCCCACCCGCCTTCACCTCCACCTCCGATCTAAAATCACCTAGTTGATGGTGATGTTCTGTCGTCAGGTTCTTCCCATTCTTAGGGTTTATGTTTTATTTATTTAGTTACTTTAGGTTTAAGTTTAGGGTTTAAGGTTTAGGATTAGGAATTAGGGTTTTGAGTTTAGGGTTCATGGTTTAGGGTTTAGGGTTTAGGGTTTTAGGGTTTAGTGTTTAGTGTTCAAGTTTTGGCTTTAGCATTTAGAGTTTAGGCCTAAGGGTGTATGATTAATTTAGGGTTTAGGGTTTATGGTTTTGTTGGGTTTAAGGTTTAGGGTTTATGGTTTAGGGTTTAGGGTTTAGGGTTTTAGAGTTTAGGGTTTAGGGTTGTAGGTTGTAGATTTAGAGTTTAGGGTTGTAGGTTTAGAGTTTAGGGTTTTTAGTATTTAGAGTTTAGGGTTTTTCTATTTTTAAATTTAGTAAACCGGTAAGTTTAGGTTTATTTAGTTTATTTTTTATTTAGTTGAGTTTATTTTATTTTTTATTTATGTTTAGGTTTATTTTTATTTTTATTTAGTTTAGTTTATTTATTTTAGTTTATTTATTAGGTTTAGGTTTAGGTTTTTTTATTTATATTTTATTTTTAGGTTTAGGTTTATATTTTAGGTTTAGGTTTTGGTTTTATTTATTCTTTTAAGTTTATTTTATTTTATTTTAGGTTTATTTTCATTTTATTTAGGTTTTAATTTTATGTTTACTTCATTTTATTTTAGTTTTAATTTTAATTTAATTTTTTAATTTTAGTTTAGGTTTAGGTTTTAGGTTTATTAGTTTAGGGTTAGTTTAGTTTAGGTTTAGGGTTTAGGGTTTAGGTTTTAGTTTAGGTTTTTATTTTATTTTTTTATTTAGGTTGATGTTTTAGGGTTTATGATTTAGGGTTTAGGGTTACTTATTTAGGGTTTTATGGAGTAGGGTTTAGGGTTTAAGGTTTAGGGGTATAGGGTTTATTTAGGGTTTACAGGGTTTAGGGTTTATGGTTTAGGTTTTAGTTTAAAGTTTAGGGTTTAGGGTTTAGGGTTTAAGGTTTAGGGTTTAAGTTTTTTTTTTTACAGAGAACAGATTTAGATTCAATATTTCTTCTTCTCGATTTCATCAACCAAGTTACACACCAAGTTTTCTAGGACACAAGCGACAACATAGATCAAATATGAGCACACATAGAGCAAATCATAAACCCTAGATAACTAGAACCGTCGCTACTGTAAATAAATAACAGAGAACCATAGGTAGTAGATCGGATCGGCCGTTCCTCAGTTTCTCTATATCCCAATAAAAGCACCCCCGCCTCTCGAGTAGCGGGATCTGCCATCATATCTATGATCTCTCCCTCCGCCACCCCCATGGCTGTAACCTCCGTCGCTCCTCCAACCTCCAACCACCATTACTGCGACCACCACCTCCATATCCACCAACACCTCTTGATTCCCCACCACCACTGTGATAACTGCTGTCTCCACCTTCGCCTCCACCGCCAGGTCTAGATTGAGCTTGGTTGATGGTGATGTTCTTGCCGTCAAGGTTCTACCCATTTTTTAAAGTTTAGGTTTATTTTTTTATTTATTTAGTTACCTTAGGCTTAGGTTTAGGGTTTAGGGTTTAGGGTTAGGGTTTTGGGTTTAGGCTTAAGGTTTAGGGTTTTAGGGTTTAGGGTTTAGGGTTTAGGGTTATCGTTTAGGGTTTATCATTTAGGGTTTACGATTTAGTGTTTTTAGTCTTTAGGGTTTAGTGTTTTTAGGGGTTAGTTTATGGTTTAGGGTTTAGGGTTAGTTTAGGGTTTAGGATTTAGGGTTTATGCTTTATAGTTTTGTAGGGTTTAGGGTTTAGGGTTTATGGTTTTATAGGGTTTAGGGTTTAAGGTTTTATTTGTAGGGTTTAGCGTTTAGGACTTATTTTTTTTTTTATTTATTTAGTTTATTTTATTTATTTGAGTTTATTTTATTTATTTATTGTTTAGGTTTAATTAATTTTATTTTTTTAGGTTTAGGTTTAGGTTTAGGTTTATTTTTTAGTTTAGCATTATTTTTTTATTTTATTTTTTAGGTTTAGGTTTTATTTTTTTTTTTAGGTTTAAGTTTAGTTTTTTATTTTTTTAGATTTATTTTATTTTTATTTTAGGTTTAGTTTTTATTTTATTTAGGTTTTTTTATTTTTAGGTTTATTTTATTTTATTTTAGTTTAGTTTAGGTTTTAATTTATTTTATTTTAGTTTTGTTTTTATTTTTTATTTTATTTTATTTTATTTATTTTAGGTTTTATGTTTTTATTAGTTTAGTTATTTTTTTATTTATTTTTTTTATTTTTAGGTTTAGGTTTTTAAGTTTTTAGGGTTTAGGGTTTGGGGTTTAGGGTTTAGGGTTTAGGGTTAGTTTAGGGTTTAAGGTTTTGAGTTTAGGGTTTTGAGTTTAAGATTTAGGGTTGTAGGTTTTAGGATTTAGGGTTTAGGGTTTAGGGTTTAGGGTTTTAGGGTTTATGGTTTAGGGCTTTGGGTTTTAGGTTTAGAGTTTATTTAGGTTTAGGGTTTAGTTTAGGTTTAGGTTTAGGTTTAGTTTATTTAGGTTTTAGTTTAGGTTTTATTTTATTTTACTTTATTTTATTATTTAGGTTTAGGTTTTAGGTTTAGAATTCAAGTTAATGGTTTTTATAGGTTAGGGTTTAGGGTTTAGTGTTTAGGGTTTAGGGTTCTTAGGGTTTATTGTTTAGGGTTTTGGTTTAGGTTTAGGGTTTAGGTTTTAGTTTTGGGTTTAGGGTTTAGGGTTTAGGATTTTTTTTTGAGAAAATTAGGGGATTTTTGTTGCCACAAATTAAGGAGTACAAAGGCTTTAAAGGGGATAAATCTCTAAACTAATGCTCATAGAGCTTTATTAAAACCTAAAGAGATGAATCCCCAAACTATTACTATTTTAAATAAAGTGAAGCGAAAGAAAAACCAAATTAGTAACAACAGAAGATCCATATGAGAACAGTAAAATCCACTTGATTTCTTTGATAACAGCAAAATCAACTGGTTAGACTGCCAACCTATAAAAGAAATCTGCATCATTCTAAGGAAAGGATGAGTACAATTAAGTAGGTAAAAAGAGAAAGAGCAAAGAGAAAGAGCAAAGTAAAGAAAAGGCTCAGGCTCAGTCGCAATCATCTCTAGGAGAAATACTATATGTAAGCATCCAAACTTCAGAAGAAGGGTCACAATTCATATAGTGCAACCAGCCAAAACAAGAAATAGAGGGAAACATGAAGGCCATCATGTACCTCATGTAGGTAGTCATCCAGATCATCCAACAATCAAAGTCTTCCAACTAGCAAACAGAACATCCATGCACAAAGCCACCAAAACAACCAAGCCTAGTAAGGCAAACCAATAGCCATCCATCAAGGACATTAGCAATACAGCAGGAAAACCACCAAAGCCAACACCAAAAGGGAAGAGAAATACCAAAAAGAGCAATCATCATTAACAGGGATAACAACACAGTCCAGAAAAGACAAGCCCAATGCCAAAGAACCATCCCAAGATTGTCCCCAAAGCAATAGCAAACCAATACCTAAATAGAGGGGACAACTAACACTAACAACAGCCACCAATCCATTCTAGGTAGAGGATAACCCATGCAGACAAGCAAAAGATAAAAGGGGCACCTACACCTCCACCAAGACAAATAAATAAAAAGACCAAAGGAGCATCCAGCAAGGCTGCCACCAAAAATAGCCAATGTAATAGCAAAACCACCACCACAAACCAAGAGGCAGGTATTAGGAAACAAGGAGTACACCAAAAATTACAAAAATAAAATCCATGACACCAAAATAAGTGACTAGCACCCAAGGCAAAATAACAGCCACTAAATAGCCTTCAACCAGCCAACCCAAAATGACAACAAACCAAAAATGAATACAAAAAAACCACAAAATCTCACCAGTAACAAAACAGAAGCAAACAACCAATAAAGTCACCTAGCCCACCAGCAAACAACATTTATGCTAGGAGAAAATAGACACTAACACCTAGAAAAAAAAGAGATAAGGTATTGAGAGGAAGACTTATAACCAATAATAAACCAAAACCAACTAGGCCCAAATAACAAATAATATAATAGCCACAAATAGCCCAAATCAAACCAAAGATAAGCTACAAACCCCGATCGCGGAGGTAAAACTAGCCAACACAACCACCTAATCAACCAACCAACAATCAACCCCATAAGGCACCGTCACCGTAAAAGATCCAACTTAGATAAGGATGAAACCATACTAGATATGAGGCAAACCTCATTCAGAGGGAAATATCGATAGCAAGCATAAGCAAAACCCAATAGGAGGCCACCAAAAATAACCAAGAAATAATTGTGATAATCACCCAGCCAGACAAATAACTAAGGAAAAGCAAACCTAGGAGGACCACCAACCCACCAGCTGTAAACCAAAGAGGAAAGAAACTTGACCCAAGCAAAATAAGGTCCCTTCTAGACCAGAACAAGCCCACCTAAAGAGAAAATATGAAAGGAATAACCATAAAACATCAAGCTTCACCACAGGGAACAACCAACAATCGGTAGCCATCGAGCCAAAATAGGAAAAAATCAACCACACTAAAATGAAATGAAAGACTAACAACTTCAAAACCAAAGACAACCGGTAGGGTAGAAACAAATAGCAACATCCACCAAACATGGTAGCACTCATAGAAAATGAGGTTAGCCAAGACCTTAAGAAGAACAACAATCATATGGGAAAGCACAAAAGTAACAATCAATAAAAGGTTACACCATAGCTAAGACCAAGACCACAAGAAAGTAAAACAATCGAGTTATCCAGTTGCCTCAGCTTAGGTAAGTTTTGATTATCAAATATAGTGAGCTCATTTAATTCAAATTGGCTAGAAAATCCCACAAGCATTACCTTCACGAAGAATAGAGAAATTTTGTAGCAAACTTGAGAGAGGTTTTAGTGTGATTAAGGAGATAAAATAAATCAGCATTCCCATTTTATTAGAAGTGGCATAAAGTAAAGAAGAGTGTCAACTTCAATCCAAATATTAAAGAGGCCTATGTTCAAAATATATCAATAGTTTTAATAGCCATAAGCTCGCATGTATAATAGAACATGCTTTAAGGGGATAAGCAAAAGCACAAATGGCGGTACCATTGGAATCCCTAATAATACCACCACAACCATATTTATTAGGTGGCCAGAACCATTAGTATTGATTTTAATAAAGTTCTCATTAGGTTTGATCCAATGGATAATCTTAATAGCCTTATTGAAAGAAACGATAGGTAGAATGAGACATAATTTTTTAGCCACAAATTTGTAACCTCTAAAATGGATGTTGCTAATTAAATTAGCATTAAACAAACCATGAATTTTTTTCTTTAGTTCTAGCCAGGATCCTTTTATGATTCATAGGAATACCATGATATTTAGCATCATTTCTATCCATCCAAATGAACCAAATAAAGGTAATACCAATTAAGATTTTGATATGACCTTTCACAATTTTTTGGAAACAAGCTTCAAAAAGTTGATATAAAGAAAGGAATCCATAAAAATAGTTAGTGTTAAATAAATCATCATACCATATCCATAATTTGGAAGCAATGGCACCATTGATAAAAACATGATTAACATTTTCAATATGAAAGCAACAATAGAACTTAGAAGGTAAATAAAACCTTTTATTCTAGAGCAAGAAATCTACAAGAATAAAGTTATTCAAAATCCTCCAAGCTAAAATGGAATAAGAAGTGGAATATTATTCCAAAGTTTAATGAAAACATTAGAGGTGTTGCTTATCTCTAATAAAATTCAAAACCTCTTTAAGAATGAATTCACCATTATAAGATAACATAAAAGAATTTGATCGTTTGTTAGAAAAATAGGGACATTTCTAAAGTTATCAAAAAGAGAAATAGAGATAATAATTTTCAAGTTTGTTTTCATTCCATTTGTTATTAAGCCAAGAAGAGTTAACTTTGATAGCAACAATAGAGTGCATAGATAAAAGGGAGTCAATAGATCCATTGCCAATCCAATTTTCTTGCTAAAAGAAGGATGAGCCTGAATGAATACCCCAACATATTAACAACTCAGCAACCCATTTATTGGAGCAAAGCTATTTTCAAACTGGAGAGTCACCAACTTTATAAGCACAGATAAGAGGGTGTCTATATTGGTAGTATTTTTCCATCATAAAATTAGCCCAAAGGCTATCATTCTTTCTAAAATTTCACTAGAGCTTATGAGAGAAGAAAATAATAGCTTCACGAATAGGTTTGCAAACAAGACCACCTTCACCCAAAGGACCACAACATTTATACCTCAAATGCATTCTTTTAATAGAATTATTGGATCCCTAAAAAAATTTATTAAGCAAGTGATGAATTTTGATAAGAGTTGAATTAGTAGGAATATTAGTTTGAATCAAATATAGAGGCATTGAATTGAGAGTGCTTTTAAGAATAGTGAGCCTACCAAGGAGTAAATGAATTCCCAAATAGAAATTTTATTTAAAATTTTTTGAATTAACTCATCAAAAGATGGGATCATTTTGGACCTTTGAAAGAAGAGCACCCAAGTACTTAAGAGGTAAATGTTGATGTTTAACATTAGTGATATGCAAGATGTGATTGATTTTGTGTGGAATGATATTGGAAGAAGTAATTGAAATAGCTTTTGTTATCATTGATAGTAAGACCACTTTCTCTATGAGATGTATTTAAAAGGTTTTTAAGATTGTTGATATGATGAATAGAAGCATTGCAAAAAATAATGAAATCATCTACAAAGCTTAAATGGGAAATAGGAAAACCACCCAGAGTTCTATAATACATACTAGGATTATTTAAGAATAAATCATTGATGCTCCTAGATAAGTATTCAATAGCAATGATAAATAAATTAGAAGATAAAAGATCCCCTTTTCTTAAGCCATGGGAGGAAGGAAAGAAGCCCAAAGCTTCCCTATTAAGCAAAATAGAAAATGAGGCATTATTAATATAATTTTTAATAGGAAAAATAAATTTATTAGAAAACTCAAATAAATTCATAATGTGCAAAAGGAAATACCAAGAGATATTATCAAAAGCTTTGGTAATATCAAATTTGAAAAGAATGTTTCCTCCTCTATTCCTAGCATCTAAATCATAAATTAATTCTTGGGCAAGTAAAACATTATAAAAAATAGATTTACCTCTAGCAAAACTAGTTTGGTTGAGAGAGATCTTATGAAGAAGAGGACTAAGCCTATTGGCAATAATTTTGGAAATTATCTTATTGAAGAAGGTGCACTTATAGGTCTAAACCCACTCCAATAGTCCATTATTTTCTTAGGTATGGGAATAATAGAAGTGCTAGAAAATATCTAGGAAAAGGATTACCATTAACGAAATCAACCAGAACATCAATCAAATCATTTTTAATAATAAACCAACATTTTTGAAAAAATTGAGTAGTGAAATCCCCTAGTCCAGCAACAAAATATATGTTCATGCTATTAAGAACTTTAAATTTGCATCTTCATTCAGCAAAATAGTAAGCAAAGCATTGTCATCATTTGTAATAATAGAAGGAATCTAGTGCAATTTTGAAATAACTTCAAAAGAGCAACTCTTATTAAGCATATTTCTAAATAATTAAAAACCAAATCCTTAATATCACTATTCTCTATAATCCATTCTCCATTATCAATTTTAATTTTTTGAATATTATTTAAAGCTCTCTTTTTATTAACTTATTCATGTAAATACCTAGTATTCCTATCACCATCTGTAGTATGTTTACTAGTAGCTTTTTGACACCAATAAGTTTCTTCCATATTTTGAAAATTAATAAGTTTATCCTTCACCTCATTCACATCCATAATCTTGGAACATTTTGTCATAATAGAAACTTCAAGATCACAAACAAAATTTTCCATATCATTCAGATTAGCAAAAAGATTTTTAAATTAATGCTTGTTCCACCAAACCAGATTTTGTTTAAGTCATTTCAGTTTAAACTATAGTATATTCATCCCCTAATCGAATTATCAAGATGTAAATGAGCTTTTTAATTATTAGCAACAACATTAAAAAAATTTAATTGTGGTGTTTATTTTTGAGATGCAAGATAACATGCAGATCTTAAGGGGTACTTATTGAAGTGATCTAGTTTGACATTAAAGAATGATGCTCTATCTCAAAAGATAGAAATTATCACCCTAAAATAGACATAATCACCTAATAATGACTCCTAAGGCGTGATGGGTTTTCGAATATACCAGAGATCTTTTCCCTACTTTACATAGAAAAGTAAAGTAGGGTTTATTTTATGCTAGGTTCATTAAGTTCCTTATGGAGGCAAGCCCCATAGTTAATTACATCCTAATGAATGTGAATTCCTTAGGAATACTCTCGATTAAAGTAGAAATTAAAGTCTCCAAAGATTTCAAGGCTAGACTATGAAAGGATTATTTGTATTAGAAAATTAAATTGGATTGTTCAAGGAGAAGACTTATTTTTGAGGCCAAAGGGAATGTGTAAGAAATGTTCATGATATTAAGAAGCCTAGTGAGCATTCTAATCTATTCTATGGTTGGATTTTTTATGTTTGAAGTTTAAGAGATTAATTTTATTGAAGTTGACATTTTATTAGAAAGTTAGGCCTTATAATCCAATAACACAAGGTTGTGAAAATGCCTAAGAGTTGAAGATTTATGCTAGTAGCTGAAGGAAATAGCAACCTCGGACCTATATCTAGAGCTTTGCAAGCAACGATCTAAGTCTAAGTGAAAATGGGCATAAGGTTTACCCTTATAAGAGAGAATAAATCACTCAAATGTTGGGCTTATAACCACCTGGAGTGGCCGCCAGCTAACTTGTCCTATGATTTTAAAACCATGTAGGCAAGTCTTATGAATTTGTAAGATAGTTGGGCACTTTTTAATTTAGAAAGAGACAAAAGTCTTTAAACCCACTCCCTAAGGGACTAAAGCATGAGTGGTATGAGTAATGACTTAATCTACAAATGAAAATCTTTTCAAATTTTATTTGATTTTGGACACTTCATTTTGACAAAGGTTTTGGGATTTGGTATGCCTATAATGAAGTTAGATTATTGGTTAAATCAATGGGAAAGAAGTGTTTTCCACCACAGAGAAGGCCCTCAAAGGTCAAGCCTTCCCCTATTATGCAAGGATGGAAACCCTCTCTGTAAGAGTAAAGCAATATGCATGATGTGAGACATACAACATTGCTAAGGGGGCTAAATCTTTTAATTATCTTGATTTAATTCCAAGGCTTTTTTTGTGAGGTTATGAATTATTTAAAACTTTAGTTAGTGTTGTAGTTGGGTAAAAGATTTATTTTTCCTAAGAGCCTAATTGCATCAAAGCCACACATTCAAACATCAATTATTTAGAAACTAAGAAAAGCATTGCATTTCTAGTACACATCCTAAAAAAAATCATGAACCAATTTCTATAACTATCGAAAAATAATAAAGGTCGATGCGGTGTACCATGTACAACAGAAAAAAATGGGTAGCAGCTCTACCTTTATACAACCCATAATTACAAAATAATAATTACAATTTATAATGAATGAATGCTATGGGAGTCTTCATTCTTCTTTCTTCATGTCTTCATTTCTTTCCATTGATTTAATTTCTCCACTTCAAAGGCATCACATGGCCTCGGACAAAACCTTCTAGCCAATGCTCATCCTTATCCCCAATAGCACTAATTTTAATTCTAATTAAAAATTACATTAAGAATAGGAAAAGTAAATCTAACTACACACAAAATAAAGGTTAGTTAAACATTCATACAATCCCAAGTTATATCATAATTTAGACACGCCCCACTTGGATTATGCTTTGGGGCTTCAAAAGAGAGCATTTATATTTATTTTTAAGAGGCCCATTAAACATAATCCCCTACAAAAAACATGATTAGGCTAATCATGACCTACCATCCAGTCTACGAGGCATACACCCTAACATCCAGTTTACAATGATACATCACAAACCAAAATATACATTATACCAAGCACCACCCTAACATAAAACTAGAAGTAGTGACTTAATTCTAATGAGTGTGTTAAGCCTTGTGTGGTTCATCTTGCTAGGAATTAGAGTTGTAGTTCTCTAGGTTTAGAAAGATTTAATTTAACATGAAGGGTTGGTTTCACTTAAAGTTATTTAATTCATTTGAGAATTTTAATTTGTGTTTTCTTTTGTTTCATTTTATTACACTTAGCAACTAAGTGTTATAAAGAGAAGAAAAGAGGATTGCCCTCTTTTTAAGCCACTTTCTAAAGCATGTAAATTTGATTTAGTTCTCTTTAGTGATTTTCTTATTACAAATTTTAACTTAATCCTAAGTTTAGGCTCATTTTAAATAATCTTATTTAATATGAAAGGAATCTTAGGATTAATTCAATTGAAATGCTATCACATGACATATGTTCAATCATTCCTTTCCATCACATGTAACATGCATATGATATTAATCATAAATATACCTACCCATACAATAAGTTTTAGCACACTTAGATGATGAATGTAGATGTGTATATTTGTAGAAAAGGTTATTTTAATTCATTAGGTAAATGCACATACAAGTGTATCAAAGTTTTAAGCGGATACTTTGCCATTGTTAAACCAAGGGAATGAGGTAAAGACCTCCTTGGGGCTACTGAAAGTCTCACATCCACAGAATGTCCAGATTAGATATACCCACTATTCTTGAATACACATGAATGTACAAATGACTACAAGAATGGAAAATTATGCAAAAGTTGTATTTCTTTCAATTGAATTATTTATACATGTGAGCTAAAGTTGAAAAAAGATATTTTCATTCATTAGCTAAATGCACATACATGTGTATAAAAGTTTTAAGCAAATAATTCTCCATTATTAAACCAGGGGAGTGAGGTAAAGACCTCCTTGGGGATACTTAAAGCCTTGCATCCCCGAAATGTCTGGACTAGATATACCAATTATTCTTGAATACACATGAATGTACAAGTGACTAGAAGAATGGAAAATTATGTAGAAGTTGTATTTCTTTCAATTGAATTATTTATACATGTGAGCTAAAGTTGAAAAGGAGATTTTCCTTCATTAGCTAAATGCACATACAAGTGTATAAAAGTTTTAAGTGAATACTTCACCATTGTTAAATGAGGGGAGTGAGGTAAAGACCTCCTTGGGGCTACTTAAAGCATTGCATCCCTGGAATGTCCAGACTAGATATACCCACTATTCTTGAATACACATGAAAGTACAAGTGACTAAAAGAATGGAAAATCATGCAAAAGTTATATTTCTTTCAATTGAATTATTTATATGTGTGAGCTAAAGTTCTATCTAAATTCTAACATATAAATACTTTGTAATGAATGAAAACAGATGTTATGCCCTTTTCAAATGTACTATACACTTATTAACATTCAAACTTTATGCATATCCATATAGACTAAGGAAAGAGAATTCCATATCACATGTTCTAAGCCATAGACACATGCAAGCTTATAATTATTTATAACTATTATCACTCCAAACGTTATAGTTGACTTATAAACTTTTGAAAATAACTTTGATTTAATAGTGATAATAGGCACACTTATATTAAATTAAATCAACACATGCAAGCTTGACATAAAGGGAACCATTGCATTTTGTTAATTTTGTAAAAGATGAATGCACAAATCAAATGACATACAATATTTAATATGATTGGAGAGGAATAACTAAACATAAACACATGATTTTGTTCAATTAAATTAATTCTTAAGGGAAATTGTACCAAATAAATATAATTGAAGCAAACCAAAGTTTCTTATGTCACTTTTAACTTTTATGTTTCAATTTGATTTAATGAAATGAAGAAAGGTTTGTTGATCCTAACCCATTCCCATATTTATGAATTGATTTAATTTAATAAAATGTAATTAAGAGGATTTTATAGATTAATTTTGTAATATGCATTAAATCCACTAATTAACCCTTACATATGTTTTTAAAGTAATTAATTAAATAATTATGAGCCAACATGATGCATCAAAATAACTTGCAATGATCTAAGAAATGAAAGGGCCTAAATGTATTTCATAATTATTGATTAATTTGATTAAGGAACTTAATTAATTACTTTTATGATTTTCCACACATATGGGTAAATCATATTTCATTAACTTTATTTAGGCTATTAAACACCTAAGATCTACCCACATTAATTAATGTAGATTAGATATGATTGTAATTTTAATTTGATTATTAATAAAATCATTAATTAATTAATCAATTTCTCTAACTTAATTTTCCAAATTGATTAATTATCCTCTAAAAGGAATGGATTTATGGAATGGGTTGGGAAAGAGGTCCCAATCTTATTCCATAAATCCCCTCTCTCAAAGAAATAAATTAGAGGAAACAATTATGAAAGAAGTCCTAATCATTTTCCTCCAATATTTTATATGAATAACTAATCAAATAAAGCTTAGTCAATTGTAATTAATAATTAAATTAATTATAATTGGATATGTCTCATAACTAAATTTTCTTTTTTGACTTTTAAGATCAACATATTACAATTAGGGTTTGAGTTGATTTTTATAATCGACATTCATAAATTATGTTCAAACAACTTTTTATATTTGATTATAATATTTATAATGATATTTATTTAGTTAATTATTTTTTATACTAAGTTTTACTTAAATTTTATGATAATTTAATTTGTACATTTTTGGGATTTTGTTTGATCACATATTATTTCTTTCTTTTTTTTATAAAGACTCCTTTTTTAGATCGATTGAATTTAATAAATAAAATATTGGATTAATCGATCATTGATCAAAATCAAATGGCCCATGAGTTAATCATGGCTTGATAGGTGGAATCAAATCACTTATATAATTTGCTAATCAAAACTATTCACTTCAAACACATAAAATGAATAGTCTTACTTTTGTCTCATGCTCTCTTGCAAGATTAAAAAATAAAGTGAATGGGCTCTAAAGGTTGGATCCTAATGACACTCACATTCAACACATCAAACATGAGATCATTATGGCTTTCTAAGCATTTTAGAATTATACATCACCGGAGCTAATGTCCGGTGGATTCATACCAAGTGATGGCATCGTTTGGAAGAAAGAAAGCCCTATTGAGGTGCTTGTTGGGTCAGATCAATACTTTAGCTAGCATTCTTTTTCTTTGCTCCTATGATTCACTTCCTCCTCACTTGCTCATAGACACTTGGCTTTGGGCATCCTATTGGAATAGGAAAATCTAGATTCTTGACTTTTTTGAATGTTCTCAGAATAATCTTATCCACATATATAGTCCCATTTAGATGATCAAACTGATTCTATAATATAAAACATCCATCGAGCGACAATTTTGATAAGTTGACCAAAATGATCATGACTGTGACCTTCACCTATAGATGCCACTCCCCATAGCTCTAAATCCATCAATGCTCAAACATCTTTCAATGAACAAAGTTATATTGATTCCCTTCTTCTGAAGCTTTGGATTAATTATTGTGATCAAAGGTTGATGGTTTTATGCATCGGTTTCACTCTTAGGAGCATAGTTAATGTATTCCTTTTATCTTCAAGAATAATAATCTCCACAGATTATATATATGATGTGTTAGGGCATTGAGAACAATAGGTTCAAAAGCCTAGCATAATGGATCATTAAAGAACCCTCCAAGCTACATGCCTTTGATTTGGAATTTCAAAACTTAGCATACTGGATCATTAAGAATGGAGCTTTGATTTGGAATTTCTATACAGATCATTGAGGATGGATTTTAGGGTAATTAAAACCATAGCATACTATTCTCCATCAATACTTGCCCCTATTCCATGTCCATTAAGCTCATTTCCCTCAAAGGAATACTAGTCTATGGAGCAGCGAGGCTGATGCCAGGGGCCTTCTGCATGACAACAATCATGTCATCTATGATCTTTTGGATCTTCTTTGATCATCTCCTCAAGGAGACCTCATGGTGAGCTCAGTGGAGGATCAGACCTTGATAATTAATTTGTAGGGATTCTTTCTTCATGCTGAATCCATAGAACCATCAACCAGAGACCTTCGAAGGGGTTCTTCTCCAACTAGTAATGCAATAAGAAAATTGATGAAGAATTGGATCGATGCTTGGGGCTAGAAAGTCATGGTATTTATGAAAGAGGATGGATGCATAAAGGGATAGTTCGCTAGTGGTTGGCTATGTGAGTGGCATGGTTTGATCAATCAATAGAAAATTAATAGGATGTCTCATGTGTACAGAGGTAAATTTGGGGGCTAGTTAGGATCAAGGAAGTCTCGATCAACTACCTGCTGCTTGTTATTGTTTGTCTCAATTTTGGAGAAAGTGAGGGAAGAGTGGTCACCTACTGGAGGAAGAGGGAGGCATGGATGCAGCTTGGGTCGGCTATGCCTCACTTGGTTGAGAGGAAGAGATGGACATGAGGGGAGTTTGTTTTTTTTGCTTTCAAGCGGAGAGGTGCTTGGGCTATCTCTCAAGTGAAGATGGGATTCATTTTTAGTGTCATGTTTTATTCTTTGGTGAGAGAGAGAGAGAGAGATGCCAACTTTGTCACATGCCTCAACTTCTCCCTCTTCTTATTTCTTTTTTTACATTTTTTATGTGTTATCATGATCAAATAAATTAGCAAGGTAGGTCATTTAATAGTTTTATCTTTTTCACTTTTTTAAAAAATTTGGTGAAACTTGATTTTTTTAATAAATGATTTTAAAGTTTTACATTTTAATAACTTTAGTAAATAATTGAATGAAAATTTATAAGTTATATGTATAAAATAAGATAATTTTAATTATTATTAATAATTGTTGATAATATGGATTCATAATTTGATAAATTAATTATTTTAATTTAATGGTTAATATATTATATATATAACATTTATTTTAAGTTTTTATTTTGATTTAATTCTGAATAAATTTCATTTGATGTTTAGAATTGGTTTAATCTCTCTCTCTCTCTCTCTCTCTCTCTCTCTCTCTCTCTCTCTCTCTTTGTAGTTCATTTTAGATTTAAAATGGATTGTGTATGTTAAATTAAAAGTTTTTGTTTATTATTATCATTTTTTATATATATTAGTGACTTAACATTCAAATCATGATTTAATTTAATTTATCCTTAAACTTGATTAAAATTGCATTTGCGTTTATAGTCTTATATAAATGATTTACTCGATGGTTTTGATTATGATTTTAGGTAGAACTTGGAATGAGGATTGAAGGATTGATTGATTTTAGGTAGAACTTGATTAAGTCCATGAAATTTTCTTAAGGGTTTGGATTTGGATTTGATTTTTATATTTATTTGGATCATGGGTTTGGTTTGAGATTGAAGGTGAACCTGAAGTCAAATTTGAGGCATAAATTGGCTGGAGTCTTTAATCATGGGCAATCATTTGATTTGATTAACATTCTAAGTTTAAGGTTTTAGGTTGAGTGTTCACTTAATAACTAGAGTGTCTTATGGTAAGGAGTCTTTTATAGAAGATCCTAGGTCTAAGAAGGAGGTTGAGAACTCACTCCAAAGTGAGGTCAACATTAATATGCTAAATCCACATGTTCTAAAATCTAAAGGAGAAATTCTTTAATCTATTAGAATTATTTTTTAATAAAACTAGAAGAGCATGATCAAACAAGGTTTTCTTAAATGATCTATAAGTAATAGGCCATTGAGTAATCCAATGAGTATTAAGAAGAATCGGTCCAACCTTTGCCAAAGTTTAGAGTTTTGCCAAGTATAATTAGAACTCTTAAAACCAATATTATTCAAATTACAATCAAGGATCGTATTGGAAATATCTTCCATGGAATGATTATTAGGAGAGCAATAACCACATCATTCAGAAGAGAAAAAAATAGTGTTGAAATCATCACCAACAAACCAAGATTTATTGATAGAGGTGGCAAAATTAGTCAAGTTATCACAAAGAAGATTTCTACCAGATCTATTAAAAGATGCATAAACAAAAGAGCCAAAAACACAATAATCACCATAAGAGATTTGAGCATTGACAACTTGATGAAAATCATCAAGAATAGAAAATCTACAAAGTTATTCCAAAAACACAAATCTTATTGCTAACATTAGAGAAAAATTTAAACTAATCATTCTAGCAACATGGTTAATTTTATTAGCATGGATAAGCTCAAGAATAATAAGTAAGGAAATATTATGGATACAATAAAGATTTCTAATAGTTATGAATAGAGAGGGTACCAATCCTCTAACATTCAAAATAAAAAAATTAAACATAAAGAAAAGAAAGGTTTAAAATAATTGAGAGAAGAAGAGAGGTGGTAGTAGCTCTAGTGTTTCTTAGCAATTTGGGAGGAAAATTTTTAACATTTTTTTCTTTTTTGAATAGAAATTATGGAAGCCATTTTCTTTGCCCTTTGAAGCATCATCTGAAAAGGATTTAACAACATTAGTCACAAATTTAGGAGAAATCTCTTGATGAGAAGTGAATTCTTCTTCTTCCAAGACATTAGAATTTATCAAAGATAAATGAGCTTTGGGAATAGTAAGGGAGGGAGAAGAAACTGATTTATTAAAAATGCAAGTGGGAACACCAAACCCTTCCTCAACATTAGCCAAATTATTAGATAAAAGCAAATCATTCTGAGAAGCTAAATCATCGTGAATTTGGAATATGGAATCACATTTATCAACCTAATTATCATGAGGTATTAAAGCCATATTCTCCATTGAATTAGAATGATGCATGGTATTAAATTCCTCATTTATGTTCTCCTTTAAAGCTTCATTTTTATCTATCAAAGCTAGCAAGGATGCAAGGATCAAATTAGAGGAAATAAAATCCTCATTCAAAAGTTTAGAAAAGCTATTATTGTTCACATTTGAAGCCAATTGCTTAGAAAGTGAAAGGTAAATCAGCCTTATTAGGAACATTCAACGAATCATTTTTTTCCAAAGTAGTTTTTTTATATTTAGTAGTGGTTGGCCTAGGGTTAGGAGAAGTTTCCTTAATAGAGATTTTCTTTTATAGGTGAGGATCAAGAATGAAACATTGAGTTATCATGCCTTGGATTTTGTAGTGTGAAAAAAAGATAGAGAAATTTTCAAATTCAATTCTTTGCATGTAATGATAATTTTTAGATCCCAACTACATTTCTTTGGGGAGTTTCTTGGTAATGTCCAATTCAACAAAGATTCTAGCTATTGAAGGATGAGACTTTGTAGCATTTCCTGATCAATTTGTAATGACCAACCAAATATAGCACCGATAGAAAAAATGAATTGATGGTTAACGAAATGAATTTACTTATTAGGGAAAGAAATCCAAATCAGAATGATTGGGAATTAGGGTTTAAGGTTTAGAGTTTAGGGTTTAGGGGTTTAGCTTAGGGATTTAGGTTTAGTGTTTAGTTTAGGGTTTAGGTTTTAAGTTTAGGGTTTTAGGTTTAGGGTTTAGTTTTTAGTTTAAATTTATTTAGGTTTAGGTTTAATTTAGGTTTAAGGTTTATAGTTTATTTAGGTTTTATAGTTTAGGATTTAGTTTATAGTTTAGTTTAGGGTTTAGAGTTTAAGTGTAAATTTTAGGGTTGAGTTTAAGTTTGGTTTAGGGTTGTAGGTTTAGTTTAGGTTTAGGTTGTAGGTTTAGGTTTAGGGTTTAAGTTAAGGTTTAGTTGAGGTTTAGGGAGGTGTGATTTAGATTTAGGGTTTAGGTTTAGACTTAGTGTTTAAGGTTTTTCTTTTTTACTTAATTTTTTAAATTAAGTAATTGTAGGTTTAAGTTTATTTTGTTTAATTTATTTTATTTTTTTTTATTTTAGGTTTATTTTATTTTATTTAGTTTAGTTTATTTAATTTAGATTTTTATTTTTATTTTATTTTTAGGTTTAGGTTTAGGTTTAGTTTAGGTTTAATTTTTTATTTTAGTTTATTTTTTTATTTTTTTTATTTTATTTTTTTATTTTAGATGGGTTTATGATTTTATTTTATTTTTTATGTTTATTTTATTTTTATTTTATGTAGTTTTATTTTATTTTGGTTTTATTTGTAGGTTTATTTTGATTTTTTAGTTTAGTTTAGGTTTTTATTTATTTTATTTTTTTATTTTATTTAACTTTTATGTTTAAGTTTAGGTTTAGGTTTAGGTTTAGGTTTATGATTTAGTTTAAGTTTTTATTTTATTTTATTTTTTTATTTAGGTTTAGGTTTTTTTATTTATTTTACTTTTTGGTTTTATTTAGTTTAGGTTTAGGTTTTTAGGTTTTTAGGGTTTAGGGTTTTGGGTTTTGGGTTTAGGGTTTTGGGTTAGTTTAGGGTTTAGGGTTTAGGGTTTAGGGTTTAGGGTTTCGGGTTTGGAGTTTAGGTATTAGGCTAAGGGTTTATGTTTTAGTTTAGGGTTTAGGGTTTAGGGTTTATAGTTTTTTTTAACATAGAACAAATTCAGATTCAACATTTCCTCTTTTTGATTTCATCAACCAAGTAGCACACCAAGTTTTCTAAGACATAGCGATGTCATAGATAAAAATGAACACATAGAAAAAAATAAAATCTAGATTACTAAAATGTCTCTTCTTTAAAGAGGTTCCATAAGCAGTCAGATTGGCCATTCTTCAATTTCTCTGATTGAACCACCCCACCTCTTGGTAGGTGGATCCTCATCATATCCCTAATCTCTCCCTCCTTGACTGCGTGTAACCTCTCACTCCTCCGCATCCTCCATATCCACTTGCACCTCCACATCCCCACCACCACTTACATAATCAGCCTCCACCTTCACCTCCAATCTAGATCTAGGGTTGGTTGGAAAGGTTTACATTCTTAGTGTTTAGGTTTAGGTTTAGGCATATTAGCTTTTAGGGTTTAGGTTTATTTTTTTATTTTTATAGTTACTTTAGGTTTTGGTTTAGGGTTTATAGTTTATGGTTAGGGTTTAGGGATTAAAGTTTAGGGTGTAGGGTTTAGGGTTTTGGGTTTAATGTTTTGGGTTTTAGGATTTAGTGTTTTATGGTTTAATGTTTAGAGTTAAAGATAGGTTTAGTGTTTAGGGATTATTAGGTTTAGTTGGTTAGGGTTTAGGGGTTTAAGGGAGTTTAGATTTAGGGTTTTAGTTTTAGGTTGTTTAGGGTTTATAGTTTAGGTTTAGGGTTTAGGGTTTAGGTTTAAGGTTTAGTTTAGGTTTAGGGTTTAGGGTTTAGGAGGTTTTAGTTTAGTTTAAGTTTAGGTTTAGGTTTTAGTTTATTTTAGAGTTTAAACTTTAAGTTTAGGGTTTTAGTTTAGGGTTTAGGTTAATTTAGAGTTTAGAGTTTAGGTTAGTTTAGGTTTAAGATTGCATTTATAGTTTTAATGTTTAGGTTTAAGTATAGTTTAGGATAGTTGATTTAGTGTTTAGTTTAGGTTTAGGTTAAAAGAGTTTAGTTTAGGTTTAGGGTTTAAGGTTTATGGCTTTTTAGTATGTAGGGTTTAGGGTTTAGTGTTTAGGGTTGCAGGTTTAAGGTTGAGGGTTTAGGGTTGTAGGTTTAGGGTTTAGAGTTTTGGGTTTTGGGTTTAGGGTTTAGGATTTAGGGTTTATGGTTTTTAGGGTTTAGGGTTTAGGGGTTTTTTATCTTTAATTTTTTCTTAAATGAAGTAAGGAGGTATGTTTAGGTTTATTTAGTTTATTTTTTATTTATTTTAGTTTATTTTATTTTTTATTTTTATTTAGGTTTATTTTTATTTTATTTTGTTTAGTTTATTTATATCAGTTTTATTTATTTTAGTTTAGTTTTATTTTTATTTTATTTTTTAGGTTTAGGTTTTATTTTTTTTTTTAGATTTAGGTTTCAATTTTTAATTTATTTATTTAGGTTTAGGTTTAGGTTTTTATTTTAAGTTTATTTTTAGGTTTTATTTTTTAGTTTAGGTTTAGGTTTAGGTTTAGTTTATTTTTAGTTTAATTTATTTTATTTAGTTTAGGTTTAGGTTTAGGTCTAGTTTATTTTAGGTTTAGCTTTAGTTTTTATTTATTTTAGTTTAGTTTCTTTTAGTTTAGGTTTACATTTTTTTTACTTTAGGGTTAAGTTTTTTTTATTTAATTTTATGTTTTATTTTAATGTTTATTTTTTAGGTTTTGGTTTTATTTAGTTTTATTTTCTTTATTTTAGGTTTATTTTATTTTTATTTTACCTTTAGTTTTATTTTATTTAGGTTTTGTTATTTTTAGGTTTATTTGATGTTTATGTTTAGTTTGTTTTATTTATTTTATTTAATTTATTTTATTATTTTATTTTATTTTATTTTTTGATTTAGGTTTTAGTTTAGGTTTTTATTTTATTTTATTTTTTAGATTTTATTTTGGTTTAGGGTTTATTATATTTTTAGTTTTTATTTAGTTTAGTTTTAGGTTTTTAGGGTGTTAGGGTTTAGGGTTAGTTTAGGGTTAGTTTAGGGTTTAGGGTTGTAGGTTTTATGATTTAGGGTTTAAGATTTAGGGTTTTTTTTTGTATAGGGTTTAGGGTTTAGGGTTCTTAGGGTTTAGGGTTTAGGGTTTAGGGTTTAAGTTTTAGGTTTATGGTTTATGTTTTAGTTTATAGTTTTGGGTTAATGGTTTTATTAATAGAGATCAAATTAAGATTCAACATTTCTTCTTTTGATTTAATCAATCAAGTAGCACACTAAGTTTTCTAAGACACAAGCGAGGACATAGAACAAATATGACCATGCATAAAGTAAATCAAAAACCCTAGATAACTAGAACTATCTCTTCTGTAAAAATAGTTTCATAAGCAGCAGATCGGATTGACAGTTCTTTAGTTTCTCTTGTTCTCATAAACCTCCTCCTCGAGAAGGGGATTCACCCTCAAATTTACCTCACTAGGCTGACCAGTGGTTGATAGACCCACCATTACCATTAGGGTTTTATTTAGATTTAAGTTTATTAGCTTTAGGTTTTGGTTTATTTTTTATTTACTAGTATTTAGGGTTTAGAGTAGATTAGGGTTAGTGGTAGGATTAGGGTATGGTTTAGGTAGTGGGGTTGAGGGTTAGGGGGGATAGGGTCAGGTTTAGGGTTAGGGTTTAGGGTAAAGTAGGAGGATCTGGTGAGTTAAGGTATGGTAGTCATGGTAAGAATAGAGTTAGAGTTGGGTAGGTTTAGGAGTGGTGGGTGATTTAGGGCCTTTCAGTGGTCATTCAGGAGATTTAGGGTTATAGGAGTGGCCTAGGGCTCAGGGTCAGGTAGGGGTTTAAGATTTAAGTTTAATTGGGCTCAGGTCATAGTAGTGGCTAGTTTTAGAGGCTTGTTAAAGATTTGGGTAGGTCAGTTTAGGGTGGTGTAGGGTTAGTGATCAGGTAGGGTCCTTAGTTATGAGTGATCAGGTCATGGCTCAGTCAAAGACAGTGGTAGGTTGATGGGGCAGGCTCAGGTCAGGGTAGGGTTTGTGCCTGGTTATTTTTGTGGCTCAGTTGTGGCTCAGTGTTGGGGTCATATTGAGGTTAGGGGTTTTAGTTTGGCTCAGTTTAGGGCTTATTATTATTTATTCTTAAATTAAAAGTTAGAGGTTTATTTATTTATTTTATTTTATTTTATATTTATTTTATTTTTTTTTATTTTATTTTTTATTTAGTTTTATATTTTATATTAGGTTTATTTATTTTAGTTTAGTTTTACTTCTTCTTTTTTAGGTTTAGGTTTTATTTTTTTATTTTTGGGTTTAAGTTTGAGTTTTTATTTTATTATTTTTGGTTTAGGTTTTAGGTTTTCATTTTAGATTTACTTTTATCTTTTATTTTTTAGTTTAGGTTTAGGTTTAGGTTTAGTTTATTTTAGTTTAATTTATTTTAATTAGTTTAGGTTTAGGTTTATGTTTAGGTTTAGTTTATTTTAGGTTTTATTTATTTTAGTTTAGTTTATTTTAGTTTAGATATAGGTTTATTTTATTTTTATTTTAGGTTTAAGTATTTTTTTTTTAGTTTAGGGTTTAGGTTCTATTTTTATTTATTTTTATGTTTTAATTTAAGACTTCTTTTTTAAGCTTAAGTTTTTATTTAGTTTTTAATTTATTTTATTTTAGGCTTATTTAATATTTATTTTATTATTTAGTGTTTATTTTATTTAAGTTTTTAGTCTTAGGTTTATTGTATTTATTAGTTTAGTTTAAGTTTTATTTATTTTGTTTTATTTATTTATTTGTTTATTTTATTTTTAGTTTTTAGGTTTTAGTTTTTTTATTTTTTTTTATTTTTTTTACTTTATTTAGGTTTATTTTAGGGCTTTTTTTTTATTTAATTTATAGTTTTTTTTTTTAGGGATTTAGTGGTTGGGTTTAGGGTTTAGGATTTAGGTTTTAGGGTTTGGGGTAGGGGTTTTAGGGTTTAGGGTTAGGTTTTGTGGGATTTAGGGTTTAGATTTTAGGGTTATGGTTTTTGGTAGGGTTAGGTTTAGGATTTGTGGTTAGGTAGTTTGGTGTAAGTTTAGTTTAGTTTAGTTTATTTTTTTATTTATTTAGTTTATTTTAGTTTAGGTTTAGGTTTATTTTATTTTATTTTAGGTTTAAGTTTTTTTAGTTTATCTTTATTTTATTTATTTTAGGTTTTATTTTAAAATTTATTTTTAGGTTTAGATTTTAATTAATTATTTTATTTTATTTTAGGTTTAGTTTTTTTTTAGTTTAGTTTAAGTTTTTTATTTATTTTATTTTAGTTTATTTTTATTTATTTATTTTATTTTATTTTTAGGTTTAGGTTGACATTTTAGTTTACATTTTTATCTTATTTTATTTTTCAAATTTTATTTAGGTTTAGGGTTTAGGGTTTAGGGTTTCACATTTAGGGTTTAGGGTTTAGGGTTGTAGGTTTTAGGATTCAAGGTTTAGGTTGTGGTTTTAGTTTTTTTATATTTTTTTGGGGTTTTATTTTTTTAGGTTTTAGGTTTTAGGTTTAGGGTTTATGTTTTAGTTTAGGGTTTAGGATTTAGGGTTTAGGGTTAATGGTTATTTTTAATAGAGAACAAATTCATATTCAACATTTCTTCTTTTCAATTGCATCAATCAAGTACCAATCCAAGTTTTCTAAGACATAAGCGATGACATAGATAAAAAATGAGCACACATAGAAAAAATCAAAAACCCTAGATAGCTAGAATTGTCTCTAATGTAAAGACACAGTTTCATAAGCATCATATCAGATTGGTTCTTCAATTTCACTAGTTCCCATCAGAACCACCCTCACCTCTCATTTAGCGGGATCCACCATCATATTATCTCTTTCTCCCACCACCACGTAACCTCCATCGCTCATTTGCATAAACACCAATTTCTATATCTAGAACCTCCATACTCCACCACCATTACGATAATTCGCTTCATCTTAGCCTATTTAGAGTTGATGGTGATGTTTAATCATGGTTTTGCACATTTGGTTTTAGTTTAAGTTTATTAGCTTTTCAAGTTTTAGGTTTACTTTTTTTATTTATTTAGTTACTAAGTTAGGGTTGGGTTTAGGATTAGGATTTGAGGTTTAGGGTTTAGGGTTTAGGGTTTGAGTTAGGTTTAGGTCATTTGTGGGAGGTTTAGGTTTAAGAGGAGTGGTTTAGTGGCCCAGGGCCAGGTGGGTGGGTCAGGTAGTTTGGGAGGTGGAGGTTGTGGTGGGTTAGGATTTAGGGCCTGGAGGCCCAGTGGGCCCAGGCCCAGGTCAGGGCCTGGCCCAGGGCCTTAGCCCAGTTGTTAGTGGCCTAGAGGTTCAGGTGTATTGGGTCTTAGTGGCTAAGATCCAGATTCAGTTTGGCCTGGGGCCCAGGGCTCAGTGGCTCAAAGGGCTTGGCCCATGTAGTTTGGGTGGGTGGTGGCCTGGGTGGTCAGGCCTAGGATCCAGAGTTGGCTCAGATCTGGGTCTAGGGCCCAGCCCATTTAGGGCTAAGATCTGGTTTGGCCCATGGCCTCAGTGGCCCATTATAGGGTTTGATGGTCATGCGCCCAGGGGAGGGCTCAGGAGAGCTCAGGGGTCAGGGTTAGTGCTCAGAGCTCTGGTTTTGTGGATTTAGATTAGAGAGTTTATGGTTTTATTTTATTTTTATTTTTTCCAAAAAGTGTGCAGGTTTAGTTTATTTAGTTTATTTATTATATATTTTAGTTTTTTTTATTTTTTTGTTTACGTTTATTTTTACTTTTATTTAGATTAGTTATTTATATTAGATTTATTTATCTTAGTTCAATTTTATTTTCTAAGTTTAGGTTTTGTATTTATTTTTATATTTAGGTTTCAATTTGTATTTTAATTATTTAGGTTTAGGTTATATTCTTTATTTTAAGTTCATTTTTAGGTTTTATTTTGTAGTTTAGTTTTGGTTTAAGTTTAATTTATTTTTAGTTTTATTTATTTAATTTAGTATAGGTTTAGATTTAGGTTTAGTTTATTTTAGTTTTTATTTATTTTAGTTTAGTTTATTTTAGTGTAAATTTAGGTTTATTTTATTTTTATTTTAGGTTTAAGATTTTTTAATTTTATTTAGGTTTTATTTTTTTTTATTTATTTTAGGTTTTAGTTTAAGGTTTACTTTTTAGGTTTATGTTTTTTTAATTTTATTTAATTTTATTTTAGATTTATTTTATTTTTATTTTACATTTGGTTTTTATTTTATTTAGGTTTTTTATTCTTAGGTCTATTTTATTTTTTCGTTTAGTTTAGGTTTTTCTATATTTTATTTTAGTTTACTTTTTATTTGTTTATTTTATATAATTTTTAGGTTTAGGTTTAAGTTTTAGTTATGGTTTTTATTTTATTTTATTTTTTTATTTTATTTAGTTTTAGGGTTTAGGGTTCATTTTATTTTTAGGTTTAGGTTTTTAGGTTTTTAGGGTTTAGGGTTTTGTTTGGGTTTGTGGGTTTAGGTTTAGGGCCTGGGGTTGGGGGTTTAGGGTTTAGGGTTGTAGGTTGTGGATTTAGGGTTTAGGGTTTAGGTTTTTTTAGGTCTGTGGTTTAGGGTTGTGTTTGGGGTGGTTTTTTTATAGGGTTTATTGTTTAGGTTTCAGGTTTAGGGTTTATGTATAATTTATGGTTTAGGGTTAGGGTTTAAGGTTTATAGTTTTTTTTAATAGGGAAAAAATATAGATTCAACATTTCTTCTTTTTGATTTCATCAATCAAGTAGCACACCAAGTTTTCTAAGCTACAAGCTATCACATATATAAAAAATGAGCATGCATAGAGCAAATCAAAAACACTAGATAATTAAAATTATCTCTACTATAAAGTGGCATTTCAATAAGCAGCAGATCAGATAGGTTGTTCTTCAGATTGTCTAGTTCCTATCATAACCGTGCCCACCTCTCAAGTAGCGGGATCTGCCATTATATCCCTGGTTTCTCCCTCAGCCACCACCACTGCTGTAACCTCCGTCGCTCATCCCGCCTCTATAACCGCCACCTCCATATCCACTAGAACCTCCAGATACCTCATCACCACTGTGATAACCGCCACCTCCGCCTTTACCTCCATGGCCAGATCTAGACTAAGTGTGGTTGACGGTGATGTTTCTTCTATGAAGGTTCTACCCATTCTTAGGGTTTAAGTTTAGGTTTTTTATTATTTAGTTTAGTTTATTTTATATTTATTTAGTTACTTTAGCTTTAGGTTTATTTTAGGGAGGGTTAGGAGGACCAGGGTTTAGGGTTTATAGTTTTGGGTTTTGATTTGTGGTGGGGTTTAGCAAAAGTAAAGCCAGTGGTCAGGTGGTGGTTTAGGGTTTAGGTGGAGGTGTCAGGCTGGGGCAGGGAGTCACCAGGCTCACCCAGGGCCCAGGATTTAAGATTTAGTGTTTAACCTGTGATCCAGTGGGGAGGGTTAGTGGCCCAGGTCCCTAAATCCCGGCCTGGGCTAGTGGTTTCAGTGGGCCTGAGAGGCCTGGGTCATGATCAGGGTCTGGCCTAGGTCAGCCCAGGAGTTTAAGCCTGCTGGCCCAGTGGGAGGCCCAGCTAGTTTAGTGGTTTTTTATAGTGCCCATCCAGTGGCCTGGCCCAGTTTAGGTTGGGTTTAGATTTAGGCCTGGGTTTGTGGTTAAAGTTTAGGGTTTAGGGTCAGGGTCAGTTCAGGGTCAATGATGGTGGTTTTGTAGTTTAGTTTTGTGGCCAAGGTTTCAGTGTGTGGCCTAAGGCTCACCTAGATTTGATTTAATCAGGCCTTTAGGTCAGAGTTTAATTTAGGTTTAGGATTTTAGAGTTAGGGTTTTTTTGGTATTTGGTATGGTTTTTTTTATTTATTTTTCTTAAATTAAGTAAGTCATATTTAGGTTTATTTATTTTATTTTTTTATTTATTTTATTTATTTATAATTTATTTTATTTAGGTTTATTTTATTTTATTTAGTTTATTTATTTTATATTTATTTATTTTAAGTTTATTTTATTTTAGTTTATTTTTATTTTTATTTTTATTAGGTTTAGTTTAATTTTATTATATTTTTTTAGGTTTAGGATCTAGATTTTATTTATGTTTATTTTAGGTTTTATTTTAGTTTAGGTTTAAGTTTATGTTAAGTTTATTTTCATTTATTTTATTTTATTTAGTTTATGTTTAGGTTTATGTTTTTTTTTAGTTTAGGGTTTAGATTCTATTTTTTATTTATTTTTAAGTTTATATTTTTATTTTATTTTATTTTATGTTTTTAATTTATTTTAAGTTTAGTTTTATTTATTTATTTTTTTTATTTTTACGTTTATTTTATTATTTTAGTTTAGTTTAGAATTTTATTTATTTATTTAATTTAATTTTAATTTTTATTTTTAGGTTCAAGTTTAGGTTTTAATTTTATTTTATTTTGTTATTTTATTTAGGCTTAGGTTTTCTTATTTGTTTTATTTTAGGTTTTATTTAGTTTATAATATTTTTAGATTTGGGGTTTAGGTCAGTTGAGCTCAGTGGTGGTTTAGGGAGTTTAGGGCCTCTGGGGTTTAGGGCCCAGGGTTTAGGGTAGTAGGCTCAGTGCCAGGAGTGGGTTTTGTGGCCCATGATTAAGTGGGTTTAGGTTTGGGGTTTGTGGTTTTTAGTGGTTTAGGGCCTGGGGGTTTGGGAGATTTTAGGTTTGGGTTTGTTTAGGCTTTGTGGTTTGGGTTTAGGATTTAGGTTTAGGTTTTGATAGTTTAGATTTGGGGTTTGTGGTTTGGGTTTGTTTGGGAGTTTAGGGTTTGAGTTTAGGTTTAGGGTTTAGGTTTTAGTTAGGTTTAGTTTGGGTTTTAGTGTTTTAGGATTTTATTTTAGGGTTTAAGGTTTAGGTTTTTTAAATTTTAATTTAAGGTTTATGGTTTGGTTTAAGGTTTTTTTAAAAGAGAACAAATTGATTCAACATTTCTTCTTTTGAATTCATCAACCTAGTAAGACCAAGTTTTCTAAGATACAAGCGATGACATAGATAAAAAATGAGCACTGATTAAGCAAATAAAAAACCATAGATAACTAGAACTGTCTCTTCGCCCATAAGCACAAATCGGATCATTTCTTCGCTTTCTCCGCTCATCAAGAACCCCTCGCCTCAGTAGCGGATCCGCCATCATATCCACGATCCCTCTCGCCACCACCACACTGTAACCTCCGCCGCCTCCTCCGCCCATAACCACCACCTCCATATCCTCCAGCACCTCCAGATCCATCAACAACATCAGATCCCCCACCTCCAGATCCTATCTCCATAACCACAACCTCCATATCCACCATCATATCTACCAGCACCTCCAGTAGGGTTAGGGTTAGGGTTTCATGTTTAGGGTTTAGGGTTTAATGTTTAGGCTTTAGGGTTTAGGGTTTTTAGGGTTTAGGGTTTAGGGATAGCTTAGGTTTTGGGGTTAGTTTAGGGTTTACGGTTTAAGGTTTAGGGTTTTAGGGTTTGGGTTTTAGTGTTAAAGGTTTAGGGTTTAGAGTTTGGGTTTAGGGTTTTGGGTTTTAGGTTTTAGGTTTAGGGTTTGGGGTTGTTTAGGTTTTATTTTATTTATTTATTTATTTTTAAATTTTTTAAAATTAGGTAAATTAGTAGTTTAGGTTTATTTAGCTTATTTTATTTATTTTATTTTTTTTATTTTTTTATGTAGCTCATTTATTTTTTTTTTATTTTAGTTTATTTATTTTTTTTTTTAGTTTAGGTTTTTTATTTTAGTTTATTTTTTTTAGGTTGAGGTTGAGTTTATTTTTGTGTTTAGTTTTATTTTTATTTTATTTTTTTTACGTTAGGTTTTTTTTATATTTAGGTTTAGGTTTAGTTTTTTTTATTATATTTTTTTAGTTAGTTTTAGGTTTATATTTTAGGTTTATTTTATGGTTTTATTTTTAGTTTAGTTTAAGTTTATTATTAATTTTATTTTATTTAATTTTTTTTTAGGTTTAGGTTTAGGTTTAGTTTATTTTAAGTTTATGTTTAGGCTTTATTTATTTTAGTTCATTTTAGGTTTATTTTATTTTGTTTATTTTATTTTATTTTTAGGTTTAGGTTTTTTTTAGTTTAGGGTTTAAGTTTTATTTATTATTTATTTTTAAGTTTATTTTTTAGGTTTAAGTGTTTATTCAGTTTTTTTTAGGTTTAATTAATGCTTATTTTAGGTTTAGTTTTTTATATTTAGTTTTATTTTTTTATTTTATTTTAATTTTCAATTTAGTTTAGGATTTTATTTATTTTATTTTAGTTTAGTTTCTATTTTTTATTTTATTTTATTTATTTTTAGGTTTAGGTTTAGGTTTGAGTTTAGGTTTTATTTTATTTTATTATTTTATTTTATTTAGGTTTCAGTTATTTATTAATTTATTATTAGTTTGGTTTAGGTTTAGTTCAGGGTTATGGCCTGGAGCCTTACTTCAGTAAGGTAGGGGCAGGGTGGGGCCTGTGGATCTCTTTAGGCTCAGTTTAGGGCTCAGGTTGGCTGGGTTTACTAGTTTAGCTCAGGCCCATGGGCCTGTGGCCAGGGTTTAAGGCCCATGGCCTGTGAGCCTGTGGTTGATTCAGGGTGGGTCATGGCCTAGAGGCAAGGAGGATTTAGGGGTAGGTCAGGTGGTGGTCTGGGTTGTGGCTCAGGCCTTTGTGGGGTCAGGTTGGCCTGGGGTCACCAGTCAGGTCAGTAGGGCCTGTAGGATCTGGGTTTAAGGGCCCAGGATCTAGAGGGCTCAGTGGCCCAAGATTGTTTAGGTTTTAGTAGCCTAGGGTTGTGGCTCAGGTCAGTTTAGGTGGATCAGGTCAGTTTAGTTAGGGCTACAATAAAGATCATGATCAGATTTAGAATCAGATTTAGGTTTAGGTGTGGTGATCAGTGAAGGTAGTGTAGGTGGGTTTAGTGTTTAATTTAATTATTTTATTTAAATTTAGCAAACCAGTAGGTTTAAATTTATTTAATTTAATTTATTTTTATTTATTTATTTTTATTTAGTTTATTTTATTATTTAGTTTAGTTATTTTAGTTTAGGATTTTATTTTAGTTTATTTTTTGTTTAGGTTTATTTTCTAGTTTAGTTTTATTTTATTTTTATTTTATTTTTTAAGTTTATGTTTTATTTTTTATTTTTAGGTTTAGGTTTTAGGGTTTTGTTTTAGGTTTAGGTTTTAGCTTAGGTTTTAGAGTTTTAGTGTTTAGGGTTTTGGGGTTTGGTTTAGGTTTAGGGTTTAGGGTTTAGGGTTTAGGGTTCTAGCAAGGATCCTTCTATGGTTCATAGGGATGCCTCGATATTTAGCATCATTTTTATCCATCCAAATGAACCAAATAAGGGTAATAGCAATTTAAACTTTAATATGACCTTTCACATTTTTTGGAAACAAACTTCAAGAAGTTGATATAATGAAATAGAGCCCTGAAAATAGTTAGTGTTAAATAAATCATCATACCATATCCAAAGTTTTGAAGCAATAACACCATTGACAAAAACATGATTAACATTTTCAATATGAAAGCAACAATAACACTTGGAAGGTAAATAAACCTTTAAGCCGTGAGCAAGGAATCTACAGGAATGAACTTATTCAAAATCCTCCAAGCTAAAATAGAATAAGAAATGGGAATGATATTGTTCCAAAGTTTAATGAAAACATGAGAGGCATTTTGTTTATTTCTAATAAAATTCCAAACCTCTTTAAGAATGAAATCGCCATTGTAAGAGAGCTTGAAAAGAATTTGATCAGGTTTATTAGAAAAGATAGATGTTGCAAAACTTGTCAAAAATAGAAATAGAATGTAGTTCTCATGTTTATTTCCATTCCAATTTTTATTAAGCCAAAAAGAGTTAACTTTTATAGCAATAGTAGAGTGTATATATAAAACGGAGTCAATAGAGCCATTGCCAATCCAATTGTATTGCCAAAAGAAAGAAGATATTAAGCACAGATAAGAGGGTCACCCCAAGATATTAAGGATTCAACAACCCATTTAATGGAGCAAAGCCTTTTCCAAATCGGAGAGTCACCAACTTTATAAGCACAGATAAGAGGGTGTTTACCTTGGGAATATTTTTCCATCATAAAATTAGCCCAAAGGCTATCATTCTTTCTAAAATTCCACCAGAGCATATGAGAGAAGGCAGTCATAGCTACATGAATAGGTTTGCAACCAAGACCACCTTCACCCAATGGACCACAACATTTATGCCAGGATGTCCAATGCATTCTTTTAATAGAATTATTGGATCCCAAAAAAATTTATTAAGCAAGCGATCAATTCGATAAGAGTAGAATTAGTGGGAATAATAGTTTGAATCAAATAAAAGGGCATAAAATTGAGAGTGCTTTTGAGAATAGTGAGCCTGCCACCAAAGGAAAGTAAATGGAATTCCCAAACAAAAATTTTATTTAAAAGTTTTTGAATTAACTCATAAAAAAGATGAGATCATTTTGGACCTTTAAATAGAGGAGCACGCAAGTACTTAAGAGGTAAGTGTTGATGTTTAAAATTAGTGATATGCCAGATTTTATTGATTTTATTATTATAGATACTTGAAGAAATAATAAAATAGCTTATCATTGATAGAAAGACCACTTTCTACCAAATTTATTTAAAAAAATCTTGAGGTTCTTGGTATGTTGAATAGAAGCATTGCAAAAAATAATGAAATCATCTACAAAACTTAAGTGGGAAACAGGAAGACAACCAAGAGTTCTGTAGTACATACTAGGATTGTTGAAAAACAACTAATTCATGCTCCTAGATGAGTACTCAATAGCAATAATAAATAAAGCAAGAGATAAAAGACCCCCTTGTCTTAAGCCATGGGAAGAAGGAAAGATGCCCAAAGCTTCCCCATTAAGAAAAATAAAAAACCTGACAATATTAATGTAATTATTAATAAGAAAAGTAAATTTATCAGAAAACCCAAATAAATTCAAAATATGGAAAATGAAATCCCAAGAGATATTATCAAAAGCTTTGGTAATATCTAATTTGAAAAGAATGTTTCCACCTCTAGTCTTAGCATCTAAGTCATGAATTAATTCTTGGCAAGTAAAATGTTATCGAAATAGATCTACCTCTAACAAAACCATTTGGTTGAAAGAGATAATCTTATGAAGTAAAGGACTAAGCCTGCTGGCAAGAATTTTGGAAATCAGCTTATTGAAGAAGGTGCAAAGACTAATAGGTCTAAAATCACTATAATAGTCTGGATTATCTTTCTTAGGTATGAATAAGTGCTAAAAAAATATCTAGGAAAATAATTACCATTAAAAATCAACCACAGCCTCAATCAAATTATTTTTAATAATAAACCAACAATTTTGAAAAAATTGAGTAGTGAAACCCTCCGTACTAGTAATAGTATCTATGCTCATGCTATTAAGAACTTTAAAAATTTCATCTTCATTAGGAATAATATCAAGCAAATCATTGTCATCATTGGTAATAATAGAAGGAATCAAGTGCAATTTAGAAATTGTTTCATAAGAGTAACTCTTACTAAGCATATTTCTAAAGTAATTAATAATCCTAATCCTTAATATCATTATTCTCCATAATCCATTCTCCATTACCATCTTTAATTTTTTTGAATATTATTTAAAGCTCTCTTTTTATTAACTAAAGCATGGAAATACCTAGTATTCTTGTCACCATCCGCAATATGTTTACTATCAGCTTTTTGACACCAATAAGTCTCTTCCATATTTTGAAAATTAACAAGTTTATCTTTCACCTCAGTCAAGTCCTTAATCTTAGAAGAATCAAACATAATAGAGACCTCAAGATCACAAACCATTTTTTCCATATCTTTCATATTAGCAAAGTGGTTTTTAAAATAATGTTTGTTCCACCAACCCAAATTTTTCTTAAGTCTTTTAAGCTTAAATCGAAGTCTATTCATCCCCATAATCGAATTATTAAGATGTAAAAGGGCTTTCCAATTGTTGGCCACAACATTAAAAAAAATCAATATGTTGAATCCATATGTTCTGAAATCTAAAAGGAGAGAAATTTTTTAATCTATTAGAATTATGTTTAATAGAAACCAAAAGAGGAGCATGATCATACAAGGTTCTTCTTAAATGATCGACCTAAGTAATATGCCATTGAGTAATCTAATGAGTATAAAAAAGAATCTGATCCAGCCTTTGTCAAAGTCTAGAGTTTTTCCAAGTATAATTAGAACCTTTAAAACCAATATCAATCAAATTACAATCATGGATCATATTAGAAAATTCTTCCATGGAATGAATTTTAGGAGAGTAACCACCACTTCATTTAGAAGTGAATAAAATAGTGTTGAAATCACCACCAACAAACCAAGGTTTATTGACAGAGGTAGCAAAATTCCTCAAATTATCCCAAAGAAGATTTCTTCCAGATCTAAGCCCAAAACAAAATATTCACCATAAGATATTTGAGCATTGACTACTTGTTGAAAATCATCAAGAATTGAAACCTCTACAAAGTTATTCTAAAAGCATCCGATTTATTATTGACATTAGAGAAAAATTTATTGAAATTGATCATTCTAGCAACATGATTAGTTTTGTTAGGATAAATAAGAGGCTCTGGAAAAAAAAGTAAAGAAATATTATGTATACGATAAAGATTTCTAATACATTTATGAATAGAGAGGGTACCAATCCCTTTAACATTCCAAACAATAAAATTAAACATAAAGAAATAAAAATGGGTTAAGAAAAGGTTAATTAAGAGAGGAGAGGGGGGCTGTAGCTGATCTAGTGTTTCGAGAGGGAAATTTTTAACATTTTTTTTCTTTTTTTAGCATGATTTGTTTGGAAACCATTTTCTTTTCCCTTATAATCATCATCTTAGGAGGATTTAGCAACATTAATCATAGATTTAGGAGAAATCTATTGATTAGAAATGAGTTCTCCTTCTTCCAAGACATTAGAATTTATTAAAGCCAAATGAGCATCAGGAATAGCAAGAGAGGGAGCAGAAACATATTTATTTTGAGGCAAGTGTGAACACAAAGCCCTTTCACTTCATGATCCAAATTATTAGACAAAGCCAAATCTTTATGAGAATTTAAATCATCCTAAATATAGAAATTAGAATTGGATTTTTCAACCTGATTTTCATGAGGTATTAAAGCCATATTCTACATTGAATTTGAATGATGCATAACATTAATATTATCATTTATATTCTCAATCAAAGATTCATTTTATATAAAAAAAGGATATGGATTGAATCGGAGGAAATAGAATCATCATCCAAAAGTTTAGAACAAATATTATTATTCACATTAGAAGCCTTGAATTGCAAAAAGTAAGAGGTAAAATAGCCTTATTAGGAACATTAAAAAATTCCTTTTTTTGAAGTAGCTTTTGATATTTAATATGGGTGTGGAGAGGGGGGGATGAAGAATAAAACATTCAAAATTATTGTGCTAGTGGATTTTACAATGAGAACAAAAGATAGGAAAATTTTCAAATTCAATTCTCTATATATAACCATAATTTTCAGATCCCAACTAGATTTCTTTGGGGTGTTTCATGGTAATGTCTAATTAAACAAGGATTCTAGCTACTGAAGGATGAGATTTGGTAGTCGTTGTTTGATCAATTTGCAATGGATGACCAAATAAAGCATCCACAATAAAAAGGAATTGATGGTTAAGAAAATAAATTTGCATATTGGGGAGAGAAATCTAAACTGGAATGGCTTTGAATGATTTTGAAGCAGTCGAAGCCAAGTTAGTTGATGCCCTAGTAGGATCCATAGGTTCCTTCAATTTTCCCCAAGGAATCATCGGGGAAGATGCCATGCCACAGTGTCACTCCAATGAAGACACAAAATAGCCCAGCGGTCTTTGATTCAAGAAGGAATATAGTGAGAATCATGCAAAATAGTAGGCAAGTAGCAGCCAAAAAGATAAAAATGAGAGGGGAAAGGGAAATCCGAGCACAAGGATAAGGGCCCGCAATAGCTTTTTTTATGGGTTTAGCAGGTTTATGCCTACTCACTTAGGGCCCAGGGTTTAAGTTGCTAGGTAGGGCCCAGGGCCTGGGTTCCAGGTTTAGGGCCCAGGGCTCAGGCTTTAGGCCTAGGCCTAGGGGCCAGGCCTGTGGGAGACTAAGCCCAGGACTCCAGGGCCGGGGGCCCAGGCCTAGGCAGGCTCAGAGCACAGCCCAGGGCCCAGCTCAGGGCTCAGTGGCCCAGGGCCCATCTAGCCCAGCCCATGCCCAGCCCAGCTCAGGCCCAGAGCCCAGGGCCCAGGCCTGTGCCCAGGGCCCAGGGCTGGCCCATGCCTGGCTCCTGCCCAGGGCCTGACTCAGGGCCCAGGCCCAGGCCTGGATCTCCCCAGGCCTAGGCTCAGCAGGCCCAGGGCCCAGGGCCCAGGCCAAGCAGCCCAGGGCCCAGCCTGGGGCCCAGGGCCCATGCCCAGGGCCCAGAGCCCAGGGCCCAGCGCCTGCTTCCAGGGCCCAGGCTGCCTGGGCCCAGCCGGCCTGCCCCAGCTGGCCCAGCTCAGTGCCCAGGGCCCAGGATCAGGGCCCAGCCTAGGCCTGGCCAGGGCCCAGCCTGCTCAGCCCAGGGCCTAGGGCCCAGGCTCCCAGGGCCCAGCCTCACACCCAGACTCCAGGGCCCAGGGCCCAGGCCCTGGCCCAGCCCAGCCCTCAGCCCAGGCCCAGCTCAGCCCAGGGCCCCAGGGCCCAGCCCAGGGGCTCAGCCTCAGCTCAGCCAGGGCTCAGGCCCCAGCCCAGCCTCAGGCCCAGGGCCCACCTCAGGCAGTGCAGGCCCAGGCCCAGGCCTCTGAGCCTGGGGCCCAGGGCCCAGCCTGCCCAGGCCTGGCCCAGGGCCTGCTCAGCCTGGCCCAGCCCAGCAGGCCTTCCAGGCCCAGGCCCAGGATCAGGGCCCAGGATCTTTTTTAGGCCCAGTTTAGCCCAGGCCTAGGGTCAGCCTAGGCCTAGTAGATCAGGCCCCAGTGCTCCTGGCCCAGGGTTTAGGATGCAGTGGGGTCATGTCATGGTTGGCACAGCCAGGGCCTAGATTGAAGAGTTTTAGTGTTGTGGGTTTAGAGGGCCTGGGGTTGTGGTAAGGTAGGGTTTAGGGTAGGGCTCAGGGTTTATGGCATGGTGGTAGGGTTTATGGTAGGGTTAGGGCAGGGTTGTGGTTGGGGTAAGGCTTTAGCCAAGGCCTTGGGTTTGTGGTTATGGCTAGGGTTTAGGGGTTTAGGGTGGATTGGGTTTTAGGTTTAGTTTATGTTTTAGTTTAGGGTTTAGGGTTTAAGGTCTTCTTAACAGAGAACAAATTTATATTCAAGATTTCTTTTGATTTCAACAACCAAGTAGCAGACCAAGTTTTCTAAGGCATAAGCGATGACATAAATCAAAAATGAACATGCATAGAGCAAATCAAAAACCCTAGATAACTGGAACTATCTCTACTGTTAAGACAATTCCATAAGCAAAAGATCGGATCAACTGATCTTTAGTTTCACCAATTCCCATCAAAACCACCATCGCTTCTTGAACAGGAGAATCTGCCATCATATCCCAAATCTATCCATCCACGACCACCACAGTTGTAACCGCTATCACTCCTCCAGCCTCCATAACCACCATTGTTCTGACCACCACCTCCATATCCAATAACACCTCCAGATCCCCCACCACCACTACGATAACTGCCACCTCAGCCTTCGCCTCCACCGTGACATCTAACCTGAGTTTAGTTGATGCTAATGTTCCATCACTGTCAAATTATTAGGTTTAGTTTAAGTTTGTGGGTTTAGGGTTTAGGTTTATTTTTATTTATTTAGTTTAGGTTTAATTTAGGTGGGAGGTTGTGGTAGTTAGCAGGAAGGCCCAGGGTTGGCCCAGGGTGTGGCCTGTGAGCCAGGCTAGTTTTTGTGGAGATCAGGGCCCAGTGTCAGGCCCAGGGTTTTGGATGGCCTAGGGTCAGTGGCCTCAGGTCATTGGTGGCTAGGGTAAGTGGTAGGTGTCAGGGCCCAGGTCAGTGGCCTGGGGGCCTGTGAGCCTGGGGTTTAGGGCCCAGTGGCCTGTGGCTCAGGGCCTGGCCTGGGGCCCAGGATCTTTGGGTTTATTTATTTATTTTATTATTCTTTTAAATTAAGCAAAATGGCATATCCAAGTTTATTTAGTTTATCTTTATTTATTTAGTTTATTTAGATCCAATCTCATTTTATTTTATTTTATTTATTTAGATTTTATTTTATTTTAGGTTTTTATTTTATATTTTTAGCATGTCAGTAGTTTTATTTAGTTTATTTTATTTTATTTTTTTAGGTTTTAATCTATTATTTTAGGTTTAGTTTAGGTTTATTTTATTTTTTAGTTTATTTCTTTTATTTTTTTTTATTATTTTTTAATTTTATTTATTTTTTATTTATTTTATATTGTTTAGTTTATATTTTAGTTTATTTTTTGGTTTTATATTTATTTTATTTTATTTTAGTAGTTTATTTTATTTTTATTATAAATGTTTTTTAAGTTTAGGGTTTAAGTTTATTTTATATAATTTTAAGTTTATTCCAGGAAGTGTTTATTTATTTTTATTTTATTTATTTTAGGTTTATTTTATTTTATTTTAGGTATAATTTAATTTTATTTAGTTTCTATTTTAGTTTTAGGGTTTTTATTTAGTTTATATGTTTTAATTTTTTATTTTTTAGGTTTAAGTTTAAGTTTTAGTTTAGGTTTTTATTTTATTTTATTTTATTTTATTTATCTTATTTTATATTGGTTTAGGTTTTTTTATTTGTCTTAAATTTAGTTTTAGTTTTAGTTTTGTTTTTAGCTTTTGTAGTGAGTTTAGGGTGGGTCACTTGGGTTTGTGGGATTTAGGGTTTGTGGCTTTGGGGTTTGTGGGGGTTCAAGGTTTGGGGTTTTGTGGATTTATTTAGCTTTAATTTAGGTTTTAGGTTTGGGGTGGTTTAGTTTAGTTTAGTTTGATTTTGGTAGTATTTTTATAAAAGAGAAGAAATTCACATTCAATATTTCTTCTTTTTGATTTCATCAACTAATAACACACCAAGCTTTCTAAGACACAAGTGATAATATAGATAAATAATGAGCATGCATACCACAAATAAAAAACCCTGGATAACTAGAATCATTTCTACTATAAAGACACAGTTTGATAAGTAGTAGATTGGATCGATCGTTCTTCAGTTTCTTTAGTTCCCCTCAAAACTACCCCAGCCTCTCGATTAATGAGATCCACCATGATATCCTCGATCTCTCCCTCTACCACCACCACGACTGTAACCTCCATCGATCCTCCTGCCTCCATAACCATCGTTGCTCTGACCACCACCTCCATATCCACCACCAGCTCTAGATCCCCCATCATCAAGGAAACTAGCCTCCACTATGAGAGATGAGATCTGTGACTAAGTCTACCGGGTGATGTTCCTATCTCCCTCAAGATTCTGTGTTTTAGGTTTAGGTTTAGTATTAGGTTTTAGGGTTTAGGTTTCTTTTAAATGTATTAGTTTTAAGTTTAGGAGGGTTTGTTTAGGCCTAGTGTTTGTCAGTGGAGCCCAGTGGATAAAGTGTGGGTTATGCTCTATGGCCTGGCTGGCCCAGGGAGTGGCTCAGTTTAAGATCTGTGGCCTAGATGGGCTGCAGATCTTCTCAGGGCCAGATCTTGTCAGGGCCCAGTGTCAGCCAGCCCAGTGGTCAGTGGCCTGTCCAGTAGAGCCATGTGGCCAGGCCTAGTGGCTCAGAGCCCAGGGCCCAGGCTCAGCCCAGGGCCCAGGGCAGGGCTCTGGCCCCAGCCCAGGGCCCAGGCCTGTGATCTGCTGTCAGCCTGGCCTGGCCTGTGAGCCCAGGGCTCATGGCCTTTGTGGATTAGGGCCCAGTGGCCCAGAGCCCAACGATCATTGTGGCCTAGCCCAGGGCCTCAGGGCCCAGTCAGTTTGGGTTTATAGGGCTCAACATCCAGGCTCAGGGCCCATATACAAGACTGAGCCTAGATCTACTGATCTGGCCTAGGGCTTTGGTCTGGGCTAGCTAGGGTTTAGGTTTTTTTAAAAAAACCATGAACCAGTAGGTTTAGTCATTTAGTTTCCATTTATCTTAGCATTTATTTTATTATTTATTTAGTTTATTTATCCTAAGTTTATTTATTTTGTTTAGTTTCTTGTTTATCTTTTAGTTTATCTTTTATTCATAGTTTATGTTTATTTTATATTTTTAGGTTTAGTATGTATTTTAGGTTTTTAGCTTAGGTTTATTTTAGCTATCTTGTCTTATTTAGTCATTTAGTTTAGGTCTCCATTTATTTTAGTTTATCTTTTAGTTTAGGTTTAGTTTATTTTATTTATCTAGGTTTAGTTTTTAAGAGGGTTATGTGTTATTTTATTTATTTTATTTTATTTTAAAGTTTATTTTAGGTTTAGCTCTATTTTAGTTTATTATCTGATCCAGTTTATATTTATCTTAGGTAGTTTTATCTTTAATAATGTATTATTAGTTTATTTTATTTTATTTATTTGTTAAGCTCTTATTTATCTATTTTAGATAGTTTTATCTTTAGGTCCCTGGTCCTGCCTAGGCCTTAGTTTAGGCTCTTTAATCATCTTATCTTTATCAGCTTGGATCCAGGGCCCAGTGGCTAGGGCCCATGGCCTGGCTCAGTGGCCTGGGTTAGGGCCCAGTGCTCAGGGCCTAGCCCAGGGTTTGGCCCAGCTAGGTTAGCCTGTGGCCTGTGGCCCAGGGCCCAGGGTTTTAGCCCAGTTTAGATCTAGGGTAGGGTATGTTTGTCTTTTATTTTATCTTTAAACCAAGCAACCTCAGGTTAGGCTCATTTAGTTTACTTTATTTATCTTAGATTCATTAAATACAGATTTATTTGTATTATTTTGTTTAGTTTATTTATTTAGGTAGATTTTATTTTAGCTTTAGGTTTAGGTTTAGATTTATTTTGGTTTAGTTTTATTTTATTTTATTTAGTTTATGTTTTATTAGGTAGTTTAGGTTTTATTTAATTTTAGATTAGTATAGGTTTGATTTTAGGTTTATTTTAGGTTTTTTGTTATTTTCATTTTAAATAAGCAAACTGGCAGTAGTTTATTTAATTTATTTAGCATATTTATTATGTATTTTAGTTTATTTTATTTTATTTTATTTAGGTTTTATTTTATTTGTTTATTTTATATTAGGTTTATTTATCTAGTTTAGGCTCTTAGTTTAAATAGGTTTAGGCTCAGTTTATTGTTTAGTTTATTTTATTTATTTTACTTTAAATTTAAGTTTTATTTTATTATCAGTTTAGGTTTTATTTTATCTTTGTGAGTTTAGGTTTTATTTAGATTTTGTTTTACTTTATGTTTAAGTTTATTTATAATAGTTTATTTTATCTTTATTAGGTTGGGTTTTAGCTTTATTTTCAGCCTTAGGTTTTATCTATTTAGTTTAGTTTATTTTAGTAGTTTATTTTATTTATGATAGTTTATGTTTTTGTTTAGGGTTTATGTATTTTATTTTTAGGTTAAGTTTTATTATTTATTTTATCTTATCTTTAGGTATTATTTTATTAGCATAGTTTATTATTTAGGTTTTATTTTAGTTTAGTTTAGGTTTTATTTTATGATTTAGTTATGTTTTTTATTTTATTTTATTTCTTTTAGTTTAGGTTTAGGTTTTAATTAAGGTTTAAATTTTTTAATTTTTAATTAATATGTTTTAGTTTAGTTTTTTTTATTTTATTTTTAGTTTTATTTAGTTTAATTTTTAGGTTTCTTATTTTGTTTTAGTTTTTAGGTTTTAGTTTTAGGATTTAGGGTTTAGAGTTTATTTAGGCATTGTAGGTTTAGGTCTGGATTTGGTTTGTGGGTTTAGTTAAGTTTTAGGTTTAAGTCTGTGTTTTAATTTAGGGTTTAAGGTTTTGTTTTTTTTTTTAAAATAGAATAAATTCATATTCAACATTTCTTCTTTGATTTCTTCAACTAAGTAGTAACAAGTTTTCTAAGACAGTTTACAACATAGATAAAAGATGAGCAAGAATAGAAAATAAAGAACACTAGATAACTAGAACCCTTTTACTATAAAGACATAGATATAAGAGAGATCGATCACCCATTCTTCAATTTCTCCAGCTCCATCGAACCACACCTTTCCTCGATTAACGGATCCACCATCAGATCCCCTCTCTCTTTGCCAACACCATGGTCAGAACCTCCGCCGCTCCTCCCATAGCCACCACACCACTCCACCACACCTCCATATCCACCAATAGCTCCAGATCCCCCAGCTCCACTATGATAACCGCCACATATGCCTTCGCCTCCACTACCAGATCTAGACTGAGCCTGGTTGATGATGATGTTCCTACCGTTAAGGTTTTTCTCATTATTAGGGTTTAGGTTAATTAGGTTTTAGGGTTTCAGTTTCTTTTTTAATATATTTATTTACTTTAGGCTTAAGTTTAGGGTTTGCTATTTAGGAGTGGTAGTTAGTGGGTATAGTTTTAGGTTTTATTCTTTAGGGCCAAGGTCCAGGCCCAGGGTTGGTGGTCAGAGTTTAATGTTTAGGCTTTGTGGTGTGGTTACAGGTTTAGCTTTACCAGGTCAGGCCTGTGGGCTTCAGGGCTGGTTTAGGCCCTGGGTCTTAGGGCCCAGGGCTTAGGGCCTGTGGCCCAGGGCCTAGGAGTGGCTCAGGGCCTAGCCCAGTGTTTGTCCAGGCCTTGATCTTGGCTCCAGGCCCAGGCCTCTAGTCAGGTCTCCTGGGGCCTGGGTCCTGGGGCCTATGGCTCATGGCTCAGCTCAGCTTAGCCTGGCTGGCTCCAGGCCTGGCCCATGGCCTTGGCCCAGCCCAGTGGCTCAAGGCCCAGGATCTTAGGGTCTAGGGCCCATGGTTAGGTGGCCTGTGGCCTAGATCAGTGGTCAGGGTTGCAAGTCCAGGGTTTGGCCCAGGGTAGGGTCTGACTGCCTGCCTTGGCTGGTAGTGGTGTGGTCATTCAGGGTTTTTAAAAAAAAAAACAAGCACGCCAGTAGGTATTTAATTTATCTATTACCTTTATCTTATCTTTATCTAATCTTAGTTTAATTATTTTATTTAGTTTAATATATATTTCATTTATCTTAGTTTAGGTTTATCTTAGCTCATTATTATTTAGCTCATTTGTTATTTTATCATTCTTTAGTATATTTATTTTTTAGTTTATTTTATTATTAGTAAGTTTAGGTTTTATTTATTTTAGGTACATTTAGGTATATTAGTTTAGTTTAGTGGGCTTTTATTTTAGTATTTTATTTTATTAGGTCAGGCCAGTTTAGTTTTAGTAGGTTTTATTAATGTAGTAGTTAATCTAGTAGGTAGTTTAGGTTTATTTCATATATTTTTATTTAGGTGTAGTTTTTTTAATAGGGTCATGTGTTATTTTATTTATTTAGGTTTTATTTTGGTTTATTTTTGGTTAAGGTTATTAATATTATTTATCTTATCCAGTTTATTTTATTTTAGGTTTAGTTTGATCTTATTTGGCTCAGTATATTTTAATTTTAGTTTAGGATTTAATTTATTTATTTAATTTATGTTTCCATTATATCTTATCTTGGCCTAGCCAGCTAGGTTTACATGTTTTAGTTTAGGTTTAGTTTATCATATATTTTATTTTATTTAGCTTTTGGCCCAAGGCCCAGTTTAAGTGGAGGGTCAGGGCTCACCTAATCGCTTGGTTTCCGGGCCTAGGCTAGTAGCTAGATAGGGTAAGTTTTAAATAGATCTTGTGTGGGTCGGCTCAGGGTAGGGTGATTAGGGCTGTGGATTTAGGGTTTAGGCTTTATGGTTTAGGGTCGAGGGTTGTGGATCGAGTTTTGTGGATTTTATTATTTTTTGTTTTAATTTTTTGATTTTTTTTAAAATTAAGCAATCAGTTTAGTTTATTTAGTTTATTTTATTTTATTAAGTTTAGTTTATTTATTTTAGTTTGGTTTTATTTTAATTTTTTTAGGTTTAGTTTAGTTTAGATTTATTTCAGTTTAGTTTTATTTTATTTTATTTTCAGTTTCCAAGTTATATTTTAGTTTAAGTTTATTTTTATTTTATTTTTTTGGATTAGTTTTGTTTTATTTAGTTTATTTTATTTATTTATTTTAGGGGTTTAGGACTTTAAAAGCAAGTAACCGTAGGTTTATGTTTATTTATTCTATTTATAATTTATTTTATTTTTATTTATGTTTTTTTATTTTTTTATCAATTTAATTTATTTATATTAGGTTATTTTTTTTTTAGTTTAGATTTTATTTTGGTTTATGTTTGTTTTGTTTTGTTTTTATTTTAGTTTAGTTTTATTTTATTTTACTTTTTAAGTTTTATTTTATTATTAGTTTAGCTTTAGGTTTTATTTTATTATTTTTTTGGTTTTGTTTATTTTAGTTTATTTTTTATTAGTTTAGCTTAGTTTATTTTAGTTTTATTTTATTGGTTTAGTTTAGTTTAGATTATTTTTAGTTTTATTTATTTTAGTTTAGGCTTCAGTTTGTTTAATTTGTTCATTTATTTATTTTATGTTTAGGTTTTTACTTTAGGCACTTGTTTACTTATTTATTTTTAGGTTTATAGGATTAGGTTTTATTTAGTTTTATTTTATATCAGTTATTTTATTTCATTTTAGCTATTTTAATCTTTATTAGGTTTTATTAGGTTTATTTTATTTAGCCATTTTTAATATTTTATCTTAGTTTAGTTTATTTATCTTATCTATCTTGGCTAGGTCATTAGCTTGCCTAGGCTCAGTTTTTAGGTTTTATTTATTTTATCTTATATAGGTCAGGTTTAGGTTAGCTCAGGCTTTGGGAGTGGTAGGTTTAGGTATTTTGGCCAGTGTTTTAGGTTTAGATCAGTTGTGGTAGGTAGTTTAGTTTGTAGGTGGGTTTAATGTCAGGGTTTAAATTTTATAAACAGTAGGGTAGGGTTCAGCTTTGGGTTTTGGGTTTAGGTCAGTTTTTTATGGTTATGGTTTTTTAGGTTTAGGGTTTAGGTTAGGTAGGGTTAAGGTTTTTTAAGGTTTAGGGTTTAGGGTTTAGGGTTAGTTTTAGGATTTAAGGTTTAGGGTTAAGGTTTTTTTATATTATTTTTTATTATTATATTATTTTATTTATTTTTAAATTAAGTAAACTCGTAAGTTTAGGTTTATTAACACTACCATTGCCGATCCCAAGTCTGGATTCAAAAAGTGGAGGGTTGCATTAGGTAGTCGACAGTCATCATAAAATTTTTCGAAATAATCATGACATGAATCCTTTAAATCATTGTGTTAATGCTAGGGCATCCCCTGGAAGTGACGCGTTGTATGGCTTGAATACAACAAAAAATGTGCTAGAGTCACGATCGGCCGTGTATTAAATAAGCAAGGGTTCCCACATTATGGACCTGATGCGGCAAAGAAGTTAGTCCATGAAACTAGAATTAGGTTAGATCTTGGAATAGGTACTCTTACGTGTAAATTAATGGAATTAATAGATATTATGGTTCATAGAAAGATAAATATTTTATGTGTTCAAGAAACTAAATGGGTTGGTAAAGCCAAGGAGATTGATAGTTTAGGTTTTAAACTTTGGTATTCGTAAAAGTCAAACTAGAAATGGTGTAGATTATAGATAAAAGTTTGAAGGATAATGTTATAAGTATTAATAGATGTGGAGATAGAATTATAGCTCTAAAGATTATTGTTGATACTAAGATTATCAATGTTATAAGTGTCTATGCTCCTCAAGTAGGTTTGGAGGTAAGCTCAAAAGAAAAATTTTGGAATGAATTAGAGGGATTAATACAAAAGATACCTCTTGAAGAAAAATATATTTATTGGGGAGATTTAAATGGACATGTTGGTAGAGTGGTAGAAGATTTTAAAAGTATTCATGGTGGTTATGGTTTGGAGTGACTAATGAAGAAGGTAGGACTATATTAGATTTTAGCTTATGATTTTGTGTTGCTAATACTTTATTTAAGAAAAGAGATGAACATATTATTACTTATAAAAATGGATCTAGTAAAACACAGATTGATTATTTTCTGAGAAGAAAAATAGATCGTTTAGATTGTAAAAATTGTAAGGTCATTCTAAGTGAAATTTTAAGTACCCAACATCGACTGTTAGTTTTAGATTTTAGATGAAAAGTTGTAAGAGAAAAAATAAACTAAATTATTGTCCTAGGATTAGATGGGGACACTTAAAGAACACAAATAAAAATATTTTTAAGAGCAAGCTACAAGAAATCAGAATTTGGGATGTTCATAAGGAAGCTAACGTTATGTGGGAAATATTATCAAGTGAAATTAAATAAGTTGCTAAAGATGTGCTTAGAGAATCAAAAGTAAAAGCTTCTTTTAATAAGAATAGTTGGTGGTGGAGTCAGAGTGTGCAAGAAAAGATATGAAGTAAGAATAAACTTGTTTAGATGTAAAACTGAGAATTGGGAAAGATATAAAGTGGCCTGTAGAGATTATAAGAAAGCAATATATGATGCAAAAAATTTACCTTTTAGTGATTTATACAATAGATTAGATACCAAAGAAGGTGAAAGATGTATGTATAAGTTAGCCTTGCAAAGAGATTGGAGAAGTAAAGACATAGTTCAAGTGAGGGGTATTAAAGATGAAAATAATAAAGTGCTTTTCTTAGAAAAAGATATTGAAAATAGGTGGATGAGGTATTTTGATAAACTTTTCAATGAAGGATCTGAAAGTACGATTGATTTTAGCAACCTTAATACCCTAAACAAAAATAGAGAATTTCATTTCTATCATCTTATTAGTAAAGTTAGTGAAGCTTTAAAGAAAATGAAATGTGGAAAAGCAAGAGGACCGATAATATTCCAATAGATGTGTGGAAATGTTTAGGAGATCAAGGAATTTGGCTTACAAATCTTTTAATGTTATTTTAAAGACTAAAAGATGCCGATGAGTGGAGAAAGAGTTTGTTGGTTCCTATATTTAAGAATAAAGGTGATGCACAAGAGTGTGCAAATTATGAGGAATTATGTTAATGTGCCATACATTAAAATTATGGGAGAGAGTAACATAGTTACGATGTGATACGTAAGTTTCTCAATCGCTTGGTTTCATGCCGGTAGATCTACTATGGATGCTATACATTTGTTAAGAGGTGGAGAAGCATAGAGAAAGTAAGAAGGATCTACATACGACATTTATTGATTTAGAAAAGCTTATGAGCAAAGTCTCAAGAGGAGGATTGAAAAATATTTTCCTATTTTTGGATTACACCAAGGATCAACATTAAGCCCTTAGCTTTTTTACTTTAGTTATGGATGTTCTTATGAGGCATTTACAAGAAGATGTACCTTGGTGTATGCTTTTTGCTGATGACATTCTTCTTGTTGATAAGACTAGAGAGGGAGTCCAACAGAAACTTGAATTATGGAGGTCAACTTTAGAGTCTAAAGGCTTTCATTTAAGAAGATCTAAAACTGAATATATGGAGTGTAATTTTAGTTGTAGAAGTTTTAGTGATAGTGTTGTTACTTTAGGTGATCAAGTCATTAATAAGAGTGAGCAATTCAGATATTTAGGCTCTATTGTTCAAAATGATGGTGAAATAGATGGAGATGTTATTAGTAGAATTCAAGTTGGATGGTTGAAGTGGATGAATGCATCTGGCCTATTATGTGATAGAAAAGTTCCACTTAAACTTAAGGGAAAATTTTATAAGATGGTGGTAACACACTGATGACTTATGGAGCAATGTTGGCCAATAAAAGAGAAGCATAAGACTAAGTTAAGTACGAGATGAGGATGCTCAGGTGGATGAGTGGCTTTACTCTTAGAGATAGAATGCAAAATGAGTATGTTCGGAAAAAGTTGGAGTAGCTCCAGTGGTAGATAAGATTAGGGAGAGTCACCTTAGATGGTTTGGCCACATAAAGTGTCGGCCATCTGATGACCCGATTAGAAGAGTAGATGCATTAGATTTGCCTTATGTCAAGAAAGGTAGAGGTAGACCTAAAAAAGACTTGGTTAAGATGTATAAAAAATGATCTTAGTATACTTGAATTAAATGAGAATTTGACACATAATAGGACACTGATGGAGAAGGATTTTGTACCCCACCTAGTGGGATTAAGGCTTGTCGTTGTTGTTGTTGTTTTAATTTTAGGTTTATTGAGTTTATTTTTATTTATTTTAGCTTATTTTATTTTTATTTTTATTTAGTTTAGTTTTTTTATTTTAGTTTCGATTTTTTATTTTAGTTTATTTTTTTGGTTTAGATTTAGCTTTATGTTTATATTTTAGTTTATTGTTCTTTTTATTTTATTTTTAATTTTTATTTTTATTAAGTTTAGTTTATTTATTTTAGTATAGGTTTTCATTTTAGTTTTTTTTTGAGGTTTAGGTTTAGGTTTAGATTTATTTCTTAGTTTAGTTTTATTTTTATTTTATTTTTTAGGTTTAAGTTTTATGTTATACTTTTAGGTTTAAGTTTTGGTTTTTATTTTATTTTTTTTAGGATTAGGTTTTACATTTATATTTTAGATTTATTTTTAGGTTTTATTTTGTAGTTTAGGGTTTAGGGTTTTTTAAAAAAAAATTAAGTAAACTGGTAGGTTTATGTTAATTTAGTTTATTTATAATTTATTTTATTTTATTTTTTATTTATCTTTATTTTTTATTTTTATTCAATTTAATTTATTTATATTAGGTTTATTTATTTTAGTTTAGATTTTTTTTTTAGTTTGGTTTATGTTTTAGGTTTAGTTTTTGGTTTAGGTTTATTTTTTAGTTTAGTTTTATTTTTATTTTATTTTTTAGGTTTAAGTTTTATTTTTTATTATTAGGTTTAGATTTAGGTTTTTATTTTATTTTTTATTTTGGTTTAAGTTTAAGGTTTTTATTTTAGTTTTTATTATTAGTTTAGGCTTAGATTTATTTTTAGTTTTTTTTATTTTATTTAGATTCAGGTTTAGGTTTAGTTTATTTTATGTTTAGGTTTAGGTTTTATTTATTTTAGTTTTGGCTTAGGTTTATTTAATTTGTTTATTTATTTTAAGTTTAGGTTTTTTTTTAATTTAGGGTATAGGTGTTATTATTTATTTATTTTTAGGTTTTATTTTTAGGTTTATTTTTTAGGATTAGGTTTTTATTTAGTTTTTATTTTATTTTATCTTAGGCTTATTTTATTTTTATTTTAGGTTTATTTTTAATTTTATTTAAGTTTTTTATTTTTAGGTTTATTTTACTTTTATTTAGTTTAGGTTTTTATTTATTTTATTTTAGTTTAGTTTTTATTTTCTATTTTATTTTATTTTTAGGTTTAGGGTTAGGTTTAGTTTTAGGTTTAGGTTTAGGTTTAGGTTTTAGTTTAGGTTTTTATTTTATTTTATTTTACTTTATTTATTTAGGTTTAGGTTTAGGGTTTAGAGTTTTAGGGCTTATGGTTTAGGGTTTAGGGTTTAGTGTTTAGGGTTTAGGATTTTTAGGGTTTAGTGTTTAGGGTTTAGGTTTTAGGTTTAAGGTTTAGGTTTTAGTTTAGGGTTTAGAGTTTTGGGTTTAATGTTTAAGGTTTAAGGTTTTTTTTTTAACAGAGTTTAGGGTTTAGGGTTTACAGTTTAGGGTTTAGTGTTTAGGGTTTAGGGTTTTAGGGTTTAGGGTTTAGGATTTAGGGTTTAAGGTTTAGGGTTTAGGGTTTTAGGGTTAAAGGTTAAGGGTTTAAGGTTGTAGGTTTAGTGTTTAGGATTTAGGGTTTAGGGTTTAGTGTTAGTTTTAGGGTCTAGGCTTTATGGTTAAGTTATTTTTATATTGTTTTTTATTATTTTACCATTTTATTTATTTTTAAATTAAGTAAACTCGTAGGTTTAGGTTTATTTAGTTTATTTTTATTTATTATAGCTTATTTTATTTTTTATTTTTATTTAGTTTAGTTTATTTATTTTAGTTTCGATTTTTTATTTAAGTTTATTTTTTTGGTTTAGGTTTATCTTTATGTTTATATTTTAGTTTAGTGTTCTTTTTATTTTATTTTTTAGGTTTAGGTTATATTTTTTATGTTTAGATTTAGGTTTATGTTTTTTTTTTTATTTTTTTAGGTTCAAGTTTTAGGTTTTTATTTTAGGTTTATTTTTAAGTTATATTTTTTTAGTTTATGGTTTAGGATTTTTTTTAAATTAAGTAAATCGGTAGGTTTAGGTTTATTTTAGTTTATTTCATTTTGCATTTTTTATATAGGTTTATTTTTATTTTTATGTAGTTTAGTTTATTTATATTAGGTTTATTCATTTTAGTTTTGGTTTTTTTTTTAGTTTTTTTTTAGGTTTAGGTTTATTTTTTAGTATAGTTTTATTTTTATTTTATTTTTTAGGTTTAGGTTTTATTTTTTATTATTAAGTTTAAGTTTAGGTTTTTATTTTATTTTTTAAGTTTAGGTTTTAGAATGTTATTTTAGGTTTTTTAGGTCATATTTTTTAGTTTAGGATTAGGTTTATTTTGATTTTATTTTATTTTATTTAGTTTAGGTTTAAGTTTAGGTTTAGTTTTTTATAGGCTTAGGTTTAGGTTTTGTTTATTAGTTTAGGTTTAGGTTTATTTTACTTTATTAACTTAATTTTTATTTTAAGTTTAGTTTTTTTTTTAGTTTAGGGGTTAGGTGTTATTTTATATTTGTTTCTAAGTTTTATTTTTAGGATTACTTTTTAGGTTTTGGTTTTTATTTAGTTTTTATTTTATTTTATCTTAAGTTTATTTTATTTTCATTTTAGGTTTAGTTTTTATTTTATTTAGGGTTTTTTAGGTTTATTTTATTTTATTTTTATTTAGTTTAGGTTTTTATTTATTTTATTTTTGTTTAGTTTTTATTTTTCTATTTTATTTTATTTTTAGGTTTCGATTTAGGCTTAGGTTTATGTTTTAGTTTAGGTTTTTATGTTATTTTTTTGTTTTCTTATTTATGTTTTGGTTTTAGGGTTTAAGGTTTAGGGTTCATGGTTTATGGTTTTATTAGGGTTTAGTGTTTAGGGTTTAGGGTTTAGGGTTTAGGGTTTAGGGTTTAGGTTTTAGGTTTAGGGTTTACATTTTAGTTTAGAGTTTAAGGTTTAGGGTTTAACATTTTTTTAACTGAGTTTAGGGTTTAGGGTTTAGCGTTTAGGGTTTTAGGGTTTAGGTTTTATGGTTTAGGGTTTATGGTATAGGGTTTAAGGTTTTAGGGTTTAGGGTTGTAGGTTTAGGGTTGTAGGTTTAGGGTTTTGGGTTTAGGGTTTAGGGTTGGGTTTTTTTTATCTCTTTTATTTTTCTAAAGTTAAGTAAAATAGTAGGTATAAGTTTATTTAGTTTATTTCTTTTATTTATTTTAGATTATTTTATATTTTATTTTTATTTAGGTTATTTTATTTTTATTTAGTTTAGTTTGGGTTTTTTGTTTTAGTTTAATTTTTATGTTTAGGTTTAGGATTAGGTTTAGGTTTATTTTTTAGTTTAGTTTTATTTTTATTTTTATTTTTTATGTTTAGGTTTTATTTTTTATTTTTAGGTTTAGGTTTAGGTTTCTATTTTATTTTTTTAGGTTTAGGTTTTAGGTTTTTATTTAGATTTTTTTTTTATGTTTTAATTTTTAGTTTAGGTTTAGGTTTATTTTTAATTTATTTTATATTATTTAGTTTAGGTTTAAGTTTATGTTTAGGTTTAAGTTTTATTTATTTTAGTTTAGTTTATTTTAGTTTAGGTTTAGGTTTATTTTATTTTTATTTTATGTTTAGGTTTTTTTTTAAGTTTAGGATTTAGGTTTTATTTTTTATTTATTTTTTGGTTTATTTTTTAGGTTTAGGTTTTCATTTAGTTTTTATTTTATTTTATTTTAAGTATTTTTTATTTTTATTTTTGCTTTAGTTTTTATTTTATTTAGGTTTTTTATTTTTTAGTTTAGTTTTGGTTTTTAATTATTTTATTTAAGTTTATTTTTTATTTTTTTATTTTATGTTCTTTTTAGGTTTAGGTTTAGGTTTAAGTTTTAGTTTATGTTTTTATTTTATTTATTTTTTATTTTCTTTTGGTTTAGGTTTTTTTCATTATTATATTTTTTTATGTTTTATGTAGTTTAGGTTTAAGTTATTTGCTTTTTATGGGTTAGGGTTTAGGTTTAGTTTAGGCTTTAGGGATTAGGGATTAGGGTTCGGGGTTTATCAATTAGGGTTTAAGGTTTAAGGTTTAGGGTTTAAGTTTAAGGGTCTAGGGTTTAGAGTTTAAGGTTTAGGGTTTAGGGTTTAGAGTTTTTAGGGTTTAGGGTTTAAGGTTCAAGTTTAAGGTTTATGGTTCAAGTTTTAGTTTAGGGTTTACGATTTTTTATTTTTATTTTTTTTAACAGAGAACAAATTCATATTCAATATTTCTTATTTTTGAATTCATCAACCATGTAACACACAAAGTTTTCTTAGACACAAGCGACGACATAGATAAAAAATGAGTACACATAGAGAAAATAAAAACCCTAGATAACTATAACTGTCTCTACTATTAAGAAACTGTTCCATAAGCAGCAGATCGGATCGACCATTTTTCAGTTTCTCCAGTTCTAATCAAAACTACCCCGAACTCTCGAGTAGCAGGATCCACCATCATATCCCCATTCTCTCCCTCTGCCACCACCATGGCTATAACCTCCATCGCTCCTCCCGCCTCCACTGCTCCAACCACCACCTCCATATCCTCCAGCACCTCGAGATCCCCCACCACCACAATTTTTAAATCAAAAGTGGGAGAATTGTATTGCCAAAAATAAACGGATACAAGGTCCTTAAAGGGGATAAATCTTTAAACTACTGCTCAAAGAGCTACAGTTAGCCTAAAGGGATAAATTTCTTAACTATTACAAGAAAACCAAAGCAAAAGAATGAAATAACAAAAACTAAGAAAGAAACATCACTGAATTCCAAGAAGGGCTGCCAAAGCCATCTATTTCTCAAAATCTTCTGACAGATGCAAAAGCCACCTGACCCCAAAACCTACCACAAACACAAAGAACTTAAGATAGAGATAAGCATCTATAAATAAGGACAAATAAGTACAAAGGAACAAAATGATAAAATCTTAGATAAGGCTCAGGCTCAGTCACATTCATCTCAAGGAACAACAGAATATATGAGCATCCAAACTTCAGAAGAATGGTTACAATCACATATGGTGCTACCAGTCAAAAGTATAATAAGGGAAACATCCCATCCATCATAGCCAACTTAACTCGATTAAACCAAATAGCCAACAGTCAAGAGCTAGCCATGTTCCAGTATCTATCATCATGATTAAAAAAGTAACTAACCAGTAAAACATGTAGCCAAGCCAGAGCAAAGCAACAAACCAAACAAAGCAGTAGCCAAGAAACAACCACCATCAAAGCCATGCAAAATAAACAAAGACCAAAGGTAAAAAACCAAAAATTCATGCAGATCCACCAACCAACAGTATAGCTGCAACCAGTCATCAAGGCCACCTCTTTGACTTTGCATTTGGCTTCTCCCCTTTGGATCTTAGCATGAAGTAATTAAGGAGTTTTATTAGGAGTTAATCAAAGTTCTTAAAACATTTTAATTATTTCCCCATTAATTTCTTTTTATGTAAAACACTTAACCCATGCTTGATTTCACATGGGTCAAATGACTTATTTGACCCAATTACATCCAATGGGAAATTAGGTTGTGTCCTATCATCATTTCCAAATGATTTAAGATAATCATCTTAGGTTTATTTCAATTTTCCTTAGGTTTGAGTTCAATGTAGCCTATTTAAGTCATTTCGATTTAAGGAATTTAATTTGCTTAATCTAGGCATTAATAAACTCAAATTTCTTTGTTATTATTATCACTAATATTTATTTGATATTTTGGAACATTTTTGGTGTTTTCATTTAGTCAAATTTTAGTGGGTTGACTTTTTGATCAAGTGGGCCAACTTAAGTCAACTCTAGGTTGACTAGAGTTGACTTTAGGTTTGACTTTGAATTTGGAAGTAGGAAATCCTCATTTGAACTTGATATCATTTTATTGGTAAAATGATGTCTTCTAAAATGAGGTCAACACTTAGCTCTAAACCTACTTTCCTCTTAAAAAGCTGAGGGTTTGGTAGTTATGGAAGCCCCTAAGTCATCCACAGGTGTAAAGACTTAAGAGCACAAGTTAGACTACTTTGAATGAATATGGAAGAACAAATGCAAAAGCTCTTAATCAAGATCGGGACTATAATTTCGTACAGTGGATCCAGTCTATGTTGATGATTACTACTTAGTCATCACCAATCATTTGGAATCTGATAGGTTCTGTTAAAATCATATTATGTCATATGAGGAGTTTTGCTTAAAAACTTTAGATGATCTAGATGATTTTGAAGTTAAAGATGCACCGCCAGAGTTCAAAGAAGAGATCAAGTCAACTGTCGATGAGCTCACGGAAATCAACTTAGGAGATGAAGAAGATCCACGTCCGACATACATCAATTCTTTATTGAATGAAATTAAAACCAATGACTTAGTTAGGCTATTAACTGAGTTTAAGGACTGCTTTGCATGGAGTTATTAAGAGATACCTGGATTGGCTCCCACGTGACGATCCATAAACTAGTAATAGAGCCTACTGTTAACCCTGTCAAGCAAGCTTCTAGATGTATGTGAGTAGGCAAAATAATATGTTATTTATGAAGTCAAGAAACTGATTGATGTTGGCTTCTTCTGGGAAGAAAAATACCTTACCTGGTTAGCCAGCATCATCCAAGTTAAGAAAAGAATGGCCAAATTCATATATGTGCTAATTTTAGGGATTTAAATAAGGCATGTCAAAAAGATGAATTTTCACTACCAATCCAGAAGCTGATGGTGGACATTGCCTCATCTCACATAGTCTTCTCTTTTATGTATGGCTTATCTAGATATAACCAAATAAAGATGGCCCCTGAAGATGAAAGAAACACTGCTTTTAGAACCCCTATCAGAATCTATTGCTATAAGGTCATGCCTCGGCCTTAAAATATCAATGCAACATACCGGTAGTATGTCTTGAATCTTCAATGAACTTATTCATCATCAAATCAAGTGCTATGTCGATGATCTCATGGTCAAAAGTAGAGAATAGGAAGAACATCTCTTTTACTTGAGAGTAGTTTTCAAATAGTTAAGACAATTTAACCTCAAAATGAACCTCCTGAAGTGTGCATTCAGAGTAGCTTCAGGGAAATTCCTTGGCTTTGTTGTCCGACACCAAAGAATCAAAACTAATCCAGAGAAGATTAAGGCGATATTAGAAATGCTACTACCTAAAAGTTTAACTTAACTTTGATCATTCTAAGGGCAGTTGGCATATCAAAGACACTTTATATCCAACCTATCGGAAAGATATCAGCCATTCTCAGCACTTATCAAAAAGGATGCCAAGTTCAAGTGAGATGATAAGTGTGAGCATGCCTTCAAAGAAATCAAGCATTACCTAATGATGTCATTGGTTCTAGCAGCCCCTATCCCAGACAACCCGCTCATACTTTACACTCCATTGGTGCTTTGTTGTCCCATGCCAATGACGATGGGAAAGAGAATGCACTATACTACCTCAGCCTTCATCTAATCCCCACTAAGGCAAATTATCCACTCATTGAGAAGCATTTCCTAGCTTAAATCTTTGCATTCCAAAAGCTACAACACCACATGCTTCCTCATAAGGTGAATTTATTCTCTAGAATCAATGCACTACAGTATCTCATGACACGGTTGACGTTGTCCGGATGGTTAGCATGATGGTCCATGATCCTATGATAGTTTGATATTACCTTTGTACCCTTTCGTGCAGTGAAAGGACAAGCCCTAACAGATTTCTTAGCAGTACACCCACTTCTTACTTACTCTAAGCATCCAGAACATTAACATCTTTGGGGATTCTTAGGTGGTTATCAACCAAATTATTGGGTCTTATAAGGTTATAAAGGTTAAGCTCCATCACTACCATAAGTACACCATGGAGTTGTTGGCCCAAATCCTAGAGGTTACCATTTATAAGATTAATCGAGGAGAGAATGCCATAGCATATGCTTTAGCCAAGCTTGACAAGGAGTCATCATGTCCAAAAGATGAGTCCATATCAATAAAGGTCCAAAATAGACAAGTCTTATCCCTTATTGATATTGAACTCAACAAAAAGTACTCTTTTGAAGGGGAGGTTGCCATTGCCAAGAAGGACGAGGAGTTAGATTGGAGGCAACCATTCATGGATTACCTAAATAAAGGCAAACTACCGCAAGAGAAGTCCCAAGCCCATCAGATGAAGCAGAGAGCACTTTCCTACGCTCTTGTGGATGGTGTCTTGTACCAATTTTGATCACAAAGATTATGTGGACCAACCAATCCAGTTTGAAGATGAAAGCCAAGATCAAGAGACTAGGATACTACTAGCCATCAATGATTAAAGATTACATGGATACAGCTAGGCGATGCCTCCAATGTTAAATACACGGTGTGGTCCTACACTAACCACCCAATATTTTACATCCTACATTGGCCTCATTGTTATTTGAGTGTTGGGGTATCGACATAGTGGGTTCAATTGATCCTCCTTCTTCTAAGGGTCATCGGTTCATCGTAGCTGTTACTGACTACTTTTCCAAATGGGCAAAGGAAATTCCATTCAGAGAGGTCACAGCTCAGCATGTGTTCTAATTTTTTAGGAACCATATTATATATAGGTTTAGAGTGCCTCGATGAGTTATATCTAATAATGGTACTGCATTCAAGAGCACCAAGATCAATAATATTTCCTGGAGACACAACATAGATTGGAAATATTCTATCATCAACTACCAAAGGGCAAACGGCTTAGCAGAAGCCTTCAACAAAGCTCTCATCCAAATACTGAAGAAGACACTCGACAATAACAAGCGACAGTGGCATGTGCAATTAGTTAAAGCTTTATGGACCTATCACACCACATATAAAACTCCAACTCAGTCTACTCCTTTCACCTTAGTGTATGGGTCCAAAGCCGTTCAACCATTAGAATCCCAACTTCCATCACATAGGATAGCTATGGGTAGCAAGATGACAATAGAGCACAACGCCAAGTTACGGTTAGAAGAGCTCGAAGGTTTGGAGGAGAGATGACTACGAGCATGCCAAAACCTCGAGTTATACAAAGCTAAAATGATTCAAGCTCATAACAAGTTGGTCCATCTTAGAGCTTTCCAAGTAAGAAAGCTTATTTTAGTTCTGAGGAGACCGATTGTTACTCGTTGTAAGATGGGAGGCAAGTTTGAACTCACTAGGGAAGGCCCTTTTGTCATAGAGAAGGACTACCAATGAGAATCTTATCAGCTTATTAATCATAATGGAGAGTGCCCAATGCTTCCAATCAACAGGCTCTACTTAAAAAAATATTATAAATCAGGTTTAAAAATAATTATCATTAATGAAAACTCCTTTTCGAATTCAATCTCTTTCATGTTGAAAGTATTCTTCTTTGTGAATCCTCCGTGATATGTTTGGGGTAGGTGTAAGGACCCCGAGCACCGTCCTATCCTTTATTGACACAAAACAAACACAAACTACTCACAAACATATGAAATAAACACATATCTTTTGTCTCGGGCTACCTTGTGTTGAGATAACACCCCTAATGGCACTCACTCATTAACTGTTGTAGGTTGGGATAGTGTGCTACCTTACTAGTGTGTCACCTAGTGGTCTTCTTGCTTTGGAGGATGTAAGTATGCTACACTTTTCTTCTTTACTTGGCCACTGCACACCAACAAGGGCATTGTTAGTTTGGTAGGCCTTACTGTGTAGCTGGTAAGCTACCTCATGTTGGATTCATTTAAGAGGATGTGAGTCTGATATGCTTTCTTCTTGGATTAGCCTTCGTGCACTAACTAGGATGAGTATATTTAAGGTTTAGGATAAGTCCCCTAGCGGCTCCTTCTCTACTAACTATTTCAAGTTTGGGTCCAGTCCTTCCTCCGGGCTCCCCACTTAGTAGTCGTTCTAGGTCAGATAGCATCTATCCTGCGGATGACAAACTATCCTGATGATTAGTTCTACTTGAAAAGTTGTAAGCTTACACTCTTTCACTCTAGATTGATCATTGTACACTGGCAGACACCTTAGGCAAGTTGGTTCTCACTATGTTGATGGATACACCACTCATGCTGATGGATACACCTTAGGTTGGTTGGTTCTTGCACCTTTGGATACACCACTCATGGTAGATGTAAGTCTGCTATGCTTTCTCCTTTAGTTGGCCACCATACACCTATAAGCTTTCTTTTTTAGGGCTCAAGATAGCGCCCATAGAAACTCCACCCTTGTGGGCACTATATTTAGAACACGTCCTTTGCGACCCCATTTAGACACTACTTGGGTTACTATCAGATTGGACAATTCCCCTTTCCTAGTAACAACCCCTGTGGTTGGAGAATTCATCTTGTGGATGTACAAATTCTCCCTTGGTCTAGTAAATCTGAGATAGGTAAAAGATGACAAGGCCCCTTCTCAGTGTGGTCCCTCGCACACCAACAAAGACTACTTAAATATATAAGAAAAATATATATTCATTTGTGGATTATGAGGAAACCCCTAGCAGTACCTTTTCCTAAGAAGGTATCCTATCTTTAAAGCAGTGTTAGTAAAACACCCTATATGAATTGCCTAACTACTCTTGAGTTGATATAAGTCCCCAGCGACATTCACTCAATAGTTGCCCCTAAGTCAGGTTCAATTTGTTCTGCTACCAACATGTCACCCCCGTGGTTATTCCCTGCTTTAGAAGAAGTAAGTCTGCTATGCCTTCTTCCTAGCATAGTTGTTGTACATTGAAAGGAAACTCCTTAGCTTGGCTAGCTCTATCCCACAGGCAATAGGCTATCCCTTTGGATTTTTAAATCTGAGATAGGATAAGTCTGATATAGCCCCTTCTTAGTGGGTCCATCATAAACACTGATATGGTCCATAAATTAAATCTATCAAATTTGATCGAGCTCACATCCCCAGCGGATATGCCCTCAATTTAAAATCAAACTAAACCAAACAAACTGTATCAAATCATATGAAATTAAGATAAAATTAATTCTAACTACTTTTGAGTTGACATAAGTCCCCAGCGACATTCACTCAATAGTCTCCATAGGTCAGGTTCGATTTATTATGCATCCAATAGGTCACCCCAGCAGTTGTTCCTCGCTTTGGAAGATGTAAGTCTGCTATAACTTTTTTGTAGCATAGCTATTGTACAATGAAAGGCAACCCCTTAGGTTGGTTAGTCCTACCACGCAGTTTATAGACTATCCCTTTGGATTTGTAAACCTGATATAGGTCAAAGATGATATAGCCCCTTCTCAGTGGGTCCATCGTACACTGACATGATCCAAATATTAACTCAGATTAAATTAAACCCAATTTGATTTTCCCCAGCGGAGTTAAATCACACCCTTCTCCCTAGTGGAGCCCCAAATCATATATAAATAAGTGAAACAAGCAAATCAAGTTCAAAACCAACCTCCCCATCACTGCCAAATTAAACCAACTCCCTTAGTAGAGTCTAAATCAAGGAAATCCAACCAAACTCTTACCCCTAATGGATACATCCCCAAACAAATCTATGAAATCAAAATCAAATCCCAATCCCTAGTGGATAGCCCAAACCTAGTTCCCTAGTGGAAGGTTCATATACCCAAACACTAGCATACTTGAGCCCATATCTCTGGCAGATATGCCTCCACATCAATTAAAACAAAACAAATTAATGTTGATTCGATCTTAATCCCTGGTGGATTATAGATTCTTATCACCAGTAGATCTTCATTCCATAAATCATATAATCAAATCAAATTCAAACGTTATCCCCAGCAGATTTTCTTCTTTTATGCCCTCGACATAGACCCATCACATGTCATGTTCAATGCATGTGTAATCCCTTAGTGGATCTCCCTCCATATCCTTGACATGGTATTCTCATCAAATCTTATTTCTTCTTTGATGCACACCATTAATACTTCAACCAAAAGCCTTACAATGTATTCATTCAAATTACATTATGTTAATATTGTAATCAACATTTTATGATTTTTGATGGTGCAAGCTCAAACTAACTATGCAATATCATGCTAAACATATTATAGTGTAAATTAACACACTATATTATATTATAATATATTATGTTATATTATAATTTGCTATAATATAATATATTGTCTAACGTTACACCTGATTAGAATAACTTAAAAAGAACAAATAACAAAATTTTCTCAAAATATAAATAATGATCAATTTGGAGGTAAAATTATTATTTTTCTATTAGAAATCGTACAAAATAGCATTATTTTGGTGTTGCTTCTTGGTGTATGCCATGAATTTGGCCAAATTGTTCCATCTCAACCTTCAAGTTAACATTTTTGTGAGTTTTGACCCAACGTATTATAACAAAAATAAAACATACTACAATGTACAATAACATTTAGTAACACACCACCACATTCTTGTATATGTGAGGTTTTATTGTTATGTATATTATATTTTAATATGCTTTTATATAATATATTATCTTACATTATACCTTAAAATTAATCACTTTAAGCAAAAAAATTATAAAATTTGGTTGAAAAATAAACATTAATTTTGGATGCACAATTCCATTCTTTTGATTAAATGACACACCATAGTACACCCCCAATGATGTTGTCTAAAGCTTACTTTAAATTTGGCCAAAACCCATCATCTCAGCCTATAAATCAGTATTTTTATGAATTATACTAGTACAAACTCTACTACATCATACTACAACAAATAAAAATATGCTAAATAATAAGTAGTAATACACAATAGTGTGCTATAATGCATGATGCTACACTATGTTATGGCATCCTATATTATAATACACTATATATATTATACTATATATTGCATATCCGTCAAGGGATTGCTTAAGATAAAAAAATCATAAAATTAGTCTAAACAATAAAAACTATATATTTTAGTCGTATCACTTACATATTTTAAATTGAAATAATATATTATGATGCCATGCCCTACCTATTATGAATTTGGCCAAATTTCATCATTTTAAAGTCTAAATCAATATTTTTATAAATAATGCTACTATAGGCTCAACTGTATGATTGTAAAATACTAAAAGAATTCAAAATGTGCAGAATAATATATTATGATATATGATGTTATACTATGTTACAACATATAATATTTATTTTGAAAATAAAATCTTACTTTTAGACTACAAGTGGCATAGCACACCTTTGGTACTACAACTTAATTCCCACTTCAAATTTAACAAACTTCATCATCTGATTAATTAAATCAATATTTTATGATTTATATTAATATAGACTATAGAGCACAATACCATAATATACTAAAACATTTCAAAACATCTTATAACATCCAAAAACACATCACTACATGCTCAAATATATGATGCTACATTATACTATAATATATGGTATTATAATATGATTTAGGGTATTCAAATCTCTAATAATCAAGGGAAAGTCTATCGAAGACATTTTCTTTAGCCACCATAACTATGTTAGGATTAGGTAATTCTTTAGATTTACTCCTAATGACATCTTTATTCAAGGTTTAGTGTTTAGGTTAAGGGTTTGGGGTTTAGGATTTAGGGTTTAAGATTGTAGGTTTTAGGGTATAAGGTTTAGGGTTTTAGGGTTAAAGGTTTAAGATTTATAGCTTAGGGTTTAGGGTTTTAATGTATAAGGTTTAGGGTTTAGGGTTTAGGGTTTAGGGTTTAAGCTTTTTTGAGTTTAGGGTTTAGGGTTTAGGGTTTAGGTTTTAAGTTTAGTGTTTATGTTTTAGTTTAGGGTTTAAAGTTTAGGATTTAGGGTTTAGAGTTTAAGATTTTTTTTAATAGAGAATAAATTAAGATTCAACATTTCTTCTTTTTGATTCATCAACCAAGTAGAACCCCAAGTTTTCTGAGACACAAGCAATGACATAGGTCAAAAATAAGCACCCATAGTGCAAATCAAAAACCCTACATAAGTAGAATCGTCTCTACTATAAAGACATAGTTCTGTAAGTAGGAGATCAGATTGGTTATTTTTTAGTTTCTCCAGTTCCCATCAGAACCCACCTTACCTCTCGAGTAGCAAGATCCGCCATCATATCCTCGATCTCTCCCTCGGCTACCATCATAATTGTAGTCTCTATCACTCTTCTGGCCTCCATAACCACCACTGCTCTGAACACCACCTCTATATGAACCAGTACCTCCAAATCCCCCACCACCACTGCCTGTGATAACCGCCGCCTCAGCCTACCCCTCCACCTCTAGATCTAGAGTAAGCCTAGTTGATAATAATGTTCCTACTGTCAATGTTCTGCCATTTCTTAGGGTTTAGGGTTTAGGGTTAGTTTAGGGTTTAGGATTTTGGGTCTATGGTTTGGGGTTGTAAGTTTTATGGTTTAGAGTTTAGGGTTTAGGGTTTAGGGTTTTAGGGCTTAGGGTTTAGGGTTTATGGTTTAGGGTTTTAGGGTTTAGGGTTTAGGGTTTCAGGTTTAGGGTTTAGGGTTCTAGGGTTTAGTAGGGTTTAGGGTTTAGGGTTGTAGGTTTAGGGTTTAGGGTTTAGGGCTTAGGATTTCTTTTAATTAAGTAAACTTATAGGTTTAAGTTTATTTAGATTATTTTTTATTTATTTGAGTTTATTTTTTATTTTATTTTAATTTTAATTTTGTTTAGTTTATTAATTTTAAGTTTATTTATTTTAGTTTAGGAATATCATTTAATTTATTTTTAAGTTTAGGTTTATTTTTTAGTTTAGTTTTATTTCTATTTTATTTTTTAGTTTTAGGTTCTTATTTTAATATTTTCGATTTAAGTTTTAGGTTTTTATTTTGGGTTTATTTTTCAATTTTAATTTTTAGTTTAGGTGCAGGTTTACTTTTAGTTTAATTTATTTTATCTAGTTTAGGTTTAGGTTTTATTTATTTTAGTTTAATTTATTTTACTTTTGGTTTAGGTTTATTTTATTTTATTTATTTTAATTTTATTCTATGATTAGTTTTTTTTAGTTTAAGGTTTAGTTTTTATTTTTTATTTATTTTTAGGTTTACTTTTTTGGTTTAGGTTTTTATATAGTTTTGATTTTATTTTATTTTAGGTTTATTTTATTTTTATTTTATATTTAGTTTTTAATTTTATTTAAGTTTTTTATTTTTAGGTTTATTTTATTTTTTAGTTTAGTTTAGATTTTTATTATATTTTATTTAGGTTTAGGTTCTTTTATTTATTTTATGTTAAGGTTTTATTTAGTTTAGGTTTAGGTATTTAGGATTTTAGGGTTTAGGGTTTAGGGTTTAAGGTTTAGGGTTTAGGGTTAAAGGATTTAGGGTTTTATGGTTTAGGGTTTAGGGTTTAATGTTTAGGCTTTAGGGTTTAGGGTTTAGGGTTAGCTTAGGGTGTCGATTTAGTTTAGGGTTTAATGTTTTTAGGGTTTAGGGTTAGTTTAGGGTTTAAGGTTTAGGGTTTTAGGATTTATGGTTTATAGTTTAAGGTTTAAGGTTTAAGATTAGGGTCAGGGTTTCGGGTTTAGGGTTTAGGGTTTAGGTTTTAGGGCTTAGGGTTTAAGGTTTGTGGTTAGTTTATGGTTTAGGATTTTTGGTTTAGGGTTGTAAGTCTAGGGTTGTAGGTTTAGGGTTTAGGATTTAGGGTTTAGGGTTTAGGGTTAAGGGTTTTTTCTTAATTAAGTAAACTGGTAGGTTTAGGTTAATTTAGTTTATTTACTTTATTTTTTATTTATTTCAGTTTATTTTTTTTTAATTTTTATTTATTTTAGTTTATTTATTTTATGTTTAATTATTTTGGTTTATTTTTTAAGTTTAGGTTTAGGTTTACACTTATTTTTTAGTTTAGTTTTATTTGTATTTTTTTTTTTAGGTTTAGGTTTAAATTTTTGTTTTTAGGTGTAGGTTTAGGTTTTTATTTTATTTTTGTAGGTTTAGGTTTTAGGTTTTTATTTTATGTTTATTTTTAGGTTTTCTTCTATTTTCTGTTGTTTAGAGATTAGGTTTAGTTTATTTTAGGGTTAGGCTTAGGTATTTTTTATTTTAGTTTCGGCTTAAGTTTATTTTTGGTTTAGGTTTTTTTTCAGTTTAGGGTTTAGGTTTTATTTTATATTTATTTTTTAGGTTTTATTTTTAGGTTTAGGTTTTTATTTAGTTTTTATTTTATTTTATTATAGGTTTATTTTATTTTATTTTCAATTTTTTTTAGGTTTTTATTTTAGGTTTATTTTATTTTTTTTAGTTTAGTTTAATTTTTTATTTATTTTATTTTAAATTTTTTATTTTAATTTATTTTTTTACTTTTAAGTTTAAGTTAAGTTAAGGTTTAGATTTAAGTCTTAGTTTAGGTTTTTATTTTATTTTATTTTATATTTTATTTAGGTTTAGATTTATTTATTTATTTATTTTTAGGTTTTATTTAGTTTAGGTTTAGGTTTTAGGTTTTTTGATTGTATAGGGTATAGGGTTTAGGGTTTGGGGTTTAGGGTTTGGTTTGTAGGTTTTAAGGTTTAGTGTTTAGAGTTTAGGGTTTAGGGTTTGGGCTTTATGGTTTAGGGTTTTAAGATTTACGGCTTAGGGTTTAGGGTTTAGGGTTTTAATGTTTAGGGTTTAGGGTTTAGGGTTAGTTTTAAGGTTTAAGGTTTAGGGTTAGGGTTTTTTTTTTAAAATTAAGTAAACTGACATGTGTAGGTTTAATTAGTTTATTTAGTTTATTTTTTATTTATTTTACTTTATTTTATTTTTTAGTTTTATTTAGGATTATTTTTATTTTTATTCAATTTAATTTATTCATTTAAGGTTTATTTATTTTAATTAAGTTTTTTGTTTTAGTTTAGTTTTTAGGTTTAAGTTTAGGTTTATGTTTATTTTTTTAGTGTAGTTTTATTTTTATTTTGTTTTTTTGGTTTAGGTTGTATTTTTTATTTTTAAGTTTAGGTTTAGGTTTTTATTTTATTTAATTTCCTGGTTTAGGTTTTAGGTTTTTATTTTAGATTAATTTCTATGTTTTATTTTTTAGTTTAGGTTTAGCTTTATTTTTAGTTTATTTATTTTTTTTAGGGTTTAGGCTTAGGTTTAGGTTTAGATTTTATTTATTTTAGTTTAGTTTATTTTAGTTTAGGTTTAGGCTTATTTTATTTTTATTTTAGGTTTAAGTTTTTTTTATAGTTTAGGGTTTATGTTTAAATTTTTATTTATTTTTAGGTTTTATTTTTAGGTTAATTTCTTTAGTTTAAGTTTTCATTTAGTTTTTGTTTTATTTTATTTTAAGTTTATTTTATCTTTATTTTATGTTTAGCTTTTTTATTTAGGTTTTTTATTTTTTTTGTTTAGCTCAGGTTTTTATTCATTTTATTTTAGTTTAGTTTTTATTTTTTATTTTATTTTATTTTTAGGTTTAGGTTTAGATTTACGTTTAGGTTTATGTCATAGTTTAGGTTTTTAATTTTTAATTTAATTTTTTTATTTTATGTTGGTTTATGTTTTTTTATTTATTTTATTTTTAAGTTTTATTTAGTTTAGGTTTAGCTTTTAGCATTTTATGGTTTAGGGTTTATGGTTAGTTGAGGGTTTAGGATTTAGGATTTGTGATTTAGGGTTTAGGGTTTAAGGTTTTGGGTTTTAGGGTTTTAGGTTTAGGGTTTAGGGTTTAGGGTTTAGAGTTTTTAGGGTTTAGGGTTTAGGTTTTAGGGTTTTGATTTTAGGTATAGGGTTCAAGTTTTAGTTTAGGGTTTAGGGTTTCTAGTTTTTTTTTAACAGAGAACAAATTTAGACTTAACATTTCTTCTTTTTAGATTCACCAACCAAGTAACACACCAAGCTTTCTAAGACATAAGCGATGACATAGATAAAAAATGAGTACGCATAGAGCAAATCAAATAATCTATATAACTAGAATTATCTCTACTATAAGATAGTTCCATAAGCAGCAGATCAGATCAACCATTCTGTATTTTCTCAAGTTCCCATCAGAACCACCCCGGCCTCTCGAGTAGTTGGATCCACCATCATATCCCTTCGCCATCACCACTATTGTAACCTCCTTTGCTCCTTCTGCCTCGATAACCACCACCTACATATTCAAGACCTAGATCCCCACCACTTTGAAAACCTCATCCTTTGCCACTCCATAGATCTTGAGTAAGCCTGATTGAGGGTGACATTCCCGTCATCAAGGTTCTGCCTATTCTTAGGGTTTAGGTTTATTAAGTTTTAGGGTTTAAGTTTATTTTTTTAGTTTATTTAATTACTTTAGGTTTAGGTTTAGGGTTTAGGGTTTAAGGTTTTAGGGTTAATGCTTTTAGGGTTTATGGTTTAGGATTAGTGTTTAGGGTTTAGGGTTTTGGGGCTTAGGGTTTTAGGGTTTAGGGTTTAGGGTTAGGGTTTAGGGTTTATGGTTTAGTGTTTAGGCTTTAGGCTTTAGGGTTTTGAGGGTTTAGGGTTTACGATTATCTTAGGGTTCAAAATTAGTTTAGGGTTTAGGGTTTAGGGTTTTAGGGTTTAAGGTTTAGGGTTTAGGGTTTATGGTTTACGGTTTAGGGTTTAGGGTTTAAGGTTAGTTTAGGGTTTAGGTTGTATGGTTTAGTGTTTAGGTTTTTTTAGGGTTTAGGGTTTAGGGTTGTAGGTTTAGGGTTTATGGTTGTGGTTTAGGGTTTAGGATTTAGGGTTAGTTTTAGGGCTTAGGGTTTCGGGTTTAGGGATCATGATTTAGGGTTTAGGGTTTAGGTAATTTTTTAGTAAATTAAGAAAACCTGTAGATTTAGGTTTATTTAGTTAATTTTTTATTTATTTTAATTTATTTAATTTTTTAATCTTTATTTAGGTTTATTTTTTATTTTTATTTACTTTAGTTTAGTTTAGGTTTTTTTTATCTTAGTTTATTTTTTAGATTTAGGTTTAGGTTTATGTTTATTTTTTAGTTTAGTTTTATTTTTATTTTATTTTTTAGGTTTAAGTTTTAGGTATTTATTTTAGATTTATTTTTTGGTTTTATTTTTTAGTTTAGGTTTAGATTTATATTTAGTTTATTTTATTTTATTAAGTTTAGGATTTAGGATTAGTTTATTTTAGGTTTATGTTTAGGTTTTATTTATTATAGTTTAGTTTACTTTTGCTTAGGTTTAGGTTGATTTAATTTTTTTTTTTTAAGTTTAAGTTAATTTTTTTAGTTTAGGGCTTAGGTTTTATTTGTTATTTATTTTTAGATTTTATTTTAAGTTTTATTTTTTGGTTTGACTTTTTTATTTAGTTTTTATTTTATTTTATTTTTTATTTATTTTATTTTTATTTTACGTTTAGTTTTTATTTTATTTAAGTTTTTAATTTTTTAGGTTTGTTGAGGTTTTTATTTAATTTAATTTAGTTTAATTTTTATTTTTTATTTTATTTTCTTTTTAGGTTTAGGTTTAGGTTTAAGTTCAGGTGTTAGTTTAAGTTTTTATTTTATTACTTTATTTTGGTTTAAGTTTATTTATTTATTTTATTTATAATTTTATTTAATTTAGGTATAGGTTTTTAACTTTTTAGGGTTTAGGGTTTAGGGTTAGTTGAGGGTTTAGGGTTTAGGGTTTAGGGTTTGGGGTTTAGGGTTTAAGGATTAGGGTTTAAGGTTTAGTTTTAGGGTTTAGAGTTTAGATTTTAGGTTTTAGGGTTTAGGGTTTAAGGTTTAGGGCTTTTATAGTTTAGGGTTTTAGGTTTAGGTTTTAGGTCTAGGGTTTAAATTTTAGTTTAGGGTTTAGTTTTTTGGTTTATCTTTTTAACAGAGAACAAATTCAGATTCAACATTTCTTCTTTCTAGTTTTCATTTAGGGTTTATGTTTTTTGTTTTTTTTTTAACGAGAACAAAAATTCAACAATTCTTCTTTTCAATTTTAGTTTAGTCGAGTTACCCATTGTTAGGGTTTATGTTTAGATTTAGGTTTATTAGGCTTTATGGTTTAGGTTAATTTTTTAATTTATTTAGGTTTTTTTTTAGGGAAACCCCATGGAGGGGTATTTTATTACCGCAACAAGAGGGTTACAAGGTCCTTAAAGGGGATAAACTCCGAGCTCAAAGAGCTGTCGAAGGAGTAAATCCCTATCTAAGTACATCCAAAAGCAAAAGAAGACATTAAAGCAATCAAAAGATACAAGAGGATTAACATAATAAGCTAAAGGAAGATTAAGGCTGGAGGATGTGAGAATGCTTGATAATATGGAGCAAACGCAAGAGAACAAGAGAGAATCACACGCAAAATAATAATGAGAGAGAGATTAGAACAGTTAAGGTAATGACAAAAGGATAAATGAAAACAATATAATGAGAATGATAGTAAGGAATTGTGATAGAAGGCTGCTCACACCAAGTTGGGGAAGCGGCAAATATGAGCATCCAAACTTATTGAAGGGTTACATCGCAAGAGCTACTACCAAACTAAAGGGTGAGATCATCACAGCCATCATAGCCAACAAACATGTGAGGAGATAACACCCAGTTGTTGATAGTCTTGTGAGCTTTATTACCTACAAACCTAAACAAAATCATATCTAAAATAGAGAGGAAATTGCAAAGAGCTGAATGATAAGGTGTCCCATTCAAGAAAAGTATCATCAATATAGTCATCTTGACATGAGAATACATAAACATAAGAGAATGAGCCATCTTAGCCAGAACCTCATGGAAATGCATGTCCAAGATAAGAAAGCAAACCAGCATATAATCCCTCCACAAGTAAATAGCAGGAGACAAATCCACGCTAATCAAGTCAATGAGCCTATAATTAACACCATCCCAAACATATGATATATAAATGAATCTTTCAGGGCAGGAAACAACCCCCTTTTTAATTTCCATATCAGTAATTGAAAAAATAACAATTATAAAGGAAGGCAGCATAGTTCAATATAGGAAATGGACTGCAACCAACCAAAATTAGCACCAAGTAAAGGCAGTTAGAGCTACAGCTCCAATAGCAGCATTTAGGACCAAAATTCAGATAATCCAGCTCAACAAACAACCAAGAGAACAAGACAGCAAAAGGCAACAACTGTCCATAATACCACTCTTTTAGAATAGATAGTGCATACGACTGCACAAACCTAACTGAAGCGAGATGGGAATAGAGACAACTGCAGGTAATACAGATCACAATAATCAGGAGATGAACAGCAGCCTAGACATAAGCAGCACGGGCATTCAGAAAGCCAACCCCAACAACAAAACAACTAATGCAACATTGGAACCCACCAGAAGAAAAATCAACAAATGGATTGAAATGAGTATCAACATTAGAATCTAGAAAAAGTAAGACAGCGGATAACCAAGGGAAAAACCAGCCAAGATAGCAATAGTTAAGACAACAACGTCCTAGACAGGAAGGGACAGCAAGTTGGCCATAAAACCTCTCAATCAAAGAAGACATGGAAATAGTTAATAACCAAATAGATAGAGCATAAAAACAGTTATCTAGAAGGCAGCAACTCAAACAGAAATCACCAAAAACCATCACCATCAGAACAACAATGTCAGAAATAGCTTGCTGAACATAGGACCCTGAAATCTTACAACCAACAAAGATGGAGCCAAGATAGGTGTCCTGATAAACCAAGATAGTAAATCTCCAAGACAAGAAATAACCAAAATAACAAAAACTAGCTAGCTTGCCATAATGCCACCCATCCAGTATAAACAATGCAATAGATACAAGTTTGACTGAAAAAAGATGGAGAAAATAGCAGCAGATAAGGTAGACCAATGAATTCCGATGATATGCATAAAATAAACCAATAAGGGGGTTCAAAACAAAGTCCACCAAGCAATCAGCAACTTTAATAGAAACTTGCTAAACAAAATAAACCAAAACCCCAGAGACAGCAAGAAGAGTATTAATCCAGTTTAGCCAACAAACAAGATAGTTAATACCAACAAGTTGGCCAAGAGTCCACCCAAAAGCATATATAAAGATAGGGAGGGATAGATAATGAATAGATTCCCACCACAAGCCAATCCAGTAAGTGACATTCAGACCAATTAGATCAGTAGCAGGATGCTTAGTCACCTTAATCCAATTCTGCCAAGGATAATGACAATAATAACCAGTAGGTTGGCCAATAACCCAATTATGCAAATAAGATAAACCATTGATTAATTTCAAGTATAACAAAAAAAAGATCTTCAAGATTCGCGTGTTCCCATCATAGCATAGAGAGGGAAAACAACAGCAGAGAAGACCAACAACATCCCAGATGTTAGCAGTAAAGACAGAAAGAAAAACAAAGAAAACTTGCTGGGCAAGGAAATCAGAATTCCAAAAATCAATAATGAGGACATTGTTACAGTTATTACAACCATTAGGAAAAGTAAATTTTAATAGAAAAGATATAAAATAGATAATATATGAGTTCAAGTAATTCCCACCAGAGTAAACAGAATTACCCACAACCTCAGCAAATGCAGAATGATAATCCACAGAGTAACTCCAAACCTGCTGAGCATGGATAACAAGACCAGAAACAACAAGATTGAAAGTAGCCTCCAGGTGCCATATCAGCCAACAACTAAGAAAGAACTTATCAATAAGTTGACCATAGGATAAGCCATTAAGAGTTGATAGAACATAAAAAAGGATCCCATAATAAAAAAGAAGAAATCTGACTATGGGAAACAGAACCAGGATGAAAATAGCAATAGCATGTGTGATCAAAAATAGCCCAGCTGATAGTAGTACAAACAGTTAGGAAATCATGAATCAAAAAACAACCATAAATCAGAAAGCCAGCAATATGTAAAGAGGACCCAAAAATCTCAAAAACATCCTGCACAGAAAGGATCTCTTGGTTAAAACAGCCAGAAATAATCTGAAGAAACTCCATCCAGGACAAAAAATAAACAGTGTAGAAAGAAACAACAGAATGCCAGAGATTCCACCCAAGGAAAGTAAAAGAAGCATATAAAGATAACCAAGAAGTAATATCTAAGTTTTGCACAATAATAAGTCTGCCATAAGGGGTAAGGAGGTCAGCTGCAGCTTGTAAGAAAACCTGCAAAAAATAGCCATAGCAGGTGGAAGAAAAGAAGAAAACCCCCCACAATAAGATCCCACCAAAGGGACCCTGCAGAATCAAAAATGGATTCCAAAGAGAGCATGCTGAATGGGATCCAGATTCCAATAAAGACAACAGCCAAAAAGATAAATATCAGCAAAAAGGCTAAAAAGCCTCTTCATCTAGAAAAATAAAGTAAAGGATAACTCCTAGAAATAAAAGAGAAATGTCAGCTCCAATCTAGAATTAAGAAGGATATCTACAACAGCCCAAGATCTAATAGGGGAGACAAGCAGCATGTCAAAATCCATCCAGCAGTCATTATCAGATAAAATCCAACAACCTAACAGTAAATCATCAAAATAGATATTGCAACCAGCATAATGGACAATAATACAATGCATAGAAACAACATAGATAACTGAGATGCTCCAAGCCGGTATCTTTGAGAAAGCGAAATTGTAGAAATTAATGGGAGTAGCTAAACCCATCAAAATAAATATCTCCATCCAGCAATGATTAAGCCCCCTAGGATTAGGAATGCAGCCAGCATTGGTATAAAAAACCCAAGTAGGATTAGTGTTATTAATCCAATAGCAGTTGACACATAGCTCAACATAATTCCTATGTTGATTATGTGTGTGCACATAGCTCAACAGCAGCCTTTTATCAATGTAAATGCCAAAAGTAGTGAGCCTCTAAATGAAGGAGGAGCTATTAAAACACCAAAGCATGACACAAAGATCCAGACACCAAGTAATATACATGTGAAGCATCCACAAAAGGCACAAAAAGAAACAAAAAGCCAAAAAATAAAGAAGCATACAGATATAAGATGAATGGACAGTAAACATCAAAAATATATTAAGTTCTGAGATAAGGAAACCCAAAATTGTCCAAGTTAACTAGCCCATGCAAGGTTTTGGGTAAGGTGTGTTGATCAAAGAAGATGATACCATTGGATCTAGCACCCAGATTGGCAAGGTAGTCAGCACAAGCATTTCCTTCACGCCAAACATAAGTGATGTTAAAATTCAGTTGGGAAAGAAGAGATCTAGTTTTCTTGAGGAGGTAGTACAATTCAGTGCTGCTCATCTTAGTGGAAGTCAAAAGATCAATCAATAGAACAGCATCCACCTCGATCCAAATATTGAGCCAGCCATTTTGGAGGCAAATCTCAAGAGCTTTGAAGACTTCCATAAGCTCAGAAAAAGGGACAGTGCAGGAAATAAGGGGATAAGCAAAAGCACATAGGACTATACCCTTAGAGTTCCTGAAAATGCCACCACAACTTGAGCCATTATGAGAGACAGAGCCATCAGTATTGATTTTAATAATATAATCAAAAGGTTTTTTTTCAATAGACAATCTTGTCATTTCGACAGTAAGGTTGATCCGGCAAGTTAATGCCCAGTTTATTGGTCACAAATTTACAGCCTTTGAAATGTCTTTAATGAATGAGATTGGCCTTAAACAAGTCACAAATTTTGTTTTTAGTTCTAGCAATAATCCTCACATGGTTCATAGGGATCCGGTGTTTTTGCATCATTACGGTCCATCCATATGAACCGATAAGAGTGATAGCAATGATAACTTTAATGTGACCTTTAATAGTATTATCAAAATAGATTTCAAGAAAATGATATAAAGTAAGAGAGCCATTGAAATTGACAGTGTTAAAAAGATCATCATACCAAATCCATAGTTTAGAAGCAATGACCCCATTAACAAAATCATGATTAACATTCTCAATATGAAAATAGCATTGACATTTAGAGGGTAAATGGAACCCTTTACCCCACAACAAGGAATCGACCGGGATAAAATTTTTCAGAATACGCCAAGTAAGAATAGAATAAGAAATAGGGATATTGTTATTCCAAAGTTTTGAGAATACATGGGAGGAATCATGAGTATCTTTAATGTGGAGCCACACATTTTTGAGGTTGAAATCACCATTATGAGAGAGCTTAAAGAGAATCTGATCTTGATTTTGAGGAGTGATAGGAATAGTAGTAACCATATTCTAGAAGCTAAAAGGGATAAAATTAGCAAGCTTACTATTGTTCCACTTATTGTTATGCCAGAAAGAGTTTACTCTAATAGCGGAAGTGGAATAGGTGGAGAGTAAGTCATCAATGGAACCACAACCACTCCAGTTATCTTGCCAAAAGAAAGAGGCGAGTTAATGCTCCAAAATCATGGATTCGCATCCCATTTATGACAAAGTCTTTTCCACAGAGTCACCCGGCTTAAAGGGACAAATGAGGGGGTGCTTACCCTGGCAATATTTAGCAGTCATGAAATTTGCCCAGAGACTATGATTACTCCTAAAATTCCACTAGAGTTTATAGGAAAAGGCATTTATAGCTTCTTTTATTGATTTACAACCAAGACCACTTTCGTCAAAAGTGCCATAACTTTTAAACCAAGAGGTCCAGTGCAATTTTTTAGAAGCGGTATTGGAGCTCTAGAAAAATTTATTTAGGAGACATTCAATTCTGTTGATGCTAGAGATGGTCAGCACAATGTTTTGGATGAGATATAAAGGCATGGAATTCAGAGTGCTCTTAATCAAGGTTAGCCTACCACCAAAAGAGAGTAAATTCCCAAACTGAAATTTTATTAGAAATTTTTTGAATAAGGTCATCAAAAAGATGAGATCTTTTCTTACTTTTAAAAAGGGGAGCCCCGAGATAATTAATGGAAAGTTGACTTTGCTTAAAATTAGTAATTCTAGAGATTTGATTTAATCTATTGGGAGGAATCTTAGCTGAGGGAATAAAACAACATTTTTTTGTCATTAAGGAAGAGACCACTAACTTTGCCAAAATCATTTAAGAGATTTTTTAATAGTTTTAACATGTTGAAGGGAGGCATTAGAAGATTATAAAATCATCAAAAAGCTAAGATGAAAGGAAACCACCATGAGTTTTAAAACCATGTTAGGTTTTTTGATGAAAAGGTCATTGAGGCTTCTCGAAGATATTCAACACAATGATAAAAAAAAAAAAGAAGGAGAAAGAATTGATGCAAATGGCTCAAGAAAAGAAACCAAGGCACTCACCATTTAAAATGACAGAAAACCAGAAGTTAGTGATACAACTATTTATAAGTCAGATAAAATTATCAGAGAAACCAAACAAATGTAAGATTTGAAAAAGGAAATCCCATGAGAGGTTGTCAAAGGCTTTAGAGATGTCCAATTTGAAAAGCATATTACCTCCTCTGGAAGAAACATCAATGTCATGAACCAGTTCTTGAGCGAGAAGAATATTATCAGATATGGCTCTATTTTTAACAAAACTAGTTTGGTTAGGGGAGATGATTTTATGGAGCGGCTAATCCTATTATTAATTAATATATAGCAATGAGTTTTGGAAAAAGGTACAAAGACTAATAGGTCTAAAATTTGTGATTGATTGATTGTTTTGGGAATAAGGACAATAGAAGTACTTGAAAAATATTTGGGAATAGAGCTGCCATCAAAGAAATCAATAACAGCATTAACAAGATCAGATTTAATAAAAGGCCAACAATGTTGAAAGAAATGAGTCATGAAGCCATCAGGACCAGCAACAGAATCATTGTTCATGCTATTAAGAGTACTACTAATCTCTGCTTCCGAGGGATGCATAGTGAGTAAATGGTTATCTTCATTGATAATCATAGAAGGGATAAGATGGGTGTTGGAGGGGGTTTCTAATGAAGGATTACAATTTAATAAATTTTGAAAGTGGTGTATGATAGAATCCTTAATTTCATTGTTATCAGTTATCCAGCCACCATTAGGGTTCTTAATTTTCTTAATCAAGTTTAGAGCTTTCTGTTTATTACAAATAGCATGGAAATACCTAGTGTTTACGTGTCCATATATGTCTGGCGACTTTTTTGGCCAATAGGCTTCCTTCATATTTTGGTAATTAATCAAACTATCTTTGGTAATGCTCAACTCATCAAGCTTACTGGGGTTAGTTAAGATAGCCTCTTCAAGGGAACAAACCACTTGTTCCATAACTTTAAGATTGGTAAAGAGATTTTTAAAAATATGCTTGTTCCACCAATTAAGGTTTTGTTTAAGCCTCTTGAGCTTAAGCCAAAGCCGAAACATGCCTTTAACAGAATTATCCGGTGAACGGGAGCCATCCAGTTAGTGAAAACAAAATTAGTGAAATCACCATGTTTGGTCCACATATTTTGGAAACGAAAAGATGAGGGAATAGAAGGGATAGGGGGTGGAGTGTTGATAGAGATCAAAAGAGGGGCATGATCAGACAAAGTTCTACTCAAATGTTCAACAGAAGTAAGAGGCCATTGATTAATCCAAAGAGAATTAAAGAGGGTCCTGTCAAGATGCTGCCAAAGTCTAGAGTTATGCCACATGTAATCAGACCCTGAAAAACTAATGTCAATCAGATTGCAATCTAGGATCATATTAGAGAAGTCTTCCATCAAATGAAGGTTAAGAGAACATCCTCCCCTCTTTTCCAAAGAAGCAATGATAGTTTTGAAATCACCCCCAACCAACCAAGGAAGGTTAACTGAGGAGGCGAAGGTTCTTAGTTGATTCCAAAGGATGTTCCTACCGGCTCTATTACAAGAAGCATAGATAAAGGAACCAAAAGCCGAAAAGTCACCTAATGAGATTTTGACATTAACTAATTGATCAAGATCATCAATGATGGAAATGGTGATTGAATTATTCTAAAAACACCAAATTTTATTATTAAGATTGAAAAAGAAATTTTGAAATCCAAGCAATCTAGCAACATGAGCAATTTTGGAAGAGTTAATGAAAGGCTCAATAATAATAAGAAGTTTGATGTTATGAGCGTGACAGAGGCTCCTAACACGGTTGCGAATAGGGAGTGTCCCACAACCCCAGATATTCCAAATAAGAAAATTTATCATAATAAAAAAATTGAAAAAGAAAAGATAAAAAAAGAAAATGGGAAAAGGAAGATAGGAGGACATAATTATTTATGAGGTGTAAGGGAAGAACGTGTGGTTCTAGTGAAGTTATTATTAATTATTTTGGCTTTATAAGATTATTTTTAATAATAGTTTGGAAAGGTCTATTAGAATCCAAAGTATCTCCACCAGAAAGGGATTGGTTTTTGTTATCCAGAATAGGAGCAGTATCAGTCAATATTTTAGTAGTGGTGATTTCTCCTTCTTCAGTATCACAGTTAGAATGAGAAATTTGGATAGCCTGAATATCACTCTGTAGAGAAGTAGAGGGGGAGGTTCTTGCACCATTAATAGTGCAAATAACATTTTCATTTCCATGATGCATATTTGGATTTTGGTCTGACACCAAAGGATCAACATTATTTTGATCCAATATAAGATTTCCATTCAGATTGTCATTAAGATTCAAATTAAGCAAAGGTTTGTCATGAGAAGCCAAGTTATTGCAAGTAGGAGTAGTGCTAGGTAATTTATCATTAGTTTTAGTACACACCTCAATAGTAGTATGTATACCTAGTTCAAAATGTTTTTCATTTGATAAATCAGTAGGTAATAAGGGGGCAGGTGTACGAGGATGAATTCCATTATGAGTAGCTTTAGGTACATAAGCTAACTTATTGGTTTTCCCTATTCCAAGAGAGGTATTAGTGCGTGTGATATATTCATTTTAAGGTTAGGGTGTAACATGAAGCATTCAGTGTGATCATGGCCATGGATCTTACAATGAGAACAAAAGACAAGGAAATTTTAAAATTCAACTTTCTGATTATATCCAAATTTTTTTGAACCAATCCAAACTTCTTTGGGGTATTTTTTGGTAATGTCAATCTCAACCAAGATGCGTGTAATAGATGGTCGAGATCTAGTGGTAGTGGCTTGATCAATTTGAAGGGGTCTACTAAATAGAGCCCCAACAGCAAACAAAACTTGATGAGTAACATAGTGAATTCTCATGTTTGGGAAAGCAAGCCATAAAGGAACAATAGGGGATTCTTCTTTGGCATCAAAAAGGGGTGACCATTTCAAGAGCCGCATTTGACAATTATACACAAAATAGGAGCGACGAGCAAAGACTTGAGAATAATCTAAATCATTTGATAATTGAGTGAGGATGTGTCGAGGATCAATCAGCCCAATAGTGAAGACTCCCGAAAGCTTTAAGCTATGGAAGAAAGATCAGATATTATCTAGAGTAGGGCACTGTAAAGAGAATTTACCAACCAAAGAGAACTCAAAAGGCTTAGCTAATTTCTCCACATCATAGTCAGAACAAATGATAGCCGGCAATCCACAAAATGAAGTAGAAATTAAATTAACTGAGGCATTAGCGCAAGGGATCTTACCAGAAAGAGCATCCTTAAAGGACTTGACAGCAGGCGCATTAATAGTAGCAATCGGATCCAGAGTTCCTTTATGGTTGGAGCTTAAAGTCGGTGCATCTAGGAGCGATGAGTTCAGTTGCGCGGAGAGTGAAGCCTCCACCATTGATCGATCTGGTGAGAATCACATAAGCTACCAAAGGAAGCACAAATATGCAATTAAATAGCGTGTCAGTGGCCAGGCAGAGAATAAAACCATAAAATCATGAGGTTTAAGGTTTAGGTTTAGGTTTAGGGTTTAGGGTTTGGGGTTTAGAGTTTAAGATTAGGGTTTAGAGCTTAGGGTTTATGGTTTTGGGTTTAGGGTGTAAAGTTTAGCATTTAGGGTTTAGGGTTTCAGGGTTTATGCTTTTGGAGGTTAGGGTTTAAGATTAGGGTTTAAGTTTTATGGTTTAAGGTTTTTTAGGGTTTAGAGTTTATGGTTTAGGGTTTATTTTAGGGTTATGGGTTTAGAATTTATGATTTAGGGTTTAGGTTTAGGTTTAGGGTTTTAGGGTTTATGGTTTTTTTATTTAAGTAAACTGGTAGGTTTAGGTTTATTTAGTTTATTTTTTATTTACTTTAGTTTATTTTATTATTTATTTTTATTTAGGTTTATTTTTTATTTCTATATTGTTTTGTTTATTTATTTTAGTTTAGGTTATTTTATATTAGTTTTTTTTAAGGTTTAGGTTTATTTTCAGTTATTTTTATTTTATTTAGTTTAGGTTTAGGTTTAGAATTAGTTTATTTTAGGTTTAATTTATTTTAGTTTAGTTTATTTCAGTTTAGATTTATGTTCTTTGTAGTTTAGGGTTTAGGTTTTATTTATTTATTTATTTTTAGGTTTAATTTTTAGGATTATTTTTTAGGTTTAGGTTTTTATTTAATTTTTATTTTATTTTATTATAGGTTTATTTTATTTTTATTTTATGTTTAGTTTTTAATTTATTAAAGTTTTTAATTCATAGGGTTATTATATTTTTTAGTTTAGTTTAACCTTTTTATTATTTTATTTTAGTTTAATTTTATTTTTTATTTCATTTTATTTTTAGGTTAAGGTTTAAGTTTTAGTTAATGTTTTTATCCTTTTTATTTTTTTTATTTTATTTAGGTTTAGGTTTTTTTTTATTTTATTTGTAGGTTTTATTTAGTGAGGTTTCAGTTTTCAGGTGTTTAGGGTTTTATGTTTTTAGGTTTAGGGTTTAGGGTTTAGGGTTACAGTTAGGGTTTAGGGCTTAGGGTTTAGGGTTTATGGTTATGGTTTAGGGTTTAGGGTTTAGGTTTTAGGGTTTAGGGTTTTAGGGTTTATGCTTTTAGGGTTTAGAGTTTTTTAAGGTTTAAGGTTTAGGGCTTAGAGTTTAAGGTTGTGCGTTTAGTGTAGTAGGTTTAGGGTTAGTTTTAGGGTTTAAGCTTTAGGGTTTAGGACTTTTAGGGCTTAGGGCTTATTGTTTAGGGTTAGTTTAGGCTTTAGGTTTTGGTATTTTCAGGTTTAGGGTTTAGGGTTTAAGGTTTAGGGTTATATTTAGGGTTTAGGGTTAGTTTTAGGGTTTAGGGTTTAGGGTTTAGGATTTAAGGTTTAGGGTTTAGGGAATTAAGGTTTGGTTTTTTTTCAGTTTATTTATTTTATTTGTTATTTATTTTAGTTTATTTTTTTTAGGTTTATTTTTTTGTATTTTTAGGGAGTTCATTTTATTTATTTTAGGTTTATTTATTTTAGTTTTGGCTTTTTATTTTAGTTTATTTTTTTAAGTTTAGGTTTAGGTTTATGTTTATTTTTTAGTTTAGTTTTATTTTATGTTATTTTTTATGTTTAGATTTTATTTTTTATTTTTAGATATAGATTTAGGTTTTTATTTTATTTTTTTAGGTTTTTATTTTAGGGTTATTTTTATGTTTTATTTTTTAGTTTAGGATTAGGTTTACTTTTTGTTTATTTTATTTTATTTAGTTTAGTGTATAGGTTTAGATTATTTTAGGTTTAGGTTTAGGTTTTATTTATTTTAGTTTAGTTTATTTCAGTTTAGGCTTAAGTTTATTTTATTTTGTTGATTTTATTTTTATTTTAGGTTTGTTTTTTTAGTTTAGGGTTTAGGTTTTGTTTTTCATTTATTTTTAGGTTTAGGTTTAGGTTTATGTTTATTATTTAGTTTAGTTTTATTTTTATGTTATTTTTAACATTTAGGTTCTATTTTTTATTTTTAGTTATAGATTTAGGTTTTTATTTTATTTTTTTAGGTTTATGATTTAGGTTTATATTTTAGGTTTTATTTTTTAGTAGGGTCTAGGTTTATTTTTAATTTATTTAATTTTATTTAGTTTAGTGTATAGGTTTAGATTATTTTAGGTTTAGGTTTAGGTTTTATTTATTTTAGTTTAGTTTATTTTAGTTTAAGCTTAGGTTTATTTTATTTTGTTGATTTTACTTTTATTTTAGGTTTGTTATTTTAGTTTATGGTTTAGGCTTTGTTTTTCATTTATTTTTAGGTTTGTTTTTTTAGGTTTAGGTAATTAATTTATTTTTTTATTTTATTTTTATTTTACATTTAGTTTTTATTTTATTTAGGTTTTTTATTCTTAGGTTTACTTTATTTTTTAGTTTAGTTTATGTTTTTCTTTCTTTTATTCTAGTTTGGTTTTATATTTTTATTTTTAGGTTTAGGTTTATTTTTTGTTTTAGGTTTTTATTTTATTTTATTTATGTTTAGTTTTTTTTAATTTTATTTTTAGGTTTTATTTAGTTTAGGTTTAGGTTATTACGTTTTTAGGGTTTAGAGTTTAGGGTTTATGGTTTAGGGTTTTAGGGTTTAGCATTTTAGGGTTTAGGGTTTTTAGGGTTTTAGGTTTTGGGTTTTGGGTTTTAGGTTTAAGGTTTTATGATTTAGGGCTTAGGATTTATGGTTGTAGGTTTAGGGTTTAGTGTTTAGGATTTAGGGTTAGGGTTTTTTAATTTTTAATTTTTATTTTTTTATTATTAGGTTTAGGGTTTAGGTTTTAGGTTTAGGGTTCAGGTTTTGGTTTAGGGTTTAGGGTTTTTGATTTTTTTTAACAGAGAACAAATTCAAATTCAACATTTCTTCTTTTTGATTTGATCAACTAAGTAACACACCAAGTTTTCTAAGACACAAGCGATGACATAGATAAAAAATGAGCATGCATAGATAACTAAACCATCTCTATTATAAAGACAGTTCCATAAGCAGCAAATCGGATCTGTCGTTCTTCAGTTTCTCTAGTTCTCATCAAAACCACCTCAGCCTCTCGAGCAACAGGATCCACCATCCTATTCTTGATATCTCCATTCGCCACCACCATGGATGTAAACTCCGTCCCTCCTCTCGCCTCCATAACCACCACTGCTCTGACCACCACCTGCATATCCACTAGCACCTCCAGATCTGACCACCACCTCCATAACCGACTCGCTTCCCACCGGATCTAGGCTGGTTGCCGGTGATGTTCCAACCGTCAAGGTTCTTCCCATTCTTAGGGTTTAAGTTTAGGTTTAGGTTTATTAGGTTTTACGGTTTAGGTTTACTTTTCTAATTGATTTAGTTACTTTAAGTTTAAGTTTAGGGTTTGGGGTTTAGGGTTTAGTGTTTAGGGTTTAGGGTTATTTTTATTTTTTTTAAACTCAAATGATTCCATAATAAACAAGAAATTACCAAATCAAACAAGACATTGTCCTTTAACAACTAATAAAATAGGATAAAATAAAAGCAATTCAAAAATTCACAAAAATAGTATTTCACAAAATGATTTAACTCCTAGAGATAATAAAATTTTATTTTATAGAAGGCCAACAAAGCTTAGTCGAACAAGATGAAACCCATATCATCATCAGATTCCTCAATAGGCTCTTCACCTACGGAAGCGTGTGAGAGTAGCGAGAAGCATTAAGCGCAGTAGCCACATCAAAAATTTTAGGATCCTTCAAATACTCCTTAACCTTTATCTCCTACGGGTATGTGTAATCAGTGGCAATTGTGATGGCGAGGACATTCTTGTAAGCGTTGATGAACATGTGGGACATTGTAGCAAGGGTGGGATAAGAGAGGGCTAGTGAGAGAGAAGTGATCATTGAAAGGCCTGCCAAAAACTTCTCGATGAGATCATCTTCAATGAGGTCAAGCACCTTAGGACTGAACACTAAACCATCATCATACACAGACTAGACAATAAGGCCATAAGAGAATGGCCTAATCCCCAGCTTAGCAAGGAGAGCATCCTCTGAGGTTCCCACCTTATCGCCTTTTTTAATCAACTTAACTGGGGTGATAATTTCAATAGTACCCTTGTTAATCTTAATTGAGATGTTTAGAAACTAGAAGAAAGAAGTCTGTGAAGGATCCAAACTAGTGTTGCTTGGAGGAACCACAACATCAATAGGTGCAACAAGACCAACATGGGTAGGAGCACCAACTTTGTATTTCACAACATCTTTACCGACTTCTTTAAGATCACCTTTCGTAAAAATCAGCTCACCCAGGGTTTAAGGTTTATGGTTTAGGATTTTAGGGTTTATTCTTTTAGGGTTTAGGGTTTAGGGTTAGGGTTTAAGGTTTACAATTTAGGGTTTAGGGTTTAGAGTTTAGGGTTTAAGGTTTAAGGTTGTAGGTTAAGGGTTTAGGGTTTAGGATTTAGGGTTTAGGTTTTGACTTTTTTTTTATATTGTGTAAACCAGTAGGTTTAGGTTTATTTAGTTTATCTTGTTTATTTTTTATTTATTTTAGTTTATAAAATTTTTAAATTTTATTTAGGTTTATTTTTTATTTATATTTTTATTTAGTTTAGTTTATTTATTTTAGGTTTATTCATTTTTAGTTTAGGGTTTTTATTTTAGTTTTTTTAGGTTTAGTTTTATTTTTTTAGTTTAGTTTTATTTTTATTTTATTTTTTGGGTTTTGGTTTTATTTTTTATTTTTAGGTTTAGGTTTAGGTTTTTATTTTATTTTTTTAGGTTTATGTTTTAGGTTTTTATTTTTGGTTTATTTTTAGGTTTTATTTTTAAGTTTAGGTTTAGGTTTATTTTTATTTTTATTTTATTTTATTTAGTTTAGGTTTAGGTTATGGTTTAGGTTTAGTTTATTTTAGGTTTAGCTTTAGGTTTTATTTATTTTAGTTTAGGTTTAGGTTTATTTTATTTTGTTTAATTTATTTTTATTTTTGGTTTAGTTTTTTTTAATTTAGGGTTTAGGTTTTATTTTTTATTTATTTTCAGGTTTATTTTTTAGATTTAGGTTTTTATTTAGTTTTGATTTTATTTTATTTTAATTTTATTTTATTTTTATTTTACATTTAATTTGTATTTAATTTGGGTTTTTTATTCTTAGGTTAATTTAATTTATTTTACTTTAGTTTAGGCTTTTATTTATTTTATTTTAGTTTATTTTTTATTTTTTATTTAATTTTATTTTTAGTTATAGGTTTAAGTTTTAGTTTAGGTTTTCATTTTATTTTTATTTTATTTTATTTTATTTAAGTTTAGGTTTTCTTATTTATTTTATTTTTATGTTTTATTTATTTTATGTTTAGGATTTTAGGTTTTTAGGTTTTTAAGGTTTAGGGTTTAGGGTTTACTGTTTTAGGGTTTATGGTTTTAGGGTTTAAGGTTTAGGGTGAGGGTTTAGGGTTTAGGGTTTAGTGTTTAGGCTTTAGTGTTTAGGGTTTTTAGGGTTTAGGGGTTTTTTTAACTAAAAGGAAATAATTGCTCAGAAAAATAGGTACAAGAAGACCATATTAGAGACTAAACTCAAAAAAAATAGTGCTCAAATGAGTTGTAGGAGAATCCTAAAGAGTTTAGTCCCTAAACTAACACATCAAAGAGAAATAAAAAAAAAAAAAGCAAAGACAAAACTAAAAAAGCCAAGCAAAAGACAATAAAGGGGAAGAATCCATGGAACTCAAAAACTCTATCAAGAGACCATCTAAGACTCTAGCCATAGAGAAGAGAACACAACTCTATCTCAGAAAGAACTCCCTCAGGGAGAAATCAATAAGAGGCATCAAATCCTAAATGTATCCGACTTCAATGAAGGGTTACAAATAGGAAAAGTCTCACCAGGAAAAATATCAAGGAAAAATCCATCATATCCTATAGCCATCCCGAAAAGAAAAATACAAACTTATCATAATAGCCACTCAGCCAAAGAAAAAGTGAATCTAAGGAAATAGAAAGAGAGAGGAGAGTAACATATAAACTTACCATAAGAAATCCCAACAAAACCAAATATGAACACCTCTTAAAAAGAGGAAGAAAAGAAGCTCACAACCCAAAAAAAAGAAAAGATCCCTCAAAGACAAAGCAAATAGAGCCCAGAACAACACCAACCCAAAGCCACCAAGGCACCAAGCCAATAGAGCCCACAACAACACTAATCCAAAGCCACCAAGGCACCAACCAAAGGAAAGGAAACAGCCACAAAATAGAGCACCCAAGAAAAATAGCCCATGAAATAGCAATAGAACCAAACCAACCAATAGAAAAAAAGAAGAAGGCCAGCAAAAGCTAAAATAAATAGCTAGAGAAATAGCCAACCAATGGACAAACCACACACTAAGGACAAAAATCCCAACCTACCACCAACAAAGCAAAGCACCAACCAAAAGAAAGGCAAGCCAACAAGAACAAAGACACCAGGACAAAATCGACCACTCAAAGGGCTCCAAAAAAGACCCGACAAAGAAGCCAAAATAGCAAGCCGAAGGAAAATTAAGAAGCCAATACTCCTAGCAAAATACACAAAAGCTCAACCAATAGAGAAAACCAACCAAAAGCAAAACCTCCCAAGGGGAGAGATTATTTCAAGAAGCTTTGGAACAAGTAACCCTCGACAAGTGAGGAGGAACATAAATCTGATCACTTTTTTCTTTTTCTTCTTGTAAACAATTTTATAACCATGCCCTTTCTCCAAAAAATCTCCATCCAAAAATGAATCAGTATTGTTATAAAAGACTTGGGGATCAACATAAGCTATCAATTTCTAAGAAGGGCATTCAGATTCATCCACAGCATTAGACAAAGGAAAGTCAAAAATAGTATGCATTTCAAAATCAGAAGTGTAAGGAGCAGAAATAACTTTATTAAGAACATAATTATCAATATTTTCACCTTCCAATAAAATCTGAAGAGAATCCACACTGTCTTCATTCATAAAAGAAACATGAGAAGCATAATCTAGATTTTTAGTACAATCTTCATGTAAGGGATTAAAATAAGATTCAAATCCCTTAGAAACACAAAGCATATTACCAAAATTATGAACATAATTACTAGCCATAAAAAACCATCATTTTGAACCAAAATAGAACTATTCACAATGAGAGAATTATCACAGGTATCTAAATCTTATTTTCTAAAAGAAGGATCACCAATATTAACAAGGTTTTCAGGACTAGAAATTAAAATATCAAAAATAAGAACATTCTTTTCACCACCATTTCAATCAAAGAAGGCAAAGAAATAGTCTCTTTCCCATGATCTAAAGTAGACATAGGAGAAATAGAAATAAAATCCAATTGATTGGAAGAAATGGTGTTAGCATCAACAATATTTGAACCATAATCATGAAAGGACTTATGCACAACATCCAAACCATTAGAATCATTAACCATAGCCTCTAAAGTCTTCCCTTTAGCAGAATCATCAAAAGAAATAATTAGAGCATGATTATTAGTTAAAACTTTTTCAAAAACATTAAAATTACCATCCGCATTAGACAAATCATTAATAGGTAAAACTATTTTAGAAGATTTAGAAATCTGGTTTTGCAAAACATCAAAATTTTGAAAAGCTGATTGTTCTTTATCCAACTTGAGAGGATCATTAATTTTCTCAACAATTGAATTCTTATTGGTGATTTTCTTCCTAAGAGAGGTATGAGCAATAAAGCATTCAGAAATTTCATGCCCAAGAATCTTACAATGATTACAAAAAATGGGAAAGTTCTCAAAAACAACTTTCTAAAAATAATCGATTTTTTCTAACCCAACCAAATTTCTTTCAAGTATTTTTTAGTAATATCAATCTCTACAAGAATTCTAGCAACATACGGTCTAGAAGAAGTAGTTATTGCTTGATCAACTTGCAAAGGTTGACCAAAAATCAACCCAATATCATAAAGAATCCGATGATTAAATAGATGAACCCATAAGTTAGGTATGGAAATCCAAATGGAAAGAATAGGGGACTCTTCATTAACATCATACATAGGCGTCCACTTCAGAATACACATTTGACAAATAAAAACATAGTAAGAATGCCTAGAAAAAAATATTTCGTAACCAAGGTCATTAGAAAGTTTAATCAGAACATGCCTTAGATCAATCAACCCAATAGAAAAAGAACCAGATAAATTTAAGCTATGAATAAAAGAATGATTATCTTTCTTCTTTGGTCGTTTAAATGAAAACTTTCCAATCAAGGAAAAAGCAAAAGGCTCAGCTAATCTTTCAATATCTTCATCTGAAATCATAATTGTTGGCATACCTTTAAAATTTGTATGAAGCAATGTCAAAGGAGGCTCGGTGGAGGAATTCTTACCAGCTAAACACTCTTTGAAAAATTTAGTAACAGTAGGTAATTTAGAGGTAAGATTACCCAAAAAATATGATGCCTTAGCGGGATCCATCAGCACATGGGATTTACCCCATGGATTTGAAGAAGCTGATGCCATGAGCCATGGCATCGTGACAAGAACAGGTCAAGATTAGCCCAAGGCCGACAATCTATAGAGAATCCAAGGGAGAAAGCTCTCAAAAAATCACCAAGAATGCCAAGGATCCCAAAATCACCCAATAATATGGTTTAGTTTAGTTTTAGGGTTTAGATTTTAGGTTTAGTGTTTATTAGTTATTATTAGGTCTTATTAGTTTTAGGTTATTATTAGTTTATTATTAGTTTATGTTTAGTTTAGTTTAGTTTGGTTATTAGTTTAGTTTTATAGTAGTTTTCATTTTAGTTATTATTATTTTAGGTTAGTTTAGAGGGGTTTAGGTTTAGTATATTAGTTAGTTTGTTTATTGGGGTTTAGTTTGTTTTAGTTTATTTATTAGTTATTATTAATTAGTTTAGTTATTATTAGTTAGTTAGTTATTTATTTAGTTTAATTTGTTTTTATTATTAGTTTATGGTTTTATTATTATTTAGGTTTTAGTTAGTGGTTTAGATTTATTAGTTTAGTTTTGTTAGTTTATTTACTAGTTTATTTAATTAGTTTCTTAGTTTTATTAATTTAGTTATGGGTTTAGCTTTATTACTTTATTATTATTATTTTTTAGTTTAGTTTATGGTTTAGTTTTTTATTAGAAATTATTAGTTATTTATTGTTTATTATTATTATTATTATTAGTTTAGTTAGTTGGTTTATTATTAGTTCCATTTTAGTTTATTTTTTTTATATGGTTTATTATTATTATTAGTTTATGTTTATTATTATTATTTTATTATTATTAGTTTATTTTATTTAGTTAGGGTTTATGTTTTAGTTATTTAGTTATTTATTAGTTAGTTTATTATTAGTATTAGTTTAGTTTAGTTATTAGTTATTTATAATTATTATTAATTTTATTAGTTTAGTTATTCTTAGTTATTATTATTATTAGTTTTTTTATTAGGTTTATTAGTTTATTTATTTAGTTTAGTTATTTAGTTAATTTTGTTTTATTTTATTATTAGTTTAATATTAATTACTTATTATTAATTTTTTTATTTAGGTCTTTAATTATTAGTTATTAGTTAGTTTATTAGGTTTAGTTACTGTTATGTTTATTTATTAGTTAGTTTTTATGCTTTATTAGTTTAAATTAGGGTTTAGTTTTAGTTAGTTACTTAATTATTTATTATTAGTTATTATTATTAATTATTATTATTAGTTATTATTATTAGTTTATTAGTTTAGTTTTAGTGTTTATTATTTATTAGGGTTTAGTTTATTTATTAATTAGTTTATTATTAGTTTTTCATTAGTTTATTAGTTTTAAGTTTATTATTTAGTTTTAGATTATTATTTTATTATTAGTTTTATTTATTATTAGTTTTAGTTTTTATTAGTTATTATAGATTTTTAGTTTATTATTTATTAGTTTATTAGGTTTTATTATTTATTATTTGTTAGTTTTATTTAATTTATTATTAGTTTATTAGTTTTTTAATTATTATTTAGTTATTATTATTAGTTGAATTAGTTTACTTATTAGTTATTTTACTTTAGTTTAGTTGTTATTATTTGTTTTATTATTATTAGTTTAATTAATTTAGGTTTTGGGGTTTAATGTTTATTTTATTTAGTTTTTAATTATTATTATCATTATTATTATTTTAGTTAATATTATTATTAGTTTATTAGTTATAGTTAGTTTAGTTATTAGTTATTTATTTAGTTTGTTTAGTTATTATTAGTCTTATTAGTTAATTTTTATTTAGTTTATTATTATTTATTAGTTTGGTTTAGTGTTTAGTTTAGTTTAGTTAGTTTTATGTTATTAATTTTTATTATTATTTAGTGTCTCTAATTATTATTATTAGTTTTAGTTTAGTTTATTTTTATTATTATTTTATTAGTTTAGTTAGTTTTATTAGTTTATTATTATTACTATTTAGTTATTATTATTATTATTAGTTTAGTTTATTTTATTTTTTTATTTATTATTTAGTTTATTATTAGTTTATTTTATTATTATTATTATTATTATTAGTTTAGTTATTAGTTTTATTTAGTTTAGTTTATTATTAGTTTATTAGTTTAGTTTATTATTAGTTTATTATTTTTTTAATTTTATTATTAGTTTTAGTTATTATTATTTAGTTAGTTTATTATTAAGTTTAATTAGTTTAATACATTATTAATTTAGTTTAGTTATTAGTTTTAATCGTTAGTTAGTTATTATTATTAGTTATTTATTAGTTATTTAATTAGTTTGTTAGTTTTATATTATTAGTTATTAGTTTTAGTTTTTAGTTATTAGATTAGTATTATTACTAGTTTTATTAGTTAGTTATGTTTAGGTTAACATTTATTAGTTAGTTATTATTAGTTAGTTATTTATTATGGTTTAGTTTAGTTTATTATTTTAGCTTTAGTTATTAGTTTAGGTTTAATTTAGTTTTTATTAGTTTTATTGGTTTAGTTTATTTTTAGTTAGTTTATTAGTGGGGTTTTTTATGTATATGTTTAATTTAGTTATTAGTTTATTTAATATTTTATTTAATTTTTTTTGTTATTAGTTTATTAGTTTTTTTAGTTATTATTTAGTTAGTTTAGTTTGGTTAGTTTTATTAGTTTTTATTATAGTTTATTATTAGTTTATTAGTTTTAGTTTACTGTTTATTATTTTAAATTTATTATTTATTAGTTTCAATTTTAGTTAGTTTAGTTTAGTGTTTTACTAATTTCTTATTAGGGTTAGGGTTTAAGGTTTAGGGTTTATGATTTGGGGTTTAGGGTTTTAGGGTATAGGGTTTAGGGTTTAGGGTTTAAGTTTTAGGGTTAGTTTTAGGGTTTAGCATTTAGGTTATGGTTTTTTGATATATTTATTTTTTTTAATTTTTTTGGGTTTAGGGTTCATGTTTTTGGTTTAAGGTTCAAGTTTTAGTTTATGGTTTAGAGTTTTTAATTTTTTTTAATAGAGAATAAATTTAGATTCAACAGTTTATCTTTTTGATTTCATTAACCAAGTAATACACCAAGTTCTCAAAGACATAAGCGGTAACATAGATAAAAAATGTGGATGCATAGAGAAAATCAAAAACCCTAGATAACTAGAACCGTCTTTATTGTAAAGACACAGTTCCATAAGCAGCATATCAGATAAGTCATTCTTCAGTTTCTCTAGTTCCCATTAGAACCACTCGGCCTCTCGAGTAGCAGGATCCACCATCATATCCCTGATCTCTCCCTCTGCCACCACCACGACTGTAACCTCCGTCGCTCCTCCTAGCACCATAACCTCCGTCGCTCCTCCTGCCTCCACAGCCACCACTGCTCCGATGACTACCTCCACATCCACCAGCACCTCCAGAACCCCCACCACCACTACGATACGCCTCGCTTTGCCTCCACCACCATCTAGAGCCTGGTTGATGTTCCTTTTCATCAAGGTTTTACCCATTCTGTTTTTGGTTTAGGTTTAAGTTTATTTGGTTTTAGGGTTTACTTTTTTAATTTATTTAGTTACTTTAGGTTTAGTTTTAGGTTTTGGGTTTAGGGTTTTGGGTTTTGGGGTTTAGGTGTGGTTTATTTTTGGGTTTAGAGTTTAACCATTAGGGAGGGTGGGTTAGTTTAGGGTTTTATTTATGCTTTTAAGTTTAGGGTTAGGGTTAAGGTTTAGGGTTTAGGATTTATGGTTTAGAGTTTAGGTTTTATTTTTAGGGTTAGTGTAGGTTTTTGGGGTTTTTTAGTTTTTATAATTACAAACCACCATTATATATTTAGTTTTAATTTTTAATAAGTTTAATTTTTTTATTTTATTTTTATTTAGTTTAATTTATTTAAATATTTTTATTTTAGTTTATTTTTAGGATTAGGTTTAATTAAGGTTTATTTTTAGTTGAATTTTATTTTCATGTTATTTTAGGTTAGGTTTTCTTTTAGGTTTAGGTTTAGGTTTTAGTTTATTTTAGGTTTTAAGTTTTATTTTATTTAGGTTTATTTTAATTTATTTTAGTTTAGGTTTTTTATATTTTTTAGGTTAATGTTTAAGTTTTATTTTATTTTTTAGGTTTTGGCTTTTGGTTTTAGGTTTATTTTAGGTTTTATTTTTTAGTTTAGGTTTAGGTTTATTTTAGTTTATTTTACTTTTAGTTTATGTTTAGGTTTTATTTATTTTGGTTTATTTTATTTTATTTTATTTTAGGTTTATTTTATTATTATTTTAGGTATATTTTTGTCTTAGTTTCGGGTTTAAGCATTATTTTTTATTTATTTTTAGCTTTTTGTTTTTATTTAATATTTATTTTATTTTATTTTTATTTTATTCTTTATTTTTATTTTATTTACGTTTTTAATTCTTAGGTCTATTTTATTTTTTAATTTAGTTTATATTTTTATTTATTTTATTTTAGTTTATTTTTATTTTTTATTTTAATATATTTTTAGGTTTAAGTTTTAGTTTTTTATTTTATTTTATTATTTTATTTTATTTAGGTTTAGTTTATTTATTTACATTTTAGGTTAGGTCATGGAGGGCCTGTGGTTGGGTAGTTTATGGTTTGGATTCAGGGTTAGGGTTTAGAGATTTAGGTTTAGGTTTAGGGGTTTTAAAGAGTATTTAGGGCTCAGGGTCAGGTCTGGTCTTGGGTTTAAGTTTGGGGTCCGTGAATGGTCAGGGTCAAGTCCCATCTGGATTTAGTGTAGGCCCAGGGGGCCTGGTAGGTCAGGTCAGGCTCATGATCTGGATTTTTAGTTTGTGGTTTGGGGGTTTAGGATCAGGGTGGAATAGGGTCAGGGTGTTTAGGGGTTTATAGTTTTAAAAAAAGTAAACCATCAGTTTAGGTTTATTTAGTTTATTTTTATTTTAGTTTGTTTTATTTTTTTTCATTTTATTTAGGTTTATTTTTTAATTAGTTTATTTTTTTAGTTTTATTTTTTTAGATTTTTTATTTTAGTTTTATTTTATAGGTTTGGTTTAGGTGTTTACTTTTAGTTTTAATTTATTTTAAGTTGAGGTTTTATTTTTTTATTTTAGGTTTAGTTTAGTTAGGTTTTTTAGGCTTTACTTCAGGGTATAGGTTTAGGTTTATTTTAAATTTAATTTATTATATTTATCATAGGATTAAGGTTTAGTTTATTTTAGGTTTAAGTTTAGGTATTATTTAATTTAGTTTAGGTTTAGGTTTATTTTATTTTGTTTATTTGAGGTTTAGGTTTTTTATTTATATTAGGATTTAAGTTTTATTTTTTATTTATTTTTCAGTTTTATTTTTAGGTTTATTTTTTAGGTTTAAATTTTCATTTAGTTTTTATTTTATTTTATTTTATGTTTATTTTATTTTATTTTATTTCAAGTTTTATTTATTAGTTTTTTTAGTTTTTTTATTTTTTAGTTTTAGGTTTCATTTATTTTATTTAGTTTATTATATATTTTATTATTTATTTAGCTTTAGCAGGTTTAGTTTATGTTTAGATTTTTATTTAGTTTATGTATTTATGTTTATTTAGAGCCCAGGTCAGGGTATTATAGACTGATTTAAAGCCCAAGGCCTTTAGCCCAGTTCAGGGTATGGTTCAGTTTGGTGAGAGCCCAGGATTAGCCTTTACGCCTGTGAGCTCATCTGGTAGGCCCAGGGCCCAGGTCTGATGTGGTCTGTGGCCCAGTGGCCCAGTTAGGCTCAGGTTGGTGGGTTTAGCCCAGGCCTGTGGTTGGTCAGTTTGGCCCAGGGCCTTTGGCTCAGTGGCCTGGGCTCAGTGTCAGGGGGCCAGGCCAGGGTCAGCCATGGCTAGTTTAGCTGCTTTGTATTTAGTTTAGAAGGGTATTTTAGGGAGTAGTTTACAGCCTAGGGTTAGGGTTTAAGGGCCTGGTAGGGTTTGTGGTCATGGTAGGGTCTTATGTTTTAGGCCTGGTTTTAAATCAGTTTGGTCAAGTTTATTTTATTTTATCTTTAGTTTAGCTTTAGGTTTATGTTTAGGTTTAGGTTTATTTATTTATTTAGTTAATTTTATTTTATTTTAGTTTAGGTTTTATTTATTTTTAGGTTTTATTTTAGTTTAGTTTAGGTATAGGTTTATTTAAGTTTATTTTATTATATTTATTTAACATTCTTTAGTTTTTAGGTTTTATTTTTTTTTAAGTTTATTTTTTATTTTTGTTTAATTTAGGTTTTACTTCAGTTTAGTTTAGGTTTATGTTTAGGTATTTTAGGTTTAGGTTTTATTTATTTCTTATTTAGTTTATTTATTTTTATTTTTTTAGTTTAGTTTTGTTTATTTTATTTCATTTTTAGTTCATTTAGTTTAGGTTTAGGTTTATTTCTAGTTTAGGTTTAGGGTTTAGGTTTTATTTAGGTTTAGGTTTAGGTTTTATTTAGGTTTAGGTATTATTTAGTTTATTTATTTTTTATTTTATTTTTATTTAGGATTATTTAGTTTAGTTTATTTAGTTTAGGTTTTATTTTTTTAGGTTTAAGTTTAGCTTTAAGTTTTATTTAGTTAATTTTATTTAGTTTAGTTTATTTATTTTAGTTTAGGTTTTAATTTTTATTTAGTTTATTTGTTTAGTTTAGTTTTATTTTATTTTATTTAGTTTAGTTTAGTCTAGTTTATTTTGTTTAGATTTATTTTGTTTATTTATTTAGTTTTTTTATTTAGTTTAGGTTCAGGTTTAGGTTTAGGATTATTTAGTTTAGATTTATTTAGGTTTAGGTTTATTTAGTTTAGTTTAATTAGTTTAGCTTTATTTTTAGTTTAGATTTAGGTTTATTTAGTTGGGGTTTAGGTTTAGTTTTAAGTTTTATTTTAGTTTAGGTTTATTTATTTAGGTTTAGGTTTAGTTTAGGTTTAAGTTTTATTTAGGTTTAAGTTTATTTAGTTTAGGATTATTTTATTTTGGTTTTGGTTTATTTATTTTAGTTTATTTTCTTTAGTTTCAGTTTAGGTTTATTTTAGTTTAGGTTTTTTAAGTTTATTTAGATTTAAGTTTAGGTTTATTTTAATTTAGGTTTTAGGTTTAGGTTTATTTTATGTTATATATAGTTTAGTTTATTTAGGTTTAAGTTTAGGTTTAGGTTTATTTAGTTTAGTTTATTTATTTTAGTTTATTTATTTAGGTTTAGGTTTATTTTTATTTTATGTTGATTTAAGTTTATTTATTTAGGTTTAGGTTTATGTTTATTTAGTTTAGCTTATTTAGTTTATTTATGTTTAGGTTTATTTAGTTTTAGTTTTAGGTTTAGGTCATTTATTTTTAGGTTTTAGGTTTATTTTAGGTTTTGGTTTATTTAGTTTAGGTTTAGGTTTATTTATAGGTTAAGGTTTAGTTTATTTTAGTTTAGTTCAGTTTATTTATTTAGGTTTATATTTAGGTTTAGGTTAGGTTTTAGTTTTTATTTATTTTAAGTTTAGTTTATTTTATTTAGGTTTAGGTTTTATTTTAAGTTATATTTAGTTTCATTTAGTTTAGTTTAGGATTATTTTATTTAGTTTAGGTTTAGGTTTATTTTATTTATTTTACTTTAGTTTAGTTTAGTTTAGTTTAGTTTAGGTTTATTTAGTTTATTTTATTTAGTATATTTAGTTTATTTATTTAGTTTAGGTTTAGGTTTATTTAGTTTATTTTATTTTATTTTATTTATTTAGTTTAAGTTTAGGTTTAAGTTTAGGTTTAGGTTTATTTTATTTAGTTTATTTATTTTATTAGTTTATTATATTTTATTTAGGTTTAGGTTTAAGTTTAGGTTTAGGTTTTGTTTATTTAGTTTAGTTTATTTTAGTTTAGGTTTATTTAGTTTTGTTTAGTTTAGGTTTATTTATTTAATTTTATTTTAGTTTATTTTTAGTTTAGTTTAGGTTTAGGTTTATTTATTTAGTTTTGTTTATTAAGTTTATTTTAGTTTAGTTTATTTTTTATTTATTTAGTTTAATTTAATTTAGGTTTACATTTAGGTTTAAGTTTATTTAGGTTTTATTAGTTTAACTTATTTAGTTTAGTTTAGTTTAGGTTTAGGTTTAGATTTTAGCTTAGTTTAGGTTTAGTTTAGGTTTAAGTTTAAGTTTTATTTTATTTTATTTAGGTTTATCTATTTAGTTTAGTATTTATTTAGTTTAGTTTTTATATGTTATTTTATTTTATTTATTTATTTAGTTTATTTATTTAGTTTAGGTTTAGGTTTTATTTAATTTAATTTATTTTAGTTTAGTTTATTTTTAGGTTAGGTTTATGTTTAGGTTTATTTTATTTAGTGAAGTTTATTTATTTATTTTAGTTCGGATTTTAAGTTTTATTTTGTTTATTTATTTAGATTAGTTTTATTTTTTTATTTAGTTTAGTTTAGTCTAGTTTATTTAGTTTAGGTTCATTTTATTTATTTATTTATTCTTTATTTTAGTTTAAGTTTAGGTTTAGTTTAGGTTTACTTAGTTTAGTTTATTTAGGTTTAGGTTTTATTTAGTTTAGGTTTATTTTAGTTTAAGTTTAGGTTTATTTAGTGAGGTAGGTTTTGGTTTATGTTTAGGTTTATTTTAGTTTGGGTTATTAAGTTTAGTTTAGGTTTTATTTGGGGTTCGTTTAGTTTAGGTTTATTTTATTTAAGTTTAGGTTTATTTATTTTAGTTAATTTTATTACAGTTTTAGTTTATGTTTATTATAGTTTAGGGTTATTAGATTTATTTAGGTTTACATTTATTTTTATTTAGATTTTAGGTTTAGATTTAGGTTTAGGTTTATTAGGTGTGTAAAGGTTTATTTTTATTTTAATTTAGGTTTATTTATTTAGTTTAGTTTAGTTTAGTTTAGGCTTATTTTATTTTATTTTATTTAGGTTATTTAGTTTAGGTTTTATTTAGTTAATTTTGTTTTAGCTCTAAGTTTATTTAGTTTATGTTTAGTTTTATTTTTATTTTAGTTATTTTATTTAAGTCTCCATTTAGTTTTGGTTTAGGTTTTAGGATTATTTTAGTTTAGTTTAGTTTAGTTTGTTTATTTATTTAGTTTATTTTAATTTAGGTTTATTTATTAGTTTAGTTTTTTATTTATTTAGTTTATTTAGTTTATTTTTTTATTTATTTTGTTTAGTTTATTTTATTGTTTTTAGGTTTTTAGGTTTATTTAGTTTAGTTTTATTTAGTTTAGTTGTTGGTTTAGGTTTAGGTTATTTTAGTTTAGTTTAGTTTTAGTTTATTTTATTTAGTTTATTTATTTTTTATTTTAATTTTTATTTTATTTTATTTAGTTTATGTTTATTTATTTATTTCTTAGTTTAGGTTTAGGTTTTGGTTTTAATTTATTTAGTTTAGTTTAGATTTAGGTTTAGGGTTTAGGTTTAGGTTTCAGGTTTAGGTTTAGGTTTAGGGTTTAGGGTTTAGGGTTTAACGTGTAGGTTTAAGGTTTTTTATTTTTTTTAATATTTTTATTTAGGGTTTGGGGTTTAGGGTTTATGGTTTAGGGTTTAGGGTTTAGGGTCTTTTTAAAAAAAATTAAGTAAACTAAAAGGTTTAGGCTTATTTAGTTTATTTATCATTTATTTTAGTTTATTTTAATTTTAATTTTAATTTTTATTTAGATTTATTTTTTATTTTTATTTATTTTAGTTTATTTATTTTAGGTGTATTTATTTTAGTTTAGGTTTTTTATTTTAGTTTATTTTTTAGGTTTAGGTTTAGATTTCAATTTATTTTTTAGTTTAGTTTTATTTTTATTTTATTTTTTAGGTTTAAGTTTTATTTTTTATTTTTATGTTTAAGTTTAGATTTTTATTTTATTTATTTAATTTTACGTTTTAGGTTTATTTTTAAGTTTTATTTTTTAGTTTAGGTTTAGATTTATTTTGAGTTTATTTTATTATATTTAGTTTAGTGTTTAGTTTTAGTATATTTTAGGTTTAGTTTTAGGTTTTGTTTATTTTAATTTAGTTTATTTGATTTTAGGTTTAGGTTTATTTTATTTTGTTTATTTTAGGTTTAAGTATTTTTTTACATGAGGGTTTAGGTTTTATTTTTTATTTATTTTTAGGTTTTCTTTAAGGTTTATTTTTTAGGTTTAGGTTTTAATTTAGTTTTTATTTTATTTTATTTTAGGTTTATTTTATTCTTATTCTACATTTAGTTTTTATTTTACATAGGGTTTTATTTTTTGGTTTATTTTATTTAATTTAGTTTAGCATAAGTTGTTATTTATTTTTCTTTAGTTTTATTTTTAGTTTTATTTTAATTTATTTTTTTGTTTAGGTTTAGGTTTAGGTTTTAGTTTAGGTTTTTATTTTATTTTATATTTAATTTAGGATTATGCTATTTTATTACTTTTTTAGGTTTTATTTAATTTATGTATAGGTTTTAAGTTTGTGGTCCGTGGTGTGGGTTTAGATTTAGGGTTTTAAGGTTTAGGGTTTGGTGGCCTAGGATTTAGGGTTAGGGTTTAGGGCTTGTGGCAGTAGGGTTTAGGGTAGTGTCAGTTAGTTTGGGGTTGGGTTTTTTATTATTTTATTTTTTCATTTATTATTTTAAATTAAGTAAACATAGGTTTATTTAGTTTTTTTAATTTAGCTTTTTTTATTTAGGTTTATTTTATTTTATTTATTTTAGTTTATTTATTTTATTTTTTATTTATTTTAGTTTAGGTTTTATTTTAGTTTATTTTTTATGTTTAGGTTTAGGTTAAGGTTTATTTTAGTTTACTTTTATTTTACTTTATTTTAGGTTTAGATTTTATTTTTATTTTAGGTTTAGGTTTATGTTTTATTTAATTTTTTTATTTTAGGTTTTAGGTTTTATTTTATGTTTATTTTAGGTTTTAATTTTTAGTTTAGGTTTAGTTTATTTTAGTTTTATTTTATTTTATTTAATTTAGGTTTAGTTTAGTTTAGTTTATATTATTTATTTTTGTTTTAGGTTTATTTATTTTATTTTAGGTTTAGGTCTTTATTTAGGATTTAGTTTTATTTTTTCTTTATTTTAATTTTAATTTTTTTTATTTTTTTTAAGTTTTATTTAGTTTTTTTATTTTATTTTATTTTAGGTTTTTTTTATTTTTTTTAGTTTAGTTTAGGTTTTATTTATTTTATTTTAATTTACTTTTATTTTTATTTTATTTTTAGGTTTAGGTTTAGGTTTTAGTTTATGTTTTTATTTTATTTTTTTTTAGTTTATTTTGATTGATCTTTTTTATTTATTTTATTTTTAGGTTTTATTTAGTTTAGGTTTAGGTTTTTAGCTTTTTATGGTATAGGGTTTAGGGTTAGTTTAGTGTTTAGGGTTTAGGGTTTAAGGTTTGGGGTTTAGGGTTTTGGGTTTAGGGTTTTGGGTTTATGATTTATGGTTTATGATTTAGGTTTTAGTTTTTAGGGTTTAGGGTGTAGGATTTTAGGGTTTAGGGTTTAAGGTTTTGGATTTTGGGGTTTACTATTTTTAGGGTTTAGGGGTTTAGGTTTTAGGTTTAGGGTTCAAGTTTTACTTTAGGTTTAGGGTTTCTAGTTTTTTTAAAAGAGAATAAATTTAGATATCATCAACCAAGTAACACACCAAGTTTTCTAACAAGATTTTCTCTTTCAAGTTTACATACAAGGAACAATTTAATAAAGAATTATTTTTACTTTTAAATTATCTCATTCATTTTAAATCACAAAAATGCATATCTAAATTTTATGTTCTTTTCAAAGGTTTTGTATTTTCTTTTTAGTTTTTTATAGTCAAAACTAAATCATTAAAAGCATCATCTAATTCATCATAAGATATATCATTACATACCTCTTGAGAATCTAAGTCAGATTCTCCATTTGCCATAAGACATATGTTGACCTCTTCATCAGATGGGAAAGTACTTGATTCATTTGAATTTGGATTGGCCCATAAAGCCTTCTTATTCTTCTAATGGTACTTTTTCTCTTTCATATTTTTTCTTCTTTCCACATCAATCTCTTTCTTCTTTGATTCAACAAGTTCTTGACAATCACCCTTATGTGTCCAAGCTTTTTACAATGGTAGCAAATGATCCCTTCACCTACAAGAAATTTCTTAGTTTGAGATTTATAGGTTTTAGATTTTTTATACCTTTGATTCTTCTTCCTTAGCAAGTTCCCAAGCCATTTGGATAGCATGACCACCTCATCACTATCACCATCTGAGCTTGAGGTGTTATGCTCATCACTATCATCAACTTATATTGCAATAGCTTTTCCTTTCTCTTTCTCTCTTTTTGCTAAGTTATCCATCTTATCCCCATAAGGAATAACCTGTTCATGTGCTATCAAAGAACCCAAAAGTTGATGAAGTGGATAAGTTGATAAATCCTTAGCTTCACTAATAGCTGTTACTTTAGCTTCCTATTCTTTTAGAAGACATCTAAGAATCTAATTGACTAAGTCTTGATTCCTATATGTTTTTCCAAGATAATGTAATGTGTTAATTAATTTCATGAATCTAGTATACATATCAGAAATAGATTCAGAAGGAGACATATTAAATAACTCATTTTTTTTAGGGAACCCCATATAGGGGAATTTTATTGCTCAAATAAAAAGGTTACAAGATCCTTAAAGGGGTTAAACTCTGAGACTACCACTCAAAGAGCTACAATCAATCTAAAGAGTAAAACCCCTATCTAAGTACAAAACTCACACAACAAAAGCAAATACAAATCCCAATAAATAAAGAAGCAAACCTTTGCATGCAGCCATATCTGCTACCATTCTCTTACAGGGACTAAAGGAGCTTTGAACCAACGAAAAATTAGCAAGAACCTACAATAAAAGATGAAACCTGCAAATATCTTGAATGCCAGTAAGTACCTATAAGAAAGGAAATAATTATATTTGGAAACCATAATGCGGAGAAAGGAGTTGCAGGAATCGATCCACTAGTTTGGGGAAACCACATACATATGCATCCCACCAGGGGTACCACATATATGCAACTACCATCCAAATCAGGAGATTGACTTGCCACTCATCAGAGAAAACAAACTTGAGATGACCATCCATTGAAGAAAATTATAAAGCTCACAACCATGATATAATCAGTAAATAGAAAGTAGTTGCTATCCACTAGATGAAATCAAATCACCTTACAACTCAGAGCCATCAACTTATGTTTATAGATCATAGCATAACCAACATGAGAGAAAGCAAGGAGGTAATAATAGACAACCCACACCGCCATGAAATAAACCAGATAGGCATAAGAAATCTTCGATGAATATATAGTTAGACATTTTACTATCGCTTTATTAAAATTGCAACATGCAGCCAACAACTTGTAGCTCCCAATCCCAAGGGAGACAAATATAATACCAAAATTCCATGAAAGTCCTACCTCTCTCACTAATCAAACCCACCCAATCACCCATAATCTGCATGAATAAAACTGAAAAGCCAAATACTTTTACCTGGACATGCATAGTTATAATCGAAATACATCCTTTCAGGAAGCCACACAATCCCCATCCAAAGGGAGACATATCCAACACCAAAGAAACAAACATTTCCCTCTTTTATCAATAATAAAATGTACCAACCAATCCAGGAAATATATTTTAAGAGCAGGCACAAACCAGCCAAAAGGAAAAAGGAGCAAAAATAGAAAAGAAATAGAAAGACAAATGTCAAAAGGCAATCAACAATACTTCCTGGACCAAGGCAAAAATTCCTACCCGATGGAATCAAACACCACCTCTTCACCAAGTAACCAATGATATCCATATTCCGCTTAATAAAAGGATGACATCATACAAACTTTTTCCCACGGAGAGAAAAATGATTCTATGCTTAGTCTGCTATAGCAATTTCTTATGTCGCCCAAAGGAGTCTTAGGTAGCACTCCAATCAGCAACAAAGGATGATAAACAACCAGCCACGGTCCACCCAGGATGAAGTTGATTTCCTCTCCAACCATCAAAACCATCTTTTTAAAACATCGAGGAAGGAGTTCCTCAGAAAACTGAATAAAAACAAAAAATAGAGTGAATCCAGCACCATAAAATTGCAAAAAGAGATGGGAAAAAGATGGATAATCTCCACTAATCAGCACCATATCCAAGTTCCAGACATGGAAGTTACATTTTCCTAACATAGGGGAGACCAGTTCTATCTAAGTTTGCAAAACCCCTTAATAGGGGGGGAATATTATCAGTGAAAAATATTTTAACCATAGAGGACTTTGCACCCAGTTAGCAGAAAATCGCACAAGAATTCCCTTCTGAATATGAGATGTGATAGTCCGGGAAGCAAGAAGCCTTCTTGTATGATTGAGAGTATAATAAACTTTTACATGAGCTGATTTTAATAAATTCAAGCGAAAGCATTAGTTTCAAGCCATATTTATTTAAAACCTTTCTGAATGCATAATAATACCCCATAGTGAAAGCCATAGAGTTCAAAAAGTACAAGGTCTTAAAGGAATAGCAAAAGGCAATCATCTTACCTTTAAAATCTCTTAAGAGACCCCCACATCCATAGAAACCATAAGCAACCGAACCATCTGTGTTCACCTTAATAGTATGGTTTAGAGGTTTAGTCTAATAAATAGTTTTACAAATATAGTCAAATTCAGTCGATGGGAGAAAAATCCCAAGAATATGAGCCAAGCGTTTAACATCTTTGAAACTCAACGGCTGGTGAAGTTTAGATTTATAAAGGGAGGAAATTTTTTCTTTAGCTTTAGCAATGATGCATTGAAAATTCATTGGAATGTCATTATGTTTAGCTTCATTTCTTTCCATCTAGATATACCACAATAGGGTAATAGCAAGCACACATTTGACATGACCTTTTGGGGCATAGAATTGAAAGTTATTTAATAGATGTGTTATAGAAAGGGATCCATCAAATAGTAGAGTGTTCAACAAGCCATCATACCAGTGCCAAACTTTAGCTGCGATGGGGCCATTAATAAAAACATGATCCAAAGTTTCTATCTGGAAACAACATTGACATTTAGAAGGGAGGTGGAACCTTTTTTCTGGAGAATGGCATCCACAGGAATATATTGTTTGAGAATACACCAAGTGAGAACCGAAAAGGAGGTTGGAATAGCGTTACACCATATTTTGGAAAATATTGGAGATTCTTGATTATTAGATCTATTAGTCCGTCATACAACCTTAAAAACAAAGTCTCCAATAGCCAATTTGTTAAATAGAATTTGATCCATGTCATTAGTTCAAGGGAAGATATTCAGAACTTTTTTGATGATAGTATTAGGGAAATAGGCTCCTAGTTGAGCAATATTCCAAGAATTTTGATTAATGAAGTAACAAACTTTGATCCTTTAGATTGAATGGGTGTTAAGAAGTGCATCTATAGAACCCTCACCCAACCAATTATCTTGCCAAAAGAGGATGAACCTTAACACCCGTGATATAAGCTCTTGACCTCCCACTTAATGTTAAAAAGTCTTTTCCACCCTGAGTCTCCCATTTTGAAGGCAAATTAATGGATGTTTACCCTTAGATTTAGCAAGCAATTTGACCATAAGATGTGATTACTTCTAAGGTTCCACCACATTTTATTTGAAAACATTTGATGGAATCTTGTAAAGTTTTACAACCGCCACCTTCATTCAAAGGGCCACAACACTTGTCCCAACTAGCCGGAGTTTTTTAGATGATGGGTTTGAACCCCAGAAGAATTTATTAAAAATCTAGTTTATCTTATTAATAATAGTTGTGGTAGGGACAATAATGGAAAGTAGATAGAAGGGTAATGAGCAAAGAATACTTTTAATGAGGACTAATCTAGCTCCAAAAGAAAGAAGGTGAAATTCCCATGAGGAGATTTTCTTATAGATTTTTTGAATGACTTCATCAAAAAGGAAAGATCTTTTAGCACCACGATATAAAGGCATACCCAGATATTTAATAGGGAGAGTATATTGGGCAAAGCCCGTGATATTCTTGATATTGTTAATCCTGGGAATAGTGATCGAGTTACTAGCAATAAAGCCACTTTTGTCAGGATTAATTTTTAGGCCACTCACCCTCCCAAAATGCATAAGAAATTTATACAATTTCTTAATGTAATAGATAGACCCATTGCAGAAGATAATGAAATCATCCCCAAAGCAAAAGTGAGAGATAGGAAAACCCCTAGTCTTATAGCACATGTTGGGCATTAGAAACATACATTTAAGGTTACGAGAAAGATATTCCACAGCAATAATGAAAAGGGCCAGAGAAAGGGGATCCCCCTCGATTATACGATGATCCAAAGAGGCCATGGATCTTACCATTTATAAGTAAGGAAAACCCAAAATTTTCAATATCTTTCTTAATTAAATTAATGAAGGAGTCGGAGAAGCCAAATAAAGATAAAATTTTGTAGATAAATGAGCAACTAATGTTATCATATGCTTTCGATATGTCTAACTTAAGGACTAGGTTCCCACATCATACTTTAGTGTTTAAATCATGAACAATTTCTTGAGCCAATAATACATCATCGGAAATAGAACGACCTTTAACAAAGCCGCTTGATTAGAGAAATGATTTTGGGAAGTAGAATACCCAATCTTTTGGCAAGGATCTTGGATATGAGCTTATTGAAGAATGTGCAAAGACTTATGGGCCTAAATTGATTCCAATGCTCAGGGTTTTTGATTTTAGGAATTAGTACAATGGAAGTACTAGAGAAGAATTTGGGGAGGGTGGTCCCTCTAAAAAAATCAAAAACCACTTTAACCACATCATCTTTGATAACATTCCAACATTTTTGAAAGAAGAGAGGAGTGAATCCATCAGGGTCAGCCACATAATCTGTATTCATATTCTAAATTTTTGATGTAATTTCATCTTCAGAAGGTAAGGATGTAAGCATTATGTTGTCATTTTCAATTATGATTTTGGTGATAACCTCGGGACTAGCCAAATTCTCCTCACTCACCTAATTATTATGCATGATATTGAAATAAGAAACCCCCAACTCAGCAAGTTCATTTTCATCAGAAATCCAATTATTATCAGAGTTTTTAATTTTCTTAATGCAATTTAAGGCTTTTTTCCTATTGAATAATGCAAAAAATATTTGGTATTCTTATCGCCTTCTGATAGTTTCTTAGCAGAAGCCTTTTATCTCTTGTAAGTTTCCTCCATATCTTGATATTTGGATAATTTATCCTTGGCTTGGTTTATTAAAAGAGTCTTAGAAGGATCCAGAATAACCTCTTCCTCTAATGATATGACCTCTTGTTCTAATTCTTTTATGTTAGTTAAAATATTTTTGAAGCAATTTTTATTCCACCATTTGAGCACTTTTTTAAGCCTTTTAATTTCTTAAAGTCTCTTCATCCCTGAAATAGAGTCATCAGGGTAAAGAGGATCATCCCAATTAATAGCCACCACCTCCTTAAATCTGGTATCCAGCAACCACATATTCTAAAAATGAAAAGGAGTACAGAGAGGAGGGGACATTGTATTAGCCTTAACCAAAATAAGTAAAGGAGAGTGATCTAATAGGGTTCTACTAAGATGTTCAACCGATGTATTCAGAAAAGAGTTTATCCATAAATCATTAAACAGGATCCTATCAAGTCTTTGCCACATTCTATGATTATTCCAAGTGAATTGGGAGCCACTAAAACCTAGATCTCAAATGACAATCATAGCCATATTATTAAATTCTTCCATAGATAAAGGGTTAGGAGGGTTTCCACCCCTTCTCATCGAGGAAGTAATACTATTAAAATCACTCAACCGGGAGCATCAAGGTCAAGAGAAATTAATCGGATCTCCTTCTACCTATTGCGAAGCATAGATAAAGGATCCAAAGCAAGACCAATTGCCAAAGGTGATTTGAGTGGTGGAGGTCTTGAATAATATGTAAAGCAAAAGGATTTTTCCAAAAGATCCAAATTTTATTACTTGAATTAGCAAAAGAACTACTAAAGCCAATCATTCTAGCAATAGTTTTGATGTGAGAAGGAAGAATAAAGGGTTCCAAAATTGCCAGAAAAGAAATGTTATGATTACGAACTAAGTTGCTAAGTCTATTGTGAATAGAGAGGGAGCCTATCCCTCTCGCATTCCAAATCAAGAAAGAGACCATTACTTAGGATGACAAGAGCCAGATCTAGTAATTCTGGCAAAGATAGGGGATTTAGATTTATGTGATTTATTTTTCCTTTTTGAGACAATATGAAAATCATTTTCCAAACCAGTAGCCTCACCATCTAATAAGGAGATTCCAATTAATTATTTATTTCTTGTAGATTCCTGAAGCTTAATTAGCAATTCCCCCTCTTCCAACTCATTGTTCCTCTCCTGATGCATCTTAGTTTTAGAATTTTGGTCCACATTAGCAGAAGAGGTGGTGGATGGGTTAGAATGGGGTAGAACACAAACCCTTATATCTGGGGTGGAAGTTATCTCTAGACAATGCACCTCCTCCGAACCAACCTTCTCATTTAATTGATCTTTAACTATAGGAGATGACAATGCAATACAATTAGCATTATTTAGAGAATCAAAAACAAGAGGAGATCTTGAATCAGAATTTGGAACATTAGTATCGCTATTTTGTATTTAAGATTTGGCTCCACCATGAGGAAATTGATCCTTCATTAGGTTTGTGCCTATGAGGGATTGATCTGTCATATTCAACTTTGGATTAGTTTTATGCCTAAGAATTTGGGGCTCATTTTATCGGTTGAGGCTCTCCTTTGATGTTTCTTGCACATTATCCTTTGTACCAAGGGTAGATTTGGAGACCAAAGAATTCTTTTAAATGTGGGTGAGCTATAAAATAGTCAAAAAATGTCCATGAATTTTTCAATGTGAACAAAATATAGGAAAATTTTCAAATTCTATTTTTGCAAATATCCATATTTTTCTGATCCTATCCAAATTTCCTTAGAATATTTTTTAGTAATATCCACTTCCACTAGAACACGGGCAACTGAAGGTCTAGAACTAGAAGCAGTAGCTTGATCCAGTTTGAGAGGATGACCGAATAAGCTGGCCACCGCATAAAGAAATTCAGGGTTAAAAAAATGCGCACAAAGATTGGGAATTGACAACCAAACTAGAACAATAGGGGATTCCTCTTTAATGTCAAAAAAGGGGGTCCATTTTAATAAATACATTTGGCAGTTGAATACATAATAAGAACATCTTGAAAAAACATGAGAGTAATCCAAATCGTTAGCCAATTGAATCAAAACATGTCGAGAATTGATTAAACCCATCAAAAAAAACCACTGTCAATTTCAGCGAACGAAAAAAACATCAAATATTTTCCATAGTTGGGCATCGAAGAGCAAATTTACCCACTAAAGCAAACTCATAAAGCTTAGCCAATTTTTCCACCACAACATCAGAGCACATAACAGCAGGTACACCCCGAAAAGTAGTAGAAATGAAATCTAAAGACTCACCACTATTATTCTCTTTACTAGCAAGCACATCCCTAAATGATTTTGAAGATCAGATTGTAATATTACCATTTTTCATTGTCACATCCAAATCTTCCATAGTTGGATGACATGCAGCGGGATTCCCACATAGGGGAACAACTGATGAATCCATTTTTAAATGTATGGCATCCCATAAATACTAGCATGCTATCGAATTATAGTAGATAAATTGATCCAATGAACAAAAGGGTTGGTGACACAATATGGTAGAATCAAAAATAGCAAGAGAGAAAGGAGAAGGGAAGAATCCTTAGACTCGGGGAAAAGAAACTGGCAGATCATCGAAAAAAAAAAAGGGGGAGAAATCACCGAGGGCGGCTAGGGCACTCGAGGGCGGCTGAATGGAAGATTCAATTGTATGACATATGAAATAACTCATATTCATGAACAAGTCTATTTATGTGAGCATCTTTAACTTCACTAGTTCCTTCATAAGTTATAATGAGTTTATCCCATATTTCTTTTATTGTACTTAACATAAAAATTTTAATGTAATCATCTGGTAATAAAGCATAATGTAAAGTATTTCAAGCCCTAGCATTTAATTCATCATTTTCTCTTCCAACTACAGTCCATTCCTCAAATGGTTTTTCTACTTTAATTCCTTTTACATCTACTATGGTTGTATGATATTGATGTGTCAACATATACCACATGTGTGCATCTTGACCTCTTAAAATATAATATTTCTATTTTTCTAATAACAATTGATACAATATCTAAAAGTGGAGGTCTATGACTAGATTGTCCCTCTGGTAGTGAGCCCTTTGGGAAACCATGTGCGATACTGGAAAGATCTACTCTTGGATGTTAAGCCAAGAAAAGATCCTAGGCTTTGATACCAATTGTGAGTCACTATAGCACCCAAGAGCGAGGCTGGGGGGTTGAGGGGTGAATTGGGTGATATTAAAAATTTTAAAAGTTAAATCTTAAAATTTAAGTTTTAGGAGAAAATTAATTTTTAATTTTATAATGACAAGATACAATTCTTAATGCTACAAAAATAAAAGTACAATAAATTACAGAGAGACAATAGGCACACAATTTTTACGTGGTTCAAACCCTAAAACAGTCTATGTCCATAACCACCCATGGCTAGGAATCCACTAAATGCAAAATATCTTATAAATAGTACTCTCTCCTACGGGTAAGGAAGCCCAATTAGATTCAGGAAGCGAAATTGTCTAAGTTAACCGGACCATAAGTATTTGGGTATTGTAAATTGATCAAAGAGGATGATACTGTCTAATCTCACACCCAGATTAGCAAGGTAATCACCTGAGACGTTACCTTCCACATGAGTGATGGTAAAATTGATTGAGAGAAGAGCCCTAGTTTGCTTGAGGAGGTAATAAAAATAAGCATTGCTCATATTAGTAGAAGTCAAAAGGTCAATCAGTAGAAGAGCATCTACCTCTAACCAAATATTGAGCCAGGCATTTTGAAGACAAATTTCAAGAGCTTTGTGGACTGCCATAAGCTCAATATAAGGGACAGTGCTGGAAATAAGAGGATAAGCAAATGCACATAGGACTATACCCTTAGAATCCCACGAAAATGCCTCCCACAAGAGCCATTATGAGTGAGAGCCATCGATAATTTTAATAATATGATCAAGAGGATTTTTCCAAAAAACCATTCTATCATTTCGACAGTAAGACTAGTCTGGAAGATTTAAGCCAAGTTTATTGGCAATAGATTTATAGCCTTTAAAATTTTTGTGATGAATTAAATTGGCTTTAAACAAGTCACAAATTTTGTTTTTAGTTCTAGTAATAATCCTCAGGTGATTCATATAAATCCCACAATGTTTAGCTTCATTTCGGTCCATCCATATGAACCAAATAAGAGTAATGGCGATTATGATTTTAATATGACCTTTAATGGCATTGTCAAAGTAAACTTCAAGAAGTTGATATATAGTAAAAGTATAATTAAAATTGACAGTGTTGAATAGATCATCATACCAAATCCAAATTTTAGATGCAATAGCCCCATTAACCAAAACATGGTTAACATTCTCAATATGGGAACAACATTGACATTTAGAGGGTAAATAAAACCCTTTACACCACAACAAAGAGTCAACAGGAATAAAGTTTTTTAGGATACGCCAAGTGAGAACAGAGTAAGAAGAGGGGATATTGTTATTCCAAATTTTGGAGAACACAATAGAAGAATGAGTGTCTTTAGTGTGAAGCCACACATTTTAAGGTTGAAATCCCCATTATGAGATAGCTTAAAGATAATCTGATCATGATTGTTAGGAGTGATAGGAATATTAGGAATCATATTTAAGAAAGTGGAAGGAATAGAATCGATAATTTTACTAGTGTTCCACTTGTGGTTTTGCGTAATGAATTAACTCGAGCGAAGTGGAGTGAGTGTAGAGTAAGTCATCAATGGATCCACCACCACTCAGGTTGTCTTGCCAAAAGAAGGAATTGCCGAGTTTATGCCCCAAAATTAAGATCCCATTTGACAGAACAAAGTCTTCTCCACACAGGAGAATCACTCGATTTAAAGGGACAAATGAGAGGATGTTTACCCTGGCAATATTTAGAAGTCATGAAATTCGGCCAAAGATTATTTTTGCTCCTAAAATTCTACCAAAGTTTGTAGGAGAAGGAATTGATAACTTCTTTCATGGATTTAAATCCCAGACCTCCCTCTTCAAGGGTACCACAACTTTTAGACCAAGATGACCAGTGCATTCTTTTAGAGGAGGTATTGGTTCCCGAATTTGTTTAAGAGACTCAATTCTATTGATGGTAGAATTGGTAGGCACAATGGTTTGAAGAAGGTATATAGGCATGGAATTTAGGGTGCTCTTGATCAAGGTAAGCCTACCAAAAGAGAGTAAATGAAATTCCCAAAATTTTGTTAGAAATTTTTTGAATTAGATCATAAAAAAGGTGTGATCTTTTTGGCCTTTAAAAGCGGAGCCCCTAGGTAAGAGGGAGTTGATTTTGCTTAAAATTAGTAATTCGATATTTGGTTAAGTCTATTAGGAGGAATCTTAGTGAAGGAATAAAGCGCATTTTCCTTCATTAAGAAAAAGACCACTAACTTTACCAAAATCATTTAGAAGGTTCTTAATGGTTTTAACATGTTGAAGGGAGCCATTGCAGAAGATAATGAAATCATCTGCAAAGCTAAGATGAGAAATAGGGAAACCTCCATGAGTTTTAAAAGACATATTAGGATTATTATCGAAAAGATCGTTAAGGCTCCTAGACATGTAATCAATAGCGATGATAAAAAGAGAAGGTGATAGTGGGTCACCTTGTCTCAAACCATGGCTAGAAGGAAAGAAACCTATGGACTCGCCATTCATGATAATCGAAAACCAGACATTCGTGATACACCTTTTTATAATCTGGATAAAACTATCAGAAAAACCAAACAAATTCAGGATTTGAAAGAGAAAATCCCATGAGAGTTTGTTAAAGGCTTTAGCGATGTCCAGTTTGAATAAGATGTTGCCTCCTCTAGTAGGGACATCAAGGTCATGAACTGAACTCTTGAGCAAGAAGAATATTATCCGATATTGCTGTTTAACAAAACCAGCTTTTATTTGGGGAGATGATTTTAGGAAGCAAAGGGCTAAGCCTATTATTTATTAATTTAGCAATGAGTTTTGAAAAAAGGTGCAAAGACTAATCGGTCTAAAATCGCCCCAAGATTCAGGATTGTTAGTTTTGGAAATAAGGACAATAGAAGTGCTTGAAAAGTATTTGGGAATAGGATTGCCATCAAAGAAATCAATAACATCATCAACTAAGTCGGTTTTAATAAATGGCCAACAATGCTGAAAGAAGTGGGTCGTATAGCCGTCAGGGCCAGCAACAGAGTCAGTGTTCATGTTCTAAAGGGTATTACTAATCTCTTCTTCGGAAGGGCACATAGTGAGTAAATGATTATCCTCACTGTTAATCAAAGAAGGGATAAGATGGGTGTTAGATAAAGTTCCCAGCAACGGATTAGAATTTAATAAAGTTTGGAAATGATGAGTGATAGAATCCTTAATATCATTATTATCGATTATCCATTCACCATTAGAGTTCTTAATTTTCTTAATCGAGTTTAAGGCTTTCCGTTTATTACAAATGGCATGAAAATACCTAGTGTTTCTATCACCATCAACAATATGTTTGCTTGCGGCTTTTTGACGCCAATAGGTTTCTTCCATGTTTTGATAATTAACCAAGTTATTCTTGGCAATGTTCAACTCCTCAAGTTTGGGATCAGGTTGAGACAGCCTCTTCAAGGGAACAAACCTCTTGTTCCATAGCTTTAAGATTTGTGAAAAGGTTTTTAAAAATGTGTTTGTTCCACCAATTGAGATTTTGTTTAAGTCTTTTGAGCTTAAGCCAAAAGGCAGTCATACCTTAATTATCAGGAAAATAGGAGCCATCCAATTAGTGAGCGACATTGGTGAAGTCACTATGTTGGGTCCACATATTTTGAAATGAAAGGAGAGGGAGTAGATTGGTTAGGGGATTTTGAAGGAAATCAAAAGAAGAGCATATGAAGTTCTCAAAATGCTCAACATTGGTAGTAGGCCGATTGATCCATAGAGAATTAAAGAGGGTCCTATCAAGACGGCCCAATGTCTAGAGTTGTGCCACGTGAAGTTAGACCCAGTGAAACCAATGTCGATCAGGTTGCAATCAAGGATCATATTTGAGAAGTCCTCCATGGAATGAAGGTTAGGAGTACATCCTCCCCTTCTTTCCGAACTAGCTATGATAGTGTTGAAATCACCTCCAACTAACCAGGGAAGGTTAGCCGAGGAAGCGAAGGTGCCTAAGTGATTCCAAAGGATGTTCTCCCTACAAGAAGCATAGATAAAAGAGCCAAAAGCCGATAAGTCACCTAAGGAGATTTTGACATTAACCAATTGGTCAAGATCATCAATGATGGAAATGGTGATGGAGTTGTGCCAAAAGCACCAAATTTTATTATTAAGATTGAAGAAAAAATTATGAAAACAAGGGATCTAGCAACAAAAGCAATCTTGGAAGAATTAATGAAAGGTTCAATAAGAACAAGTAACTTGATATTATGAGCATGACAAAGACTCTAACACGATTGCGTGAGAAGAGACCCACAACCCCGGATATTCCAAATAAGAAAATTAATCATAAGGAGACAACCAAAAGGGAAAAGGAAAAAGAAAGAGAGGAGAGAAATGATGACACATTACTTGTGAGGGGTGGAAGAAGCGAGTGGTTCTAGAGAAGTTATTATTAGAAAATTTTGCTTTGTAGGGTTTTTTATTTTTAACAATTTGAAAGGGTTTATCGAATCCAAATTATCTCTCCATGGATTGATTTTTGGGTTGAATAATAGAAGAATCTATCAATGTTTTAGAAGAGGGGATTTCACCTTCTTCCATATCGGATAGAGTGTGAGAAATTGGGTGCAATTGATTATCACTCTGAAGGGAAATAGATGGGGAAGTTCTGGCACCATTCGTAATACAAATATCTTTCTCAATATGTTCTGAAGCCATAGGGTCATCATTGTTTTGGTCCATTATATGATTCCCATTCAAATTGTTTAATTGGGTGTCCAATATAAGGCTACCATTCAGATTTTCAGTAGGATTTAATTGAAGTAAAGAGCTATCATGGGAAACCAAATTATTACAAGCAGGGGTGAGGTTAGGTATATTGCCATTGGTAGCGCCACACTCCTCAATGCCTATTTTAGTACCAAGGTCAGAGTGTTTTCCAATAGATAGATCAGTAGGAGGAGTAGGGAGGAGAGGCTCTTTTGAGTATTTTTAGGCACATATGCTGAGTATTGGTTTTCCCAGTTCCATTAATGGTGTTCATATTCTGTGGTAAATTTTTTCTGAGATTAGGATGAAGTACAAAGCATTCTGAGTGATCGTGCCCGTGAATCTTGCAGTGAGTGCAAAAGACAAGGAAATTTTTGAATTTGACTTTTTGATTATATCCAAATTTTTTGAAGCCAATCCAAACCTCTTTGGGATATTTTTTTGTGATGTCTATCTCAAGAATCTGACAAGGCCTAGATCTAGTGTTGGTCTATTTGGAGAGGTCTACCAAAAAAAGGCCAATAGCAAACAAAACTTGATGAGTGACATAATGTATTAGTTAGGAAAAGCAAGCCAAAGAGGGACAATGGAAGATTCCTCTTTGACATCAAAGAGGGGCGACCATTTCAATAGCCGCATATGACAATTATGCACAAAGTAAGAACGACGAGCGAAAACCCACGAATAATCTAAATCATTTGAGAGTTGAATAAGAATGTGACAGGGATCGATCAGCCTAATAGAGAAAGTACCCAAAGAGCGAATATTATCAAGAGTCGGGCGTCTAAGGGAGAATTTACCCACCAAAGTGAACTCGAAGGGCTTAGCAAGTTTCTCAACATCCCCTCGACACACATTCGTAATCCATGATAAGATGTCGAAATGAGATTAACCGAAGCATTCGAGCTAGGGATCTTACCAGATAAAGCCTCTTTGAATGATTTAACAACAAGTGCATTAACAAGAGCAATCGAATCGAAACACAGTCGAGCAAAGTCACACATCGAGGCGATGGTGGGATTCACAGAGACCGAGCCTCTCATTGCTCTAATCAGGGCGTCCATTCTGGGGGGAGTCGCGCTCAGAGAGAAGCTGAGCGGCCAATTACCTAAGAATGGCCAATCCACCGAGGGGAAAGCTAAATTGCCAGAGAGGGAGCGCAACCGAGAGGGGAAGGTTAGTGAGTTTGAGGGTTTGGGGTTTAGGGTTGTAGGTTTTAGGGTTTAGGGTTTAGGGTTTAGGGTTTTTTTTTGGGAAAAGTTAGAATTTGAAAAAATATATTGTCCTTAATAGGGTAAAGCTCAAAGTTCTACAACTCTCAGAGCTACAAGAAACCTAAAGAGCAAAACCCCTATCTAAGTATAATAGAAAAGGAAAAGAAAATAAAAGAAAAATAAAAATAATTACAATAGCCAAAAAGAATATGAGAAAAAGACACAGAATAAGACTAATACAACTCATGAAAGCGGTAAATGGACTAGTCTACTCTTGATCCCTTTGAGAAAGCATGATAAACAAGATCCACAACAATAATAGTTGAGTTGACTGAGTAAAGCTCATTCCATCTATGAAGTTCCAACTTACAAAAGAATTCTGCAAAACACTACAAAGGCAATAATCATAGCTCAAGGGAAAAGGATAAAGTAAACAATTTAGAGAGAGTTGAGAAAGAGAAGGCTCAAGCTCAGCTAAGATCACCTCAAGTGGCAACAATACATATGAGCATCCAAACTTCCTGAGTTGGGTTATAGTCATATGTAATGCTATCAACCAGAGAGAAGATATGAGGAAACATCAAGGCCATCATAGCCATCATACTTGATATAAGCAAACCATCCAAGGCAAAATAGTCCATAGAGATCCAGGTCCTACACCAAACAAACAGAGAAAGTAGCAAACCAGTAGCCAACCCACCAACCAAAACCCACAATCGACCAATCACAAATACAATAAAAACTAAACATAAAATAAAAATGAAATAAACTTAAAATAAAATAAAATAAAAACTAAATAAAAACCTAAACCAAAATAATAAACCTTAAAAAACCAAAAAAAAATAAAAAATAAAACCCAAACCCTAAACTAAAAATAAAAACTAAACTTAAAATAAAAATAAAAAAACAAAATAAATTAAATCTAAACCTAAACTAAAATAAATAAAACCAAGCAGTAACTCTACCAAAAGCCACCACCAAAAGGAAGAGAATCACAAAAAAAGAGCAATCAGCATGAATAAGGGTAATAACACAACCCAACAAAATAGTCCCAAAGCCATAATAATAGCCCAAGACTACCTCCAGAGCACTAGCAATTCGAATCCAGGGGCAAAACCTCCACCCAAATAGCAAAATAGTATAATATAAGTAGCACCAAAAGATGAAATCCATAGGGAGACCAAGATGGAATCCAAAAATTACCATCAAAACCACCACCAAGTCAGCAAGAAACACAGCAAGTCTAGCACCACCGATCAAGAGGAAAATATCAAGAAGCAAAGACAGTAAAATAAATAAGAGGGATTCAATATTAATAACCAACCAAAATCACAAGAAACCAAGCTAGGTCACAAGCATCCAAGGCAAGATAGCATCTAATCCCATGTCACCAAGCCAAAGAGAGCCACAATTAGCCCTTATCAAACAAAAGGCCAATCCAGTCAGAGGAGCAGCTACCAACAAACCAGTAGGCATAGACAAAAAACAATCACAACCATCTTCCCCAGTAAATAAAAACCCAAGTCTGAAAGAAAAAAAAAAACCACAAAGCAGTTGTCCTCATACCAATCAATAGATAAAACAACCAATAAAAAGAATACACCAACCCAAACTAGGAAAACAACCAAAAAGAATTGAAAAAAAATTAATGCTAAGCAAATCCTGAAGAGACCAATAAACAAACAACCAATCATCTAGAAGTTCCAATTAAGTGAAGGGAGCTACCAGCCAAAATAAAAGTTTAACCCAATATAGATCCAAAAATAAAGGGAAAGAACAACAACAGGCATAGCCACAACCCACCTAGAGATCTCCAAAAAACCAAGAAACAAAATTGGTAGTTCAGAGACAAAAACTAAAGTATAAAATGCCAAAGAGACCACCCAACCACAAGAAATCAGGAAAGGAATAAGGCTAGGGAAATAAAGCCCTTCCAAACCCAGAGTAGAAAATCACCACAAAGAGAAAATAAGAGGGCAATAACAAGAAAAAGCTACCTCCAATCGAGGGAAGAATAAATAAGTGAAACCAGAAAGGAGAACATCAACCAACAAAAAGCCCAAAACTAAGCCAAAGTAGAAGAGACCAACAATAGCCATGGAAAAATGACCACCCAAAATAGTTAGGCAGACGGAAGAAGAAAATTGCAGCATCCAGTAGAACCAACCATAGCAACCAAAAGTTCAATTCAAATAAGGTAATAGTTAGCCAAAACTTGAGGCAAACCCAACATCAATTAGTGTAAGGGTAATCAAGCACAACCAAAACCCAACATTTTAGGTTTTATTTTAGGTTATATAATTTTGTTTAGGTTAAGGTTTATTTTTAGTTTATTTAATTTTATTTATGGTTTAGGTTTAGGTTTGCGCTTTGTTTATTTTAGGTTTAGGTTTAGGTTTTATATATTTTAGTTAGTTTATTTTAAGGTTTTATTTATTTTAGTTTAATTTATTTTATTTAGTTTAGGTTTTGATTTAGGTTTAGTTTATTTTAGGTTTAGGATTAAGTTTTATTTAATTTTTTTAGTTTATTTTAGTTTAGGTTTAGGTTTATTTTATTTTGTTTATATTAATTATATATATATTTTAAAATTAAGTAAACCGGTAGGTTTAGATTTATTTAGTTTATTATTTATTTATTTTAGTTAATTTTATTTTTATTTTTATTTAGGTTTATTTTTATTTTTATTTAGTTTAGTTTATGTATTTTAGATTTATTTATTTTAGTTTTGGTTTTTTATTTTAGTTTATTTTCTAGGTTTAGGTTCAGGTTTAGGTTTATTTTTTAGTTGAGTTTTTTTTTTAAGGTTTAGGTTTTATTTCTTAATTTTAGGTTTAGGTTTAGGTTTATATTTTATTTTTTTAGATTTAGGTTTTTGGTTTTTATTTTAGGTTTGTTTTTAGGTTTTATTTTTTAATTTAGGTTTATGTTTATTTTTAGTTTATTTTATTTTATTTAGTTTAGGTTTATGTTTAGGTATAGGTTGAGGTTTTATTTATTTTAGTTTATTTGGTTTAGTTTAGGTTTAGGTTTATTTTATTTTATTTATTTTAGGTTTTGGTTTTTTCTTAAGTTTGGGGTTTAGGGTTTGGGGCTTATGGTTTAGGGTTTAGGGTTTAGGGTTTTAGGGTTTAGGGTTTAGGGTTTTAGGGTTTAGGGTTTAGGGTTTGGTGTTGTAGGTTTAGATTTTTATTTTATTATTTTTTTATGTTAAGTAAACTAGTAGGTTTAGGGTTATTTAGTTTACTTTTTATTAATATTAGTTTATTTTAGTTTTTTTATTTATGTTTATTTTTATTTTCATTCATTTTTAGGTTTTTATTTACTTTTCATTTTAATTTAATTTAGGTTTATTTATTTTTATTTTAGGGTTTGTTTTTATTTTATTTATGTTTTTTATTTTTTATGTTTAGTTTTGCTTTTTATTTATTTTTTTTAGTTTAGTTTTTATTTTTTTATTTTTTTTAGGTTTAGCTTTATATTTTAGTTTATGTTTTATTATTTTTATTTTTTATTTTATTTTGGTTTAGGTTTATTTATTATTTTATTTTTAGGTTTTATTTAGTTTAGGTTTAAGTTTTTAGCATTTAAGGTTTAGGTTTAGTTTAGGGTTTAGGGTTTAGGGTTTGAGATTTAGGGTTTACAATTAAGGGTTAAGGATTAAGGTTGCAAGTTTAGGGTTATAGGTTTGGGGTTCAGGGTTTAGGGTTCAGGGTTTAGGGTTTTTTTGTTTTTAAGGTTTAAGGTTTTGTGTTTAAGGTTTAGGGTTTAAAGTTTAGTGTTTTAGGGTTTAGGGATTTAGGGTTTAGGGTTTCAAGTTTAGGGTTTAGGGTTTAATATTTAGGCTTTAGGATTTAGGGTTTTTAGGGTATAGGGTTTACAGTTTAGGGTTTATGGTTGAGAGTTTAGTTTTTAGGGTTTAGGGTTTTTGGATTTGGGTTTAGGGTTTTAGGGTTTTGTCTTTAGGGATTACTGTTGTAGGTTTAGCGTTTAGGGTCTAAGGTTAGGGTTTTTTTTAGGGATTAAGGTTTAGGGTTTAGGGTTTAGGCTTTTGGTTTAGGGTTCAGTTTAAATTTAGGTTTATTTTTAAAATAAGCAAACTGGTAGGTTTTGCTTTTTTTAAGTTGATTTTTAGGTTTTAGGGTTTGCTTAAGGTTCAGGGTTTATTTTTTTAAATTAAGTAAACCAGTAGGTTTAGGTTTATTTAGTTTATTTAGTTTGTTTTTTATTTATTTTAGTTTATTTTATTTTTTATTTTTATTTAGGTTTATTTTTTATTTAGTTTGGTTTATTTATTTTATGTTTATTTATTTTAGTTTATTTTTTAGGTTTACTTTTAGGTTTATGTTTATTTTTTAGTTTAATTTTATTTTTATTTTATTTTTTACATTTTGGTTTTATTTTTTAGTTTTAGGTTTATTTTTAGTTTATTTTATTTTAGTTAATTTAGTTTTAGGTTTATGTTTAGTTCATTTTAGGTTTTGATTTAGGTTTTATTTATTTTAGTTTAGGTTTTAGTTTATTTTATTTAGTTTATTTATTTTATTTTGTTTAGGTTTAGGTTTTGTTTTAGGTTCACTTTATTTTAGGTTTAGGTTTAAGTTTTATTTATTTTAGTTTAGTTTATTTTAGTTCAGTTTAGGTTTATTTTATTTTGTTTATTTTAATAATTTATCTTTTTTTAAATTAAGTAATCTGGTCGGCTTAGATTTATTTATTTTAGTTTTGTTTTTTTATTTTAGTTTATTTTTAGGTTTAGGTTTAGGTTTATTTTTTAGTTGAGTATTATTTTAATTTTATTTTTTAGGTTTAAGTTATATTTTTTATTTTAGGTTTAGACTTTTATTTTATTTTTTTAGATTTAGGTTGTAGGTATTTAGTTTATGTTTATTTTTAAGTTTTATTTTTTAGTTTAGGTTTAGATTTATTTTTAGTTTAATTTATTTTTTTTCATTTATGTTTAGGTTTCGGTTTAGGTTCATTTAGGTTTAGGTTTAGGTTCTATTTATTTTAGTTTATTTTATTTTATTTTAGGTTTAGGTTTATTTTCATTTATTTATTTTAGGTTTAGGTTTTATTTTTTATTTATTTTAGGTTTATTTTTTAGGTTTAGGCTTTCATTTTGTTTTTATTATATTTTATTTTAGGTTTATTTTATTTTAATTTTACATTTAGTTTTTATTTTGTTTAGGTTTTTTATTTTTATGTTTTTATTTATTTTATTTTAGTTTAATTTTTATTGTATTATTTTATTGTTAGGTTTAGGTTTAGGTTTAGGTTTAGGTTTACTTTTAGTTTAGGTTTTATTTTATTTTATTTTTTTTAATTTATTTAGGTTTAGATTTGGTTATTAATTTTATTTTTAGGTATTATTTTGTTTAGGTTTATGTTTTAGGTTTTTAGGGTTTACGATTTAGGGTTTAGGTTTTAAGGTTTAGGGTTTAGGGTTTAAGGTTTGAGATTTAGGGTTGTAGATTTTAGGGGTTTTGGGTTTAGTGTTAAGGGTTTACATTATAGTGTTTAGGGTTTTAGGGTTTAGGGTTTATGGTTTAGGGTTTTAGTGTTTACAGTTTAGGGTTATAGGTTTAGGGTTTAGGGTTTAGGGTTTAGTTTTTTTGTAATTTTTTAAAAAATTAAGTAAATTGGTAGGTTTAGTTTTATTTAGTTTATTTAGTTTATTGTTTCTATCTATTTTAGTTTATTTTATTTTAAATTTTTATTTAGGTTTATTTTATTTTTAATTATTTTAGTTTATTTATTTTAGTTTATTTTTTTAGGTTTAGGTTTCTTTTTTATCTTAATTATATTTTTATTTTATTTTTTAGGTTTAGGTATTATTTTTTATTTTTAGGTTTAATTTTAGGTTTATTTTATTTTATTTTGTTTAGGTTTAAGTTTAGGTCTAGTTTATTTTAGGTTTAGGTTTAGGTTTTAATTATTTTAGTTTAGTTTATCTTAGTTTAGGTTTATTTTATTTTTATTTTAGGTTTAAGTTTTCTTTTTTTGGTTTAGTTTATAGGTTTAGATTTTTATTTGGTTTTATTTTAGGGTTAACATGATTTAGGTTAGTTTAGGGTTTAGGATTAGCTTTAGGGTTTAAGGTTTTTAAGGTTTAGGATTTATGGTTTAGAGTTTAGGGTTTATGGTTTAAGGTTTAATGTTTAGGGTTTAGGGTTTAGGGTTTAGAGTTTAGGGTTTAGAGTTTAGGGTGTTTGGTTAGTTTAGGGTTTACGATTTAGGGTTTAGTGTTGTAGGTTTAGGGTTATATGTTTAGTGCTTAGGATTTAGGGTTTAAGGTTTTTAGGTTTTTAGAGTTTAGGGTTTAGTGTTTAAGGTTTAGGAATTAAGGTTTAAGGTTTATGGTTTTAGGGTTTAGGAATTGAGGCTTTAGGTTGGGTTTAGGTTTAGTGAGTGTATCCCAAGATGCGAGGGGGGTGTTAATATTAATAAATTTTAAAGTTAAATCTTAAATTTTAAGTTTTTATAGAAGATTAATTTTTTATTTTAAAATGACAAGATACAATTCATAATGCAACAGAAAGAAAAATACAATAAAGTAAAAAAGACAATAGGCACACAATTTTTACGTGGTTTGGCCAAAGTCCAAAACAGGCCCACGTCCAAGCTAAGCCACCCCCGGCTAGGAATCCACTAAATGCAAAATAGCAAAAAAATAGAACTCTCCTATAAGGGGACGAGTATAACCCCTACAACATTATGTACTCTCTACAAAGTACAACCCTAATATAAATTTTACAACACAAAAGAAAAATACAAAATAATAAATTTTGATAAAAAAATCTCTAAATATACCAAGCTATCCAATTCAAAAAATGATCTCATACTTATAAATGATCAATTACAACTTAAAAATTTTGGCAAGATAAAATGCTCACTTAATATTGATAAGAAATAATAAAATAAATATCTTAAAGTGATCTTACTAAGATGTTTATGTTATTACAATTTGTAGACTAATATAAAAATGATTTCAAAATAAATTCACAATATTCTTTTGCACAATAAAATAAATTTCAGTAAGGAATAATTTATTATATTTTAACCAAAAATATGCTTTCAATTAATGCAAATGATCACAAAATACATAAATAAAATTAGTATATGATAGATCTTAGTAGGCTAGTAAGCATATAGTTAAAAAAATATATCTAGCAAATATGAAATTAATTTCAGCATAATAAATTAATTTTAAATGCTTAAAATATACTTCTAAAATAGATCTAAGAATAAATGATCTTTCAAAATAAGACTAATGATGAAATATTTCAAGGAACTAAAAGAAATTTGTAGGAAGTTAAAAATTTCAACAAGTTGAAAAAGATCTTATAAACTATCACTAGAGTTTTTCACAAAAAAAAATGATTGAGAAACTTTGATGTGAAAAATAATGTCCAAAGACTAATCCACCAAAAAGTATAAATTGGAAAGAATAAATAGATGGTGAAAATAGCATCAACAACTAAAAAAGGATTAAGATCATGAAAACAAACTCAAGTAATTTGAGAAAACTTTCTTAGTTGAAGATGTTGAAGCTTCCACACCAAGGATTTGATCCTGCGATATTTGGAGAACACTTGGAAGGAAAATCTAAGAAATTTTCTCTTAGATTTGCTGGAGGGATTTTGAATTTGAATGAGGAATGCTTTCATGAAGAGAATGAGAGCTATTTATAGGCAAAATGGTCATTTTGAATTATTTCAAAAATATATTATTCTAACTTCACGTTATCATCTAATAATTTAATATTCAATAAAAATATAATTTATATTAAATAAATATTAAATTCAAGCAGCCAAAATTTGCCTATTCATATGGGCAAGTCAAAAATAATCAAATATGACTCTTAATATATTCAAAGTATGTAGCATGCATTCATTATTAAAATCAGCTAATGTTTGAAAAGTCATAATAAATTTAATTTTAATCAAACGTGGGTCATTTAATGTATCAAATTAAAGGAAAAAAAATCCAAGGAATCTATTGGAGATGAAATCATATATAAATTCCTTGATTATAAAATGACTTTGGCTAAAATACAAAATTTCACATATTTTTGTTAATTTTGAAATATGATATTTAAATATTATGATATAATTTATTTATAATCATGCATATGTTAGTTATCATATAACCTTCAAATTAAATTATAGTATTTATTTATATTAAGTAAATAAAATAATTACACTTAATAGTCATAATTTATTATCATTTATTATTTTGACAATTCAAATGCTATGTATGAAACATATAATTGAATGTTAATTAGATAGAGATTTATATAAATTAAAATAATATGTTAAGTTGTGAGTAAATTGATTCATGACAATGAACTCATATGAATTTCTAAGATAGTTATAAATGCATATAACCTAAAATATTATATCTTTAGCTTCACATTATCCATTTTGAGCTATCTTTTCTTCTAGTCTTGCAATTTCCTCAAACATATTGTGAGATATATTGGATATGTAATTAGCAATTGATATATCTGAAACACATAAAAACATTCATTAGAACATCCAAGCATTCCTTTGTTATCATCAAAATTGATCGAGTTGAACATGAGGCTCATTAAGCGAACAATCTCCCCCTTTTTGATGATGACAAACTAATGTTGGGTATTGATTTTTATGAAGGTGAAAATTGACCTTTCATCATAGTTTTTGAAAAAAATTCTCTTCTAAAAAAATTTATGCACAAGAGATGAATAATGTTGCTCCCCCTAAATGTATGCATGAAATAGACTTAATACTAACCAACATTTTACTCTTCTCCCCCTTTTGACAACATCAAAAATTGAGAACAAACTACATATAATTTTAAATATTAGGATCTAACATTCCAAGCATGCATCTTAAAGTACAAAAATGTTTTTTTTGGTAATGGTTTTGTAAAAATATCTGCAATTTATAAATTGGTAAATTAATATTAACATCACCTTTCAAAACATGATCCTAATAAAATGATGTCTAATTTGTATGCTTGGTTAGGAGTCTTTGGATAGGATTTTTGGTCAAACTAATAGCACTAGTATTGTCACACTGAACTAGAATGTGATCATGTTTAGTACCAAAATCTTCTAATTTTTGCTTTACCAAAGGACTTGAGCAACACAACTATCAGTTGCTATGTACTCAGCCTGAGTAGTGGATAAAGCTACAGTATTTTGTTTCCTAGAAGACCAAGACACAAGCGATGATCCTAAAAAATGACATGTGTCTAATGTGCTTTTTCTATCTACTTTGCATCCCGTAAAATTAGCATTAGAATAAGCAACCAAATCACATCATAAATAATTTTTAGAATATCTAACTAGTAGTGCCTATCAAATACCAAAGATACACGCTATTAAATGAGATTCTCTCAGGTTGGCTTGAAAATGAGCACACAAACAAACAACAAACATAATATCAGTCCTGCTAGCAGCAAGGTATAAAAGTGAGCCTATCATACTCCTATAAAGTTTTTGATTAACAAATTTTTCTAATTCATCTAAATCTAATTTTGTAGATGGGCTCATAGGAGTTTTACTAGATTTAAATCTTTTCATGTCAAACCTCTCAAGCAATTCATTTGTGTACTTAGTTTGACAAATGAATGTGCCATTTTCTTATTGCTTCACTTGAAGACCTAAGAAAAAAATTAAGTTCTCCCATCATACTATTTCAACTCTTTAGACATCAAAGATGAGAACTCATGGCACAAAGATTCATTTATACTTCCAAATAATATATCATCTACATACACTTGTATCACTATCAAATCATCATCTATGCTCTTAAGGAATAAGGTGGTATCTACTCACCTTTCTAAATCCATGATTTATCAAAAGTTACTTAACCTATCATACCAAGCACGAGCCTATTTTAAACCATATAAGGATTTCTTTAATTTATACACATGATTTAGACAATCAAGGCTCTCAAATCCAGGTTGTTCTCTACAAATACATCTTGGTTAATAAATCCATTCAAAAATGCACTCTTGACATCCATTTAAAAAAGTTTAAAATCTAAAATAAGCATAAGCAAAGTAACCTAATAGTTTCTAATCTTGCTATGGGTGCAATAGATTCTTCAAAATCTATACCTTCAACTTGTGTGTGTACCCTTTTCCTAGCTTTATTTTTAATAATACAACCAATCATCTAGCTTATTCCTAAAGACCCATTTTGTTCCAATGACATTTTGATCTTGGGGTCTTGGGACTAATTCCCAAACATTATTTCTTACAAATTGATTCAACTCCTCTTCCATAGCAATAATCCAAAAATTATCTTTCAATGCTTCTTCTAAATTTTTAGGTTCAACCTTAGATAAAAATGCTGAATGATCTACAACCTCTCTACTATGTCTTTTGGTCATAACTCTTTTTGAAGGATCTCCTATAATTAGTTCCTTTGCATGATTTTTATTCTATTTCCATTCTTTAGGAAAGGAATCATCCACATTATATTCTAAAGATATTTTCTTAAAATTATCAATCTCTTCATCAATCACTTCATTTCTAATGGTATTAATTAAATTTTCATCAAAAATAACATGTATTGATTCTTCTACAATCATTTTTCTCTTATTTAAAACTCTATAATCACTACTAAAGAGTATCCTAAGAAAATACCATCATCGATTTGTCAAACTTACCTAAATGCTCTTTTCCATTATTCAAAATAAAGAATTTACATCCAAATGTATAAAAGTGTTCAATCTTAGGCTTCTTTCCAAAAATAATTCATAGGCTGTCTTCTTCAAAATTGGTCTAAAATAAATTCTATTCATCACATAACATACAATATTTACTACTTCGCAAAAAATTTTGGCAATTTATACTCACCAAGCATAGATCACTTAATTCAATTAATATTCTATTTTTTCTCTCTACTACTCCATTTTGTTGGGGAGTTCTAGTGCAAAAAATTATGTCTAATCCCTTGTTCATTACAATAATCCTCAAATAATTTATTTTAAAATTTGCCACCAAGATCAGTTTGAACGCTATTAATTAAAAGGCCTTGTTCTCTTTGAATATATTTTGAAAACTTTCTAAACTCACCAAAAACATCATCCTTGTAAGTTACAAATAAAACTCAAGTATATCTAGAGAAATCATCAACAATCACAAAACCATAATTTTTTCCTCCTAAGCTAGTGGTGCTAATAGGACCAAATAAATCCAAGTGAATAATTCTAGAGGTCTAGAAGTAGAAACAATATTTTTACTTTTAAATGATCTTCTAGAATGCTTACCATGAATACATGCATCACAAACATAGTTTAAATGAAAATTTAATTTAGGCAATCCAACTACTAAATCAAGTTTGGAAATTTATTAAGTGTGTGCATGTTAATATGACATAGACTCCTATTCCATAACCATATATCATCATCAGTGCTTTAAAAACAAAGTAAATTCAAATTCACATTATGAAAGCTATCTAAATCAATGACATAAATATTTTTATATCTTTGTCCTACTAAATAAACATTTTCATTATTTTTTATAATGCAATATGATGCATGGAATACTACATTCAAACCTTTATCACATAATTGACTAATAGAAATGAAATTTTATTTTAATCCTTATACTTGAAAAACTTTATCTAAAGTGATAGAATTCTTACAAATAAAACCAATGCCAATGATCTTTCCCTTTTCATCATCTCCATATGTAACAAATCCTCCATCACTTGATTCTAAAGTTGTGAATTTATCTTCATCTCCCGTCATATGTCTTGAACATCCACTATCCAAGTACCACATGCCTTCTTTGATTTTGCTTTGAAGGCATTCCTCTTGAGAATCTAAGTCTGATTCTCCATTTTCCATAAGACAAATGTTGACCTCTTCATCAGATGAGCAAGTACTTGATTCATTTGAATCTGGATTGGCTTATAAAGCCATCTTCTTCATCTTATGGTACTTTTTCTCCTTCATATTTTTTCTTCTTTTCACATCAATCTCTTTCTTCTTTGATTCAACAATTTCTGGACAATCTCCTCTTATGTTTCTAGGCTTTTTACGATGGTAGAAAATGATCCCTTCACCTGTAAGAAATTTCTTAGTTTGAAATTAATAGTTTTTAGATTTTTTATACCTTTGATTCTTCTTCCTTAGCAAGTTCCCAAGCCTTTTGGATAGCATGACCACCTCATCACTATCACCATCCAAGCTTGAGTTATTATGCTCTTCACTATCATCAGCTTGTAGTGCAATGGCTTTTCCATTCTCCTTCTCCCGTTTTGCTGAGTTATCCATCTTATCTCTTTGAGCAATAACCTGTTCATGCTCTATCAAACAACCCAAAAGCTGATCAAGTGGATAAGTAGATAAATCCTTAGCTTCACTAATAGCTATTACTTTAGCTTCCCATTCTGTTGGAAGACATCTATGAATCTTATAGACTAAGTCTTGATTCTTATATGTTTTCCAAGAGAATGCAATGTTAATTATTTTCATGAATCGGTATACATATCTGAAATAGATTCAGAAGGAGACATATGAAATAACTCATATTCATGAACAAGTTTGTTTATATAAGCATATCTAACTTCATTAGTTCCTTCATAAGTTTAATGAGTTTATCCCATATTTTTTTGCTATACTTAACATAGAAATTTTCATGTAATCATCAGGTAATAAAGCACAATGTAAAGTATTATAAGCCCCAGCATTTAATTCATCAAGTTCTCTTTTAGCTACAGACCATTCCTCAAAAGGTTTTTCTAATTTTATGCCTTTTACTTCTACTATGGGTGTATGATATTGATGTGTCAACATACACCACATGCATCTTGACCTCTTAAAATGTACTAATTCTATTTTTCCAATAACAATGGTACACTATCTAAAAGTGGAGGTCTATGATGGATTGTCCTCACGGTGGTGAACCCTTTGGGAAACCTTGTGCCATAGTGAAAAGATCTACTCTTAGATGTTAAAATAAAAGAGCCTAGGCTTTCATTCAGTGAGTCACTATAGCACCCAAGAGGGGTGTTAGTGATTTGGGCGATATTAAAAAATTTTAAAAGTTAAATCTTAAATTTTAAGTTTTAATAAAAAATTAACTTTTGATCTTAGAAAGATAAGATACAATTCTTAATGCAACAAAAAGAAAAATATAGTAAAGTAAAGAGAGATAATAGGCACACAATTTTTATGTGGTTCGGCCAAACTCCAAAATATGCCTACGTCTACGCCTAGCCACCCTTGGCTAAGAATCCACTAAATGCAAAATAGCTTACAAATAGTACTCTCCTATAAGGGTTTGAGTACAACCCCTACAACAATATGTACTCTCCTATAAAGGGGCGAGTACAACCCCAATATAAATTTTATAGCATAAAAAGAAAAATACAAATAATAAATTTTGATAAAATAAATCTCTCACAAATATACCAAGCTATCCAATTCAAAAAATGATCTCACAACTTATAAATGATCACTTACAACTTAAAAATTTTGGCAAGATAAAATGCTCACTTAATATTGATAAGAAATAATAAAATAAATATCTTAAAGTGATCTTACTAAGATGTTTATGTTATACAATTTGTAGACTAATATAAAAATGATTTTAAAATAAATTCAAAATATTCTTTTGCACAATAAAATAAATTTCAGCACAGAATAATTAATTATATTTTAACCAAAAAGATGCTTTCAATGAATGTAAATGATCATAAAATACTTAAATAAAATTAGTATATGATAGATCTTAGTAGGCTAGTAAGCTTTTAATTAAAAAAAAGATATCTAGCAAATATGAAATTAATTTCAGCACAACAAATTAATCTTAAATACTTAAAATATACTTCTAAAATACATCAAAGAATAAATGATCTTTCAAAATAAGACTAATGAAGAAATATTTCAAGAAACCAAAAGAAATTTGTAGGAAGTTAAAAATTTCAACAAGTTGAAATAGATCTTTCAAACTACCATGAGTTTTTAGATGTGAAAAATAATTTCCAAAGACTAATCCACCAAAAATTATAAATTGGAAAGAATAAATAGATGGTGAAAATAACATGAACAACTAAAAAAGGATTAAGATCAAGAAAACAATCTCAAGTAATTTGAGAAAGCTTGCTTTGTTGAAGATGTTAAAACTTCCACACCAAGGATTTGATCTTGCAATATTTGGAGAACACTTGGAAGGAAAATCTAAGAAATTTTCTCTAAGATTTGCTGGAGGGATTTTGAATTTGAATGGGGAATGCTTTCATGAAGAGAATGAGGGATATTTATAGGAAAGAAGGTCATTTTAAATTATTTCAAAACAATATATTATTCCAACATCATGTTATCATCTAATAATTTAATATTCAATAAAAATATAGTTTATATTAAATAAATATTAAATTCAAGCAGCCAAAATTCGGCTATTCATATGGGCAAGTCAAAAATAATCAAATATGGCTCTTAATATATTCAAAGCATGTTGCATGCATTCATTATTAAAATAAGCTAATGTTTGAAAAGTCATAATAAATTCAATTTTAATCAAACATGTGTAACCTATCAAATTAAAGGAAAAAAATCTAAGGAATCTATTACAGATGAAATTAGATATAAATTCCTTGATTATAAAATGACTTTGGCTAAAATAAAAATTGCACATATTTTTGTTAATTTTTTAAATATGATATTTAAATATTATGATATAATTTATATGTAATCATACATATGTTAGTTATCATATAACATTTTAAGTTAAACTAAAATATTTAATTATATTAAGTAAATAAAATAATTACACTTAATAGCCATAATTTATTATCATTTATTATTTTGAAAATTCAAATGCTATGTATGAAACATATAATTGAATGTTAATTAGATAGAGATTTATATAAATTAAAATAATATGTTAAGTTGTGAGCGAATTGATTCATGCTAATGAACTCATATGAATTTCTAAGATAGATATAAATGCATATAACCTAAAATTTTGTATCTCGAGCTTTACATTATCCATTTTGATCTATCTTTCATTTTTCTAGTCTTACAATTTCCTCAAACATATTATGAGATGTATTGTATATGTAATTAGCAATTGATATATCTGAAACACATAAAACATTTATTAGAATATCCAAGCATTCAGTTGTTATCATCAAAATTGATCGAATTGAACATGAGGCTCATTAAGCCAACATAAGGGTTTAGGGTTTAGCGTTTAGGCTTTATGGTTTAGGGTTTTTAGGGTTTACGATCTAGGGTTTAGTGTTTACGGTTTAGGGTTTATGGTTTAGGATTTTTGATTTTAGGTTTAGTGTTTAAAATTTTAGGGTTTTGGGTTTAGGTTTCAAAGTTGTAGGTTTAGGGTTTAGGGTTTAAGGTTTAGGGTTTTAGGTAAGGTTTTTTTTAAATTTTTTTAATCATTTATATTTTAGGTTTTAGGTTTTTTGTTTAAGGTTTAGGTTTTAGTTTAGGTTTATTTTTTAAATTAAAGAGGTGTTTTGGTTTTTAGCTTATTTTTTTAGGTTTTAGGGTTTAGGGTTTAAGGTTAGCGGGTTTAGGATTTGGTTAGCTTAGGGTTTTTTTAATTTTTATAATTAAGTAAACCAGTAAGTTTAGGTTTATTTAGTTTATTTTTTTATATATTATAGGTTTTGTTTATTTTCATTTTAATTAGTTTAATTTATTTATTTAAGTTTATTTATTTTAATTATTTTAGGTTTAGCTTTAGGTTTATTTATTTTTAGTTTAGTTAAATTTTATTTTATTTTAGGTTTAGGTTTTATTTTTTATTTTTAGGTTTTGATTTAGGTTTTTCTTTTTTAGGTTTTAGTTTTAGGTTTTTATTTTAAGTTTATTTTTAGGTATAATTTTTTAGTTTAAGCTTAGGTTTATTTTTAGTTTATTTTTTTTATTTAGTTTAGGTTTAGGTTTAGGTTTTGTTTATTTTAGGTTTAGTTTTAGGTTTTATTTATTTTTGTTCAGTTTATCTTAGTTTAGGTTTATTTTATTTCTATTTTAGGTTTATTTTTTTATTTGTTATTAGGTTTATTTTTTAGGCTTAGGTTTTTATTTAGCTTTTATTTAGTTTTATTTTAGGTTTATTTTATTTTTATTTTATGTTTAGTTTTTATTATATTTAGTTTTTTTAGTTTAGTTTAGGTTTTTATTTTATTTTAGTTTTTATTTTTTATTTTATTTTATTTTCATTTTTAGGGTTTAGGTTTTTATTTTATTTTATTTTTTAAGTTTAGGTTTAGGGTTTAGAGTTTAGGGTTTAGGGTTTAGTGTTTAGTCTTTAGGGTTTAGGGTTTAGGGTTTAGGGTTTAGGGTTTGGGATTTAGGGTTTAGGGTTTTCAGTTTTAGGTTTTGTAGTGCTTAGGGTTAAGGATTTAGGGTTTTAAGGTTTAGGGTTTAAAGTTTTATGGTTTAGGGTTTAGAGTTTAGGGTTTAGGGTTTAGGGTTTAGTGTTTTTAAGGTTTATAATTTAAGGTTTAGGTTTTAGGTTTAGGGCTTAAGGTTTTTTATTTTTGTTTTAACAGAGAATGAATTCAGATTCAACATTTTTTCTTTTTGATTTCACCAACCAACTAACATACTATGTTTTCTAAGACATAAGGGATGACATAGATCAAAAATGAGCATGCATAGAGAAAATCAAAATCCCTATATAACTAGAACTGTATTTATGATAAAGATAGTGTTCTATAAGTAGCAGATAGGATTGGTCGTTCTTTAGTTTCTCCAGTTCCCATCAGAAGCCCAGCCTCTCGAGTGGCGGGATCCACCATCATATCCCGATCTCTTCCTCCACCACCACCAAGATTGTAACCTTTATCGTTCCTCCTGCCTCCATAACCACCACTACTCCGACCACCACCTCCATATCCACCAGCACCTCTAGATCCTTGACCACAACTACGATATCTGCCGCCTCTACTTTTGCCTCCACCACTAGATCGAGACTGAGCCTGGTTGAGGGTTTAGGGTTTAGGGTTTTTAGGGTTTAGGATTTAGGGTTTAGACTTTAGGGTTTATGGTTGTAGGTTTAGTGTTATAGGTTTAGGGTTAGTTTTAAGCTTTAGGGATTAGGGTTTAGGGTTTATGTCTTAGGGTTTTTTATTTTTATTTTTAAATTAAGTAAAATGGTAGGTTTAGGTTTATTTAGCTTAGTTTATTTTTTATTTCTTTTAGTTTATTTTATTTTTATTTTTATTTAAGTTTACTTTTTCTTTTTATTTAGTTTAGTTTATTTATTTTAGGTTTATTTATTTTAAGTTTAGGTTTTTTATTTTAGTTTAATTTTTAGGTTTAGGTTTAGGTTTAGGTTTATTTTTAAGTTGTGTTTTATTTTTATTTTATTTTTTAGGTTTATGCTTTTAGGTATTAAGGGTTTAGGGTTTAAAGTTTAGGGTTTAGGGATTAGGGTTTTACAGTTTAGGGTTTGAGGGTTTTTTAGGGTTTATGGTTAGGGTTTAGGGTTAAGTGTTTAGGCATTAAGTTTTTTGGTTTTTAAGGTTATCCAACTCAATGCTTATGTAGAGGTGGTAGACGCACTTTCTCATCCTCCATCTGATCTCTATGATTAATCCAATAGCTTGATAAGATTGAATCGGATCGATATAGTGGATCTAATCTCAACCGTCTCCTCTGATCATGTGAAATGGATGGTGCGTGATCTAACATCACACGAGTGAGGGAGAATGGAGTCCATCTGCCATTACTCACTTGATCTGACCTTACCCAAGCTCAAATCAAATCCAAAAGGATCCCTCACCTTCACAACATCAATCCAAGGGTCAAGATCTCAAGAGATGCAAGTTTTCTTCAAAAACCTCCAACCCATTTTTGCCTAAGGATCAATTTTGGAAGCATACCTTATCGAAGCTCAATATCGGTGGCTCGAATGATTGAGGAAGTTTGATCTGGTGGAGACGAAGCCTTATTAAGTAGTAATTGGATCAATTCCTTAACATTCGCTCAGAATGCCATGAACAAATGATTTTTAGCTTGGCTTTGATCGAAGTCCCACCTCTAGTGCTCGGGAAGCTTAGGAGATGATTTGTTCTTGCTCGATAAGGCTTAAGGAAGGTGCGTGCAAAATTAATTTAAGTTTTATGGAGAAATGAAGAAGTTATGTTAGAAATAAAGTGTCCTATTTTGGGATAGACGGGAATGGAATTTTTTGATCGAGGAACGAGCTCGAGAGCTTAGGGAATGGCTCTAGCAGCTCGTCTAGGGTATCTAGGGCTCTAAGGAATGATTTTTGTGTGTGTTTGAGTGGAAATGAGGGGGTGTATACCCCCCTTCATCTTAATCAGATGGTGCAATCGAGTTTAGCTTCTAGTAGACGTCCAGCCATCTTAGGGAGTCATAGGTGACAGGGAGGAAGTGAGTTAGCTCTGCTTGGTTGGTTGAAGGTGTGGAGGTGGCTGCCAAAGAGGAATCATGGGTGTCCTATGGGTTTCAAATGCTCTAATGGGGAGGGTGAGGTGATTTCTCCTACCATGTATCATGGCTGACCCAACCACCCCTTGGGTCAGGTTGGGCAGTGTCCTAGGTGCCTAGGTGGACCATTGGGAGAGTACCAAGTGACCATGGAATGGAAATGATCACTTACATGGGCAATTTGTCTCATGTGATGCCCTTGATCCAAGGGTAGAATGATCAATTGGCATTAGATTGATTTAGGAAGATTTGAAATTAGCCAAAAGTGGGTTAGCCCAAATTTTAAGTAAATTGGAGTTGATTTGGTTAGGTTTGGCTCAATTTGACTCATTTAGGTCAAATTTGGTTAGGTTGTCTCAAGTTGACTAATTGGTCAAATTGGGTCAAACCAAGGGTTGGGTCAAGTTCATATGATCATTTAGGATGTTTTGGTTCAAATGGTTTGGTTTAGTTTGTCAAAGATTTGATTTTGTCTCATTTGATTTCATTTGAGTAAAATGGGTTAAGTTGACCAATTGACCAATTTGGACAAATTGGCTTGGGTTGGGTGTTGGTTTGGGTTTAGTTGACCAATTGAAGATGATTGTTGGCTTTTTTTATGTAGGCCAAGTTTAACCTTTATGTCAATTTTGGCTAAGTAGGTCAATTGGGTTCAATTGGGTCAAATCATGGCTTTGGTCAAGTTCAACAATCAATTTGGAATGAACTTGAGCCATTTGTTGCAATCAATTTAGTTTATATTTTAATTTGACCCAATTTGGTCTTTTAAGTCAATTTGGTCAACTTGAGTCAAGATGGCCAATTAGGTTTGGTTTGACTCAATTGAAGGTCTAGTCATATTCAAATATTGATTTTGATTTGGTATGAATTGTTGGTTTTAAGGGATTTGGCTTAGGGTGATCAATAAATTTGGCTAGATTGGGTTCATATGGGTTAAGGATTGACTTGGTCAAATGACCAAGTTGACTTGGTTTGACCCAATTTGTGATAATTGATCAACCTAGGGTGATCAACAATCATGATGGGATGTTTTGATGGGCTTGGTTCAATCTAATTTTGGTAGGATTAGAACTTGGCTCAAATAGGTCAAATTGGCCAGTTTGGGTCAAGTGGACCAATTGGGATTAGTTGACTTGATTTTGGGTTGACTTTATGATATATATATATATATATATAAATTCAATTGCAATTGGCTTTTGTTCAAATGGGTTTTGGTTCATTTGAACATTTCAAGTTAAAAGGGTTAAGTTGGGTTTGAATTGGGTTGATTTTGGTTTGGCTTGATGATTGTAGATTTCATTTATATTTGTGAATATGATTGAAGGTATGATTGATTAATGAGAAAATCAATTGAATTTGGAATTTGTTATGAAGGAATTCAGCTAAGTCCATGGAGTTAGGTCATGTAGCTTAGGTTTGGATTTTGATTTGGTTTGATTTTGTTTTGATGATTTAAATGTATATTTCATTTAAATTTATGAAGATGATTGAAAATATAATTTATTTGTGAGAAAATCAATTGAGTTTGACTAGATTTGGATTATGATTTTGCTAAGTCCATGGGATAGGTTATATGGCTTAGGAGGGGTTTTGATATAATTTGATTTAGTTTTGATAATTTGAATGTAGATTTGATTTATATTTAGGAAGATGATTGAAGATATAAATTGATTATACAAAATTAATTGATTTTGGATGAGGATTAAGATTTGGCTAAGTCCATGGGATAGGTCATATGGCTTAGGAAGGGTTTCACGTTTGGATTTGATCATGGGCTTCAATCAATTGGTTTTGGAATTTGGGTTTGGATTTGGATTTGAATTTGATGTTTGAAGTGAACTTGAGGTTTGGTTTGAGAAGGTGAACATGGATTGGATTTGTGTTGTAGGGTTGGTGGATTATCATAATCCCTATGGCACAACATAATCCTATGGTTAACCCTTCTAAGTCTTTAGGCTTAGGTTAAGAGTTTACCTAATTGTTAGAAGTGTCTTATGACTAGGGAGGTCTTAGTATCTAGAAGGCTCCTATGTCTAAGATGTGAAGATTGAATCTGCACTCCAAAAGTGAGGTCAACAGGCCTTAGGCACCATAGTGTTTCCTTTAGAGATAGATGATTGGAAGATCGAAGCTGAGTTTCACATTATAGACTCGGATGCATCTTTGAATGATTTGCTTGGGAGACCATGGATACATGAGAACAACATAGTTTCATCCTCTCTACATCAATGTATGATGTTCGTGAGAGGTGGGATCAACTACTATGTCAAAGGAGATCTCAAGCCATTTATAGTTCATTAGGTCGGCATATATGAGGATATGGCTTACTACCTCCCTCAAAATCAGCATGTCTATTCTGACAAACATGGCCAAAGTTTAAAAATAATAGATAAAGAAAAAGAAAAAAAAGGAAGGAGAAAAAACAAAAAGAAAAGAAAAGAGAAAATGAAAAAAAAAATAAAAGGGAGGAAAAATAGACTTGGAGGAGGAAGTGGAGCTTAACATTAGATTACACCCATAGTTCATTACTCCATTCAAACATATGGGTAGGATGACCTGACCTCCACTAGGCAGAGGAAGAGGGCAGTTCAGAGTCAATCCTAGAGGTGGAAAATCTCTTTATTGGCCACCCTATAGAAGATATATCCCAGAGTACACCTTCTATCTATATAGACTTAGAATCTAGCTCATAGGATGAGTCTCGATATGGTTAGCACACGCTAATTCTCGAGTAGATTCTCTTAGAGGTGACACTAGAGCCAAATAGCGATAAAGATCGGGCTCCAAAGCAGAGTATAAGTGTATCCCAGTCTATATGTGAAATAGTTAGGCATCAGTTGGGAACCTTAGCTCTAACCCCCCTTTGAGAGCCATAGTGGAAACACACATCCTCCCTTCTAGCCGATTTTGGTCAATAATCTTATTTCTCATGCATTAGGCATATGAATCCTATAAGCCTGAGTCAATTGATTATCCAAAAATGAAAATAAAATGTAATATGATTTGCATTAGATATAGGTCATTTGAAGTATGCCCTTACATGATCTAGTCTCTTTAAGGAGTGAGTTTAAATGTAGTCTCTCTCTAAATAAATAATAGCCTAGCTATCTTGCATAAAGCATATGACTTTCCTACATGAATTTAAAATTGAAGGAGGAGTTAGTTGGAGGCCACCCCCAGGTGGTTGTATGTCCAAGTAGTTGGGTGCTTTGTCCTCTCTTATGGAGGTAAACCAAAAACTCATTATCGCTTTAGATTTAGGTCATGCTTTCGGCCCTCACCAAAGCTCCATAGATTTAGGTTCTGAGGTTGCTTCTCTCTTCTATGGGCCATAAGCATAATTCCTTACCTTTTAGGCATTTCCATAATCTTGTGTTGTGGAATCATAAGCCCTAAACTTCAAATAAAAAGTCAACTCAAATGAATAATTCAATTTCTAAAATATAAAGACCTACCATAGGATAGTTTGAGATGCTCGCTAAATTTTCTAGCATCGTGAGCATCTCCTTGTTATCTTTCATTGGATTTGATAATAACTCTCTCTTTTTGATCAATCCCATATGATTTTCCAAAATAAATTAATCGATTGTAGTCCTATCTATTAAAATTTTTGGAGACAATGATCATTTATCTTAATCGAGAGTATTCCTAAGGGATCTCATTCCTTAGGATGTAATTAACAATTTTGAAAAAAATGAGTAGTGAAACCCTTCGGACCAGCAACATAATCTATGTTCATGCTATTCAGAACTTTAAAAATTTCATCTTCATTAGGCACAATGGTAACAAAATCATTATCATCATTAGTAATAATGAATGAATCAAGTGGAATTGAGAAATAGCTTCATAAGAGAAATTCTTATTAAGCATATTTCTAAAGTAATTGATAATCGATTCCTTAATATCATTATTCCTCATAATCCAATCTCCATTATCATTTTTAATTTTTTAAATATTATTTAAAGCTCTCTTTTTTTTTAACGAAAGCATGGAAATACCTAGTATTCCTATCACCATCCGTAATATGTTTACTAGTAGCTTTTTTGTGCCAATAAGTCTCTTCCATATTTTGGAAGTTAACAAGTTTATCTTTTGCCTCGATGAAGTCTGTAATCTTAGAAGGATCAGACATAACAGAGACTTCAAGATCAGAGACCAATTTTTCCAAATCTATAATATTAACAAAAAAGTTTTAAAATAATGCTTGTCCCACCAACCCAAATTTTGTTTGAGTATTTTAAGTTTAAACTAAAGTCTATTCATCCACACAATCAAATTATCAGGATGTAAAAGAGCATTCCAATTATTAGCCACAACATTAAAAAAATTAATATGTTTAATCCACATGTTTTGAAATTTAAAAGAAGAGGGGTTTTTTAGTTTATCAGAATTATCTTTAATAGAAACCAGAAGAGGAGCATGATCTTACAATGCTCTGCTTAAATGGTCAACATAAGTAATAGGCCATTGAGTAATCCAATGAGTATTAAAAAAAATTTGGTCCAACCTTTGCCAAAGTCTAGAGTTTTGCTAAGTATAACTAGAGCCCTTAAAGCCAATAGCAATCAAATTACAATCAAGGATCATATTGGAGAAATATTCCATGGAATGAATATTAGGAGAGAAACCATCACTTCATTCAAAAAAAATAAAATGGTGTTGAAATCATCACCAAAAAATCAAGGTTTGTTGATAGAGGTAGCAAAATTCCTTAAATTATCTCAAACAAGATTTCTACCAGATCTATAACAAGATGCATAAACTAAAGAGCCCAAAACACAATAATCACCATAAGAGATTTGAACATTGGCAACTTAATGAAAGTCATCAAGAATAGAGACCTTAATGAAATTATTCCAAAATACCAAATTTATTACTAACATTAGAGAAAATTTTATTGAAACTGATAATTCTAGCAACATGGTTAATTTTATTAGCATGAATAAGAGACTCCAGAATAATAAGAAGAGAAATATTACGAATGTGACAAAAATTTCTAATATGATTATGAATAGAAAGGGTACCGATCACTCTAACTTTCTGAACAAGAAGTTTAAACATAATGAAATTTAAAAAGGGGGGTTAAGCAAAGGTTAATTAAGAGAGGAGTGAGAGGTCGCAACAGATTTATCATTTTTGGACAATTTAGAAGGGAAATTTTTAACATCTTTTTTCTTTTTAGCATGATAAGTTAGTAAGCCATTTTCTTTTCCCCTAGAGTCATCATCCAAGTAAGATTTAGTAACATTGGTCATAGATTTAGGAGAAATTTCTAAGTGTTTGGAGGGGTGTTCACCTTCTTCCAAATCTATATTTAGTTGAAAAGTAGGATTAACGTCAATATCAAAATTAGATATGAGAGATGGTGATGATAGAACCAGTTAAAGAACAAGTAGTAAAATCTAAATCATAAATATTTTCAGCATGCTTGATATCATTTAAATCATCATTAAAAGCTTCATTTTCATTGATCAAAGCTGGCGTAGATGTAAGAATAGAATCAAAGGAAATAGAACTGTCTTCTAATAACTTAGAGAATTTATTATTCTCTGCATTAGAAATATTCAAATTCAAAGAAGGAATAAGAGGTAAATCATCTTTCCCATTTTGAATATCGATCGAATCCCTACCAACATTAGAAGCTGAAACATGCTCAATAGGATTAACCCAATATCCAAGGAATCAACCTCAATAATAGCCTTTATACCATCCTTAGGATCCGAGGTTGATTTATGAACATAAGTAGGAATCGACTTATGGGTAGAGACAACATTTTTCTTTGGAGGAATTGATTATTTTAAGTGGCGATGGAGAATAAAACATTATGAATTATCATGACTGTGTATTTTATAGTGGGAACAAAAAAATGAAAAGGTTCTCTAATTCAACCTTTTACGAATACCCATATTTCTCAGAGCAAATCCAAACTTTTTTAGGGTATTTTTTTAGTTATGTCTAATTCCATGAGGATTCGAGCCATAGAAGGCGAGATAGATGGTCGCAATTAGAGTTGTAAAGGCCAACAAATAAAGCCTCGATAGCAAAAAGTACATGATGGGTAATAAAATGAATGCACATATTAGAAGAGATAACCACCACAGGGGACAATAGGTGATTCCTTCTTAATGTCAAAAGAGGTGACCACTTCAACAAATGCATTTGACAATTAAAGATGAAATAAGAATGATGAAAAAACATGAATAATCGGATCTTTAGAAAGTTGAATCAGGATATGGAGGGTTAATAAGACCAATCGAGAAGGCACCCATAAGCTTGAGATTATGAAAAAAAGAGTGGATCTTATCCAAATTGGGACAATCAAAAAAACTTATTGACAAGAGAAAATTCAAAGGGTTTTGCCAACTTTTCAACATCTACATCGAGCACACTACTGACAAACCTCTAAAAGATGTCAAAATGAGATTAACCAAATCAGGGCAAATCTTACAGAGCACTTCCTTAAAAGATTTAGTATAAGATGCAGCATTAGGGCCTCCAATCCCCAAAATGTCGAATGCCCTAGCTGAAAAATCCATATTTTAAGGTGGAACCCAAGGAATAGAACCCACCATAGCCATTGTCAATGACAAAACATCACACAATCGGCCAGATGCCATTCAAGCCTTTAAAAATTGGTCAAAATTGAAGCCAGAGCCATAGAAATCCCAAGTCAAGGGTGCGCCACCAAGAGGGATTCAAAAATTGCCAGAGAACGAGAGAGCACTTGGGGGGATGAGGGTTATGGGTTTAGGGTTTAGGGTTGTAGGTTTAGGGTTTACGGTTTTTCTAATTTTTTTATTTCATTTTTTTTAATTAAGTAAATTAGTAAGTTTAGGTTTATTTAGTTTATTTATTTTATTTTATTTTATTTTTTATTTTTATCTTTGTTTAGTTTAGTTTATTTATTTTATGTTTATTTATTTAGTTTATTTTTTAGGTTTAGGTTTAGGTTTATCTTTACTTTTTAGTTTATATTTTTTTAGGTTTATGTTTTATTTTTTTTTATTTCTAGGTTTAGGTTTGGGTTTTTATTTTATTATTTTAGGTTTATTTTTAGGTATTCTTTATTAGTTTAGGTTTAGGTTTAGTTTATTTTAGGTTTAGGTTTAGGTTTTATTTATTTTAATTTTAGTTTATTTTAGTTTAGGTTTAGGTTTATTTTTTAATTTATTTTAGGTTTAGGTTTTTTTTAGTTTATGGTTTAGGTTTTATTTTTTATTTATTTTTAGGTTTTATTTTTAGGATTATTTTTTTAGGTTTAGGTTTTTATTTAGTTTTTATTTTATTTTATTTTAGGTTTATTTTATTTTTATTTTAAGTTCAATTTTTATTTTATTTAGTTTTCTTTAGTTTAGTTTAGGTTTTTATTTATTTTATTTTAGTTTAGCTTTTATTTTTTATTTTATTTTCTTTCTAGGTTTAGGTTAAGGTTTAGGCTTTAGTTTATTCTCTTACTTTATTTTATTTTTTATTTTATTTTTCTTTAGTTTTTTTATTTATTTTATTTTTTGGTATTATTTAGTTTAGGTTTAGGGTTTAGCTTTTTTGGGTTTAGGGTTCAGGATTTAGGTTTTTAATTTTAGGTTTACTATTAAGTTTTATTTTTTTAGTTTAGGGTTTATGTTTAGTTTATTTTAAGTTTAGGTTTAGATTTTATTTATTTTATTTTAGGTTTAAGTTTATTTTATTTTGTTTATTTAGTTTTTATTTTAGGTTTGGTTTTTATTTTTATTTTAAGGTTTGGGTTTTATTTTTTATTTATCTTTAGGTTTATTTTCTAGGTATAGGTTTTTATGTAGTTTTCATTTTATTATATTTTATTTTAGGTTTATTTTATTTTTATTTAGGTTTTTTATTCTTAGGCTTATTTTATTTTTTAGTTTACTTTTAGATTTTTATTTCTTTTATTTTAGTTTATTTTTTATTTTATTTTATTTTTTAGTTTAGGTTTAAGTTTTAGTTTATGATTTTATTTTATTTTATTTTTTTATTTTACTTAGGTTTAGGTTATTTATTTATTTTATTATAAGGTTTTATTTACTTTAGGTTTGATTTTAGGTGTTTAGGGCTTAGTGTTTAGGGTTTGGGGTTTAGTGTTTAGGGTTTTAGGGTTTAAGGTTTTAGAGTTTAGTGTTTAGGGTTAAGGTTTAGGGTTTAGGGTTTAGGGTTTAGTGTTTAGGCTTTAAGGTTTAGGGTTTTAGTGTTTAGGGTTTAGGATTTAGGGTTTAGGGTTTAGTGTTAGCTTAGGTTTAGGGTTAGCTTAGGGTTTAGGGTTTAGGTTTTAGGCTTTAGGCTTTAGTTTTAAACTTTAGGTTTTATGATTTAATTCTGATTTAGGTTAACAAGTTTAAATTTAGGGTTTTAGGTTTAAGTTTAGGGTTTAGTTTAGTTTAGTTAGGGTTTTAGGGTTTAGGTTTAGGGTTTAGGTTTAAGGTTTATAGTTTAGGGTTTAAGGTTTAGGTTTTAGGGTTAGTTTAGGTTTAGGGTTTATAGTGTAGGTTTAGGTTTAGGTTTAGGTTTAGGTTTAGGGTTTAGGTTAGTTTAGGGTTTAGTTTAGGATTTTTTAGGTTTAGGGTTTTGATTTAAGGTTTAGGGTGGGTTTAGGGGTTTAGGTTTTAGGGTTTTTGTCTTAAGGTTTTGGGTTCTTTTTAAAAAAAAATTAGGTAAACTAGTAGGTTTAGGATTTTCTTAGTTTATTTAGTTTATTTTTTTATTTATTTTAGTTTATTTTATTTTTTAATTTTATTTAGGTTTTATTTTTATTTTTATTTAGTTTCTTTTATTTATTTTAGGTTTATTTATTTTAGTTTAGGTTCTTATTTTAGTTTATTTTTTTAGGTTTAGGTAGGTATTTGTTTATTTTTTGATTAGTTTTATTTTTATTTTATTTTTGAGGCTTAGATTTTATTTTTTTTAGGTTTAAGTTTATGTTTTTATTTCATCTTTTTAGGTATAAGTTTTTGGGTTTTTATTTGAGGTTTATATTTTGAATTATTTTTTAGTTTAGCTTTAGTTTTAATTTTAGTTTATTTTATTTTAATTAGTTTAGGGTTTAGGTTTAGTTTATTTTCAGTTTAGGCTTAGGTTTTATTTATTTAAGTTTAGTTTATTTTAGTTTAGGCTTAGGTTTATTTTATTTTGTTTATTTTAGGATTACACTTTTTTTGTTTAAGGTTTAGGTTTTATTTTTTATTTATTTTTAAGTTTTAAATTTAGGTTTATATTTTAGGTTAAGATTTTTATTTAGTTTTTATTTTATTTTATTTTAGGTTTATTTTATTTTTATTTTTCATTTAGTTATCATTATATTTTTGTTTATGTTTTTTTATTTATTTTATTTTTAGGTTTTAATTAGTTTAGGTTTAGGTTTTTAGCATTTTATGGTTTAGGGTTTAAGGTTTAGGTTTTATGTTTTTATTTTAGTATTTTTTTTTATTTGATTTTTTTGTTTAGGTTTAAGTTTATTTTTAATTTATTTTATTTTTTTTTAGTTTAGGGTTTAGGTTTGTTTATTTTAGGTTTATGTTTAGGTTTTATTTATTTTAGCTTAGTTTATTTTAGTTTAGGTGTCGATTTATTTTATTTTGTTTATTTTTTTATTTTAGGTTTAGCTTTTCTTTTTTAGTTTGGGGTTTTATTTTATTTTTTATTCTTAGGTTTTATTTTTAGGTTTATTTTTTACGATTAGGTTTTTATTTAGTTTTTATTTTATTATATTTTAGGTTTACTTTACGTTTAGTTCTTATTTTATTTAGGTTTTTTATTCTTAGGTTTATTTTATTTTTTAGTTTAGTTTAGGTTTTTATTTATTTTATTTTATTTTTTTATTTTTTTATTTAATTTTTAAGTTTTGGTTTAGGTTTTAGCATAGTTTTTCATTTTATTTTATTTTCTTATTTTATTTAGGTTTTGGTTTTTCTATTTATTTTATTTTTAAGTTTCATTTACTTTAGGTTTATGTTTTTAGGTTTTAGGGTTTAGGGTTTAGGGTTTAGGTTTAGTGTTTAGGGTTTAGGGTTTAGGGTTTAGGGTTTTAGGATTTAGGGTTTTATGGTATAGTGTTTAGGGTTAGGATTTAGGGTTTAGGGTTTGGGGTTTATTGTTTAGGCTTTAGGGTTTAGAGTTTTTAGGGTTTAGAATTTTGGGTTAGCTTAGGGTTTAGAGTTAGTTTAGAGTTTAAGGTTTAAGGTTTAGGGTTTTAGGGTTTAGGGTTAGTTTTGGGTTTAGGGTTTACTATTTTAGGCTTTCAGGTTTATGGTTTAGGGTTTAGGGTTAAAGTTAGGGTTCAAAGGGATTTAGAGTTTAGGGTTAGTTTAGGGTTTAGGGTCTAGGGTTTTTTATGGTTCAGAATTTAGGGTTTAGGGTATAGGATTTATTATTTAGGGTTGTAGGTTTAGGGTTTAGGGTTTAGGGCTTAGGGTTTAAGGTTTAGGATTTAAGGTTTAGGGTTCAAGGTTTAAGGTTTGGGGTTTTATTTAAAAAAAATTACGTAAATCGATAGGTTTAGGTTTTTTTTTAGTTTATTTAGTTTATTTTTTAATTATTTTAGTTTATTTTTATTTAGGTTTATTTTTTATTTTCATTTAGTTTATTTTATTTATTTTAGGTTTATTTATTTTAGTTTAAGTTTTTTATTTTAGTTTATTTTTTAGGTTTAAGTTTAGGTTTATGTTTAATTTTTAGTTTAGTTTTAGTTTTATTTTCTTTTCTAGGTTTAGATTTTATTTCTTATTTTTAGGTTAAGGTTTAGGTTTTTCTTTTATTTTTTAGGTTTAGGTATTAGGTTTATTTTTAGGTTATATTTTTTAGTTTAGATTTAGGTTTATTTTATTTTATTTAGTTTAATGTTTAGGCTTAGTTTATTTAAGGTTTAGGTTTAAGTTTTATTTATTTTAATTTAGTTTATTTTAGTTTAGGTTTAGGTTTATTTTATTTTATTTATTTTAGGTTTAGGTTTTTTTTAGTCTAAAGTTTAGATTTTATTTTTTATATATTTTTAGGTTTATATTTTAGGTTAAGATTTTCATTTAGTTTTTATTTTATTTTCTTTTTGGTTTATTTTATTTTTATTTTTTATTTAGTTTTTATTTTATTTAGGTTTTTTTATTTTTAGGTTTATTTTATTTTTTAGTTTGTTTTAGGTTTTTATTTACTTTATTTTAGTTTATTTTTTATTTTATTTTATTTTTGGGTTTAGGTTTAGGTTTAGGTTTTAGTTTAAGTTTTTATTTTATTTTATTTAGGTTTAGGTTTTTTATTTTTTAGATTTTATTTTATTTAGGTTTTGGTTTTCAAGGTTTAAGGATTATGGTTTAGGGTTCAGGGTTTATGGTTTAGGATTCAGGGTTTATGGTTTAGGGTTTAAGGTTTAGGGTTTAGGGTTTAGGGTTTTAGGGTTTAGGGTTTAGGATTTAGGGTTTAGGGTTTAGGGTTTAGGGTTAGGGTTTGTTTTTTATTTTTTTATTATTTTTTTAATTTTAGGGTTTAGGGTTTAGGTTTTAAGTTTAGGGTTCAGGTTTTAGTTGAGGGTTTAGGGTTTTTCATTTTTTTTAACATAGAAGAAATTTAGAATCAAGATTTCTTATTTTCGATTTCATCAACCAAGTAACACACTAACTTTTCTATGACACAAACGATGACAAATAGAAAATGAGCACGCATAGAGCAAACAAAAATGCTAGATAACTAGAACTATCTCAACTACAAAGACACAGTTCCATAAGCAACAGATCGGATTTGTCGTTCTTCACTTTCTCCAGTTCCCATCAGAACCACCCCAGACTCTCGTGTAGTGGGATCCACCATCATATCCCCGATCTCTCCTTCTGCCACCACCAAGTTCGTAACCTCCGTCTCACCTCCTGCCTCCATAACCACCACTACTCTGACAACCACCTCCATATCCACTAGCGCCTTGAGATTCCCCACCACCACTACAATAACCGCTACCTCAGCCTTCGCCTCCACCGCCAGACCTAGATTGAGCCACGTTGATAGTGATTTTCCTGTCGTCAAGGTTATGCCCATTCTTAGGATCTAGGTTTAGGTTTAAGTTTATTACATTTTAGAGTTTACATTTTATTTTTTAATTTATTTAGTTACTTTAGGTTTAGGTTTAGGGTTTAAGGTTTAGGATTTAGGGTTTAGGGTTAGGGTTTAGGGTTTAGGGTTTAGGCTTTAAGGTTAGTTTAGGGTTTAGGGTTTAGGGTTTGTTTTAGGTTTAGGGTTTAGGGTTTATGGTTTAGGGTTTTAGGGTTTAGGGGTTAGGGTTTAGGGTTTAAGGTTTATGGTTTAGGGTTTAAGGTTTAGAGTTTTAGGTTTTAGGGTTTAGGGTTTAGGGGTTAGGATTTAGGGTTTAGGGTTTTAGGGTTTAGGGTTTTAAGGTTTAAGGTTGTAGGTTTAGGGTTTAGAGTATCGAATTTAGGGTTAGTTTTAGGGTTTAAGGTTTTATTTGTTTTATTTTTTTAAATAAGTCAAGCGGTTTAGGTTTATTTAGTTTATTTATTATTACTTTAGTTTATTTTATTTTTTATTTTGATTTAGGCTTATTTTTATTTTAATTTAGTTTTGTTTATTTGTCTTAGGTTTATTTATTTTATTTTAGATTTTTCATGTTTTAGTTTATGTTTTTATTTTTTTTTATTTTTTATTTTATATAGGTTTAGGTTTTTTTATTTATTTTATTTTTAGATTTTATTTAGTTTTGCTTTAGGTTTTTAGAATTTTAGGTTTAGGGTTTAAAGTTTTGGATTTTGGGGTTTACTACTTTTAGGGTTTAGGGGTTTAGGTTTTAGGTTTAGAGTTCAAGTTTTACTTTAGATTTAGGGTTTCTAGTTTTTTTTTAACAGAGAACAAATTTAGATTCAACCTTTCTTCTTTTCGATATCATCAACCAAGTAACACACCAAGTTTTCTAACAAGATTTTGTCTTTCAAGTTTACATACAAGGAACAATTTAATAAAGAATTTTTTTACTTTTAAATTATCTCATTCATTTTTTAAATCACAAAAATGCATATCTAAATTCTTATGTTCTTTTTTGAAGGTTTTGTATTTTCTTTTTAGTTTTTTATATTCAAAACTAAATCATTAAAAGCATCATCTAATTCATCATAAGATATATCATTACATACCTCTTGAGAATCTAAGTCAGATTCTCCATTTGCCATAAGACATATGTTGACCTCTTCATCGGATGAGAAAGTACTTGATTCATTTGAATCTGGATTGACCAATAAGGCCTTCTTCTTCTTCTAATGGTACTTTTTCTCTTTCATATTTTTTCTTCTTTCCACATCAATCTCTTTCTTCTTTGATTCAACAAGTTCTTGACAATCACCCTTATGTGTCTAAGCTTTTTACAATGGTAGCAAATGATCCCTTCACCTACAAGAAATTTCTTAGTTTGAAATTTATAGGTTTTAGATTTTTTATACCTTTGATTCTTCTTCCTTAGCATGTTCCCAAGCCTTTTGGATAGCTTGACCACCTCATCACTATCACCATCTGAGCTTGAGGTGTTAAGCTCATCACTATCATCAACTTATATTGCAATGGCTTTTCCTTTCTCTTTCTCTCTTTTTGCTGAGTTATCCATCTTATCCCCTTAAGGAATAACCTGTTCATGTGCTATCAAAGAACCCGAAAGCTGATGAAGTGGATAAGTTGATAAATCCTTACTTCACTAATAGCTGTTACTTTAGCTTCCCATTCTTTTAGAAGACATCTAAGAAACTAATTGACTAAGTCTTGATTCCTATATGTTTTTCCAAGATAATGCAATGTGTTAATTAATTTCATGAATCTAGTATACATATCGGAAATAGATTCAGAAGGAGACATATGAAATAACTCATTTTTTTAGGGAACCCCATATAGGGGAATTTTATTGCTCAAATAAAAAGGTTACAAGATCCTTAAAGGGGTTAAACTCTGAGACTACCACTCAAAGAGCTACAATCAATCTAAAGAGTAAAACCCCTATCTAAAAACAAAACTCACACAACAAAAGAAAATACAAATCTGAATAAATAAAGAAGCAAACCTTTGCGTGCAACCATATCTGCTACCATTCTCTTGCAGGGACTAAAGGAGCTTTAACCAACGAAAAATTAGCAAGAACCTGCAATAAAAGATGACACCTGCAAATATCTTGAATGCCAGTAAGTACCTATAAGAAAGGAAATAATTATATTTGGAAACCATAATGCGGAGAAAGGAGTTGCAGGAATCAATCAACTAGTTTGGGGAAACCACATACATATGCATCCCACCAGGGGTACCACATATATGCAACTACCATCCAAATCAGGAGATTGACTTGCCAACCGTCAAAGAAAACAAACTTGAGATGACCGTCCATTGAAGAAAATTATAAAGCTCACCACCCTGATATAATCAGTAAATAAAAAGTAGTTCCTATCCACTAGATGAAATCAAATCACCTTACAACTCAGAGCCATCAACTTATGTTTATAGATCATAGCATAACCAACATGAGAGAAAGCAAGGAGGAAATAATAGACAACCGACAACCGCCATGAAATAAACCCAGCATAGGCATAAGAAATCTCCGATGAATATATAGTTAGACATTTTACTATCGCCTCTATTACAACATGCGACCAACAACTTGTAGCTCCCAATCCTAAGGGAGACAAATATAATACCAAAATTCCATGAAAGTCCTACCTCTCTCAATAATCAAACCCACCCAATCACCCATAATCCGCATGAATAAAATTGAAAAGCCAAATACTTTTACTTAGACATGCATTCTTATAACTGAAATACATCCTTTCAGGAAGCCGCACAATCCCCATGCAAAGGGAGACATATCCAACACCGAAGAAACAAACATTTCCCTCTTTTATCAATAATAAAATGTACCAACCAATCCAAGAAATATATTTTAAAGAGCACCAACCAAAAAGGAAACAGAAGCAGAAATAGAAAAGAAACAGAAAGACAAATGTCAAAAAGCAATCAACAGTACTTCCTGGACCAAGGAAAAAATTCCTACTCGATGGAATCAAACACCACCTCTTCACCAAGTAACCAATGATATCCATATTCCAGTTAATAACAAAAGGATGACATCATACAAACTTTTTTCCCACAGCCCAGAGAAAAATGATTCTATGCTTGGGCTGCTGTAGCAATTTCTTATGTCACCCAAAGGAGTCTTAGGTAGCACTCCAATCAGCAGCAAAGGATGATAAACAACTAGCCACGGTCCCCCCAGGATGAAGTAGATTTCCTCTCCAACCATCAAAACCATCTTTTTAAAACATCAAGGAAGCAGTTCCTCAGAAAACTGAGTAAAAACAAAAAATGGAGTGAATCTAGCACCATAAAATTGCAAAAAGAGATGGGAAAAAGATGGATAATCTCCACTAATCAGCACCATATCCAAGTTCCCGACATAGAAGTTACATTTTCCTAACATAGAGACCATTCTATCTGTTTAATAGGAATAACCGAATATCATAGACTTTCAACCACAGAAAATTCCTCTTTTGTGCAAGAAGCCTTCTTGTATGATTGAGCATAATTCATTAGAGCTCCAAATTTTAATAAATTCAAGAGCAGCCGCCATATTTTTTAAAACCTTTCAATGCATAATAATACCCCATAGTGAAATCCATAGAGTTCAAAGAAAAGTATAGAACAAGGTCTTAAAGGAATAGCAAAAGCGGCAATCATCTTACCTTTAAAATCTCTTAAGATACCCCACATCCATAGAAACCATTAATAGAACCATCTGTGTTCACCTTAATAGTATGGTTCAAAGATTTAGTCTAATAAATAGTTTTACAAATATAATCAAATTCAGTCGATGGGAGAAAAATCCCAAGAATATGAGCCAAGCGTTTAACATCTTTGAAACTCAAAGGCTGGTGAAGTTTAGCTTTATAAAGGGAGGAAATTTTTTCTTTAGCTTTAGCAATGATGAGTTGAAAATTCATGGGAATGTCATTATGTTTAGCTTCATTTCTTTCCATCCAGATATACCACAATAGTAATAGCACACATTTGACATGACCTTTTGGGGCATAGAATAGGAAGTTATTTAATAGATGTGTGATAGAAAGGTATCCATCAAATAGTAGAGTGTTCAACAAGCCATCATACCAGTGCCAAACTTTAGCAGCGATGGGGCCATTAACAAAAACATGATCCAAAGTTTCTATCTGGAAACAACATTGACATTTAGAAGGGAGGTGGAACATTTTTTCTGGAGAATGGCATCCACAGGAATATATTGTTTAAGAATACGCCAAGTGAGAACCGAAAAGGAGGTTGGAATAGCGTTACACCATATTTTGGAAAATATTGGAGATTCTTTTCCACCCAGGAGAGTCTCCCATTTTGAAGCTGCAAATTAATGGATGTTTACCCTTACAATATTTAGCAAGCATAAAATTTGACCATAAGCTGTGATTACTTCTAAGGTTCCACCACATTTTATGTGAAAAACATTTGATGGAATCTTGTAAAGTTTTACAACCCAGGCCACCTTCATTCAAAGGGCCACAACACTTGTCCCAACTAGCCAAGTGAGTTTTTTTAGATGATGGGTTTGAACCCCAAAAGAATTTATTAAAAATTTGGTTTATCTTATTAATAATAGTTGTGGTAGGGACAATAGTGGAAAGCAAATAGAAGGGTAACGAGCAAAGAATACTTTTAATGAGGACTAATCTAGCTCCAAAAGAAAGAAGGTGAAATTACCATGAGGAGATTTTCTTATAGATTTTTTGAATGACTTCATCAAAAAGGAAAGATCTTTTAGCACCACGATATAATGGCATACCCAGATATTTAATAGGGAGAGTATATTGGGAAAAGCCCGTGATATTCTTGATATTGTTAATCCTGGGAATAGTGATCGAGTTATTAGCAATAAAGCCACTTTTGTCAGGATTAATTTTTCGCCACCCTCCCAAAATGCATAAGAAATTTATACAATTTCTTAATGTAATAGATAGACCCATTGCAGAAGATAATGAAATCATCCCCAAAGCAAAGGTGAGAGATAGGAAAAGCACACCTAGTCTTATAGCACATGTTGGGCATTCTGAGAAACATACATTTAAGGTTACGAGAAAGATATTCCACAGCAATAATGAAAAGGGCCAGAGAAAGGGGATCCCCCTACCTGATACCATGCGATGATCCAAAGAGGCCATGGATATTACCATTTATAAGTAAGGAAAACCCATAATTTTCAATATCATTCTTAATTAAATTAATGAAGGAGTCGGAGAAGCCAAATAAAGATAAAATTTTGTCAATAAATGACCAACTAATGTTATCATATGCTATCGATATGTCTAACTTAAGGACTAGGTTCCCACATCTTACTTTAGTGTTTAAATCATGAACAATTTTTTGAGCCAATAATACATCATCAGAAATAGAATGACCTTTAACAAAGCCAGTTTGATTCGGAGAAATGATTTTGGGAAGTAGCATACCCAATCTTTTGGCAAGGATCTTGGATATGAGCTTATTGAAGAATGTGCAAAGACTTATGGGCCTAAATTGATTCCAATGTTCAGGGTTTTTGATTTTAGGAATTAGTACAATGGAAGTACTAGAGAAGAATTTGGGGAGGGTGGTCCCTCTAAAAAATCAAAACCACTTTAACTACATCATCTTTGATAACATTCCAACATTTTTGAAAGAAGAGAGGTAGAATCCATCGAGTCACCACATAATATTCATATTCTGAATTTTCGATGTAATTTCATCTTCAGAAGGTAAGGATGTAAGCGTTATGTTGTCATTTTCAGTTATGATTTTGGTGATAACGTCGGGACTAGCCAAATTCTCCACACTAACCTGATTATTAAGCATGTTATTGAAATAAGAAACCCCCAACTCAGCAAGTTCATTTTCATCAGAAATCAAATTATTATCAGAGTTTTTAATTTTCTTAATGCAATTTAAGGCATTTTTCTTATTGAATAACGCATGAAAATATTTGGTATTCTTATCGGCTTTTGATAGTTTCTTAGCAGAAGCCTTTTATCTCTAGTAAGTTTTCTCCATATCTTGATATTTGGATAATTTATCCTTGGCTTGGTTTATTAGAAGAGTCTTAGAAGGATCCAGAATAACCTCTTCCTCTAATGATATGACCTCTTGTTCTAATTCTTTTATGTTAGTTAAAATATTTTTGAAGCAATTTTTATTCCACCATTTGAGCAATTTTTTAAGCATTTTTAATTTCAGCCAAAGTCTCTTCATCCCCAAAATAGAGTCATCAGGTTAAAGAGGATCATCCCGATTAATAGCAACCACCTCCTTAAATCTGGTATCCAGCAACCACATATTCTAAAAATGAAAAGGAGTATAGAGAGGAGGGGATGTTGTATTAGCCTTAACCGAAATAAGTAAAGGAGAGTGATCTGATAGGGTCCTACTAAGATGTTCAATCGATGTATTCAGAAAAGAGTTTATCCATAAATCATTAAACAGGATCCTATCAAGTCTTTGCCACATTCTATGATTATTCCAAGTGAATTGGGAGCCACTAAAACCTAGATCCATCAAATGACAATCCAGAGCCATATTATTAAATTCTTCCATAGATAAAGGGTTAGGAGGGTTTCCACCCCTTCGTTCCATCGAGGAAGCAATACTATTAAAATCCCCACCTAGAACTAGGGAGCATTAATCAAGGTTGAGAAATTAATCAGATCATTCCATAGGATCCTTCTACCATACCTGTTGCAGGAAGCATAGATAAAGGATCCAAAGCAAGACCAATTGCCAAAGGTGATTTGAGTGGTGGAGGTCTTGAATAATATGTAAAGCAAAAGGATTTTTCCAAAAGGTCCAAATTTTATTACTTGAATTAGCAAAAGAACTACTAAAGCCAATCATTCTAGCAATAGTTTTGATGTGAGATGGAAGAATAAAGGGTTCAAAAATTGCCAGAAAAGAAATGTTATGATTACGAACTAAGTTGCTAAGTCTATTGTGAATAGAGAGGGAGCCTATCCCTCTCGCATTCCAAATCAAGAAAGAGACCATTACTTAGGATGAGAAGAGCCAGATCTAGTAATTCTGGCAAAGATAGGGGATTTAGATTTATGGGATTTATTTTTCCTTTTTGAGATAATATGAAAATCATTTTCCAAACCAGTAGCCTCGCCATCTAATAAGGAGATTCCAATTAATTGTTTATTTCTTGTAGATTCCTGAAGCTTAATTAGCAATTCCCCCTCTTCCAACTCATTGTTCCACTCCTGATGCATCTTAGTTTTAGAATTTTGGTCCACGTTAGCAGAAGAGGTGGTGGATGGGTTAGAATGGGGTAGAACACAAACCCTTATATCCGGGGTGGAAGTTATCTCTAGACAATGCACCTCCTCTGAACCAACCTTCTCATTTAATTGATCTTTAACTATAGGAGATGACAATGCAATACAATTAGCATTATTTAGAGAATCAAAAATAAGAGGAGATCTTGAATCAAAATTTGGAACATCAGTATCGCTATTTTGTATTTAGGATTTGGCTCCACCATGAGGAAATTGATCCTTCATTAGGTTTGTGCCTATGATTGATCCATATTCAACTTTGGAGCTTTATGCCTAAGAATTTGGGGCTCATTTTTATCGCTTGAGGTGGCTCTCTCCTTTGATGTTTCTTGCACATTATCCTTAGTACCAAGGGTAGATTTGGAGACCAAAGAATTCTTTTTAAATGTGGTGAGCTATAAAAACAGCCATGTCCATGAATTTTGCAATGTGAACAAAATATAGGAAAATTTTCAAATTCTATTTTTTGCAAATATCCATATTTTTCTGATCCTATCCAAATTTCCTTAGGATATTTTTTAGTAATATCCACTTCCACTAGAACACGAGCAACTAAAGGTCTAGAACTAGAAGCAATAGCTTGATCCAATTTGAGAGGATGACCGAATAGGCTGGCCACCGCATAAAGGAATTCAGGGTTAAAAAAATGCACACGAAGATTGAGAATTGACAACCAAACTAGAGTAATAAGAACATCTTGAAAAAACACGAGAGTAATCCAAATCGTTAGCCAATTGAATCAAAACATGTCGATAATTGATTAAACCCACCGAAAAAACCCCTGTCAATTTCAGCGAATGAAAAAAACTTCAAATATTTTCCATAGTTGGGCATCAAAGAGCAAATTTACCCACTAAAGCGAACTCATAAAGCTTAGCCAATTTTTCCACCACAACATCAGAGCACATAACAGCAGGTACACCTCGAAAAGTAGTAGAAACGAAATCTAAATACTCACCACTGTTATTCTCTTTACTAGCAAGCACATCCCTAAATGATTTTGAAGATCAGATAGTAATATTACCATTTTTCATTGTCGCATCCAAATCTTCAGAGTGATGACATGGATTCCCCATAAATCGATGAATCCATTTTTAAATGTATGGCATCCCAGCTGAAGTACTAGCATGCTATACCGAGTTAGAAATAGCCGATAAGGGTCGGCAAAATTGATCTGAACACTGAAAAGGGTCGGTGACACAATATGGTAGAATCAGAAATAGCAAGAGAGAAATGAGAAGGGAAGAATCCTTAGACTGGGAAAAGCCGATCGGAAAAAAAAAAGCGAGAAATCAGAGGGTGGCTACGAGGGCTGGGGAAGATTCATAATGAAATAACTCATATTCATGAACAAGTCTAATTATGTGAGCATCTTTAACTTCACTAGTTCCTTCATAAGTTATAATGAGTTTATCCCATATTTGTTTTGTTGTACTTAACATAAAAATTTTAATGTAATCATCAGGTAATAAAGCATAATGTAAAGTATTTCAAGCCCTAGCATTTAATTCATCAATCTCTCTTCCAACTACAGTCCATTCCTCAAATGATTTTTCTACTTTAATGCCTTTTACATCTACTATGGTTGTATGATATTGATGTGTCAACATATACCACATGTGTGCATCTTGACCTCTTAAAATGTACTATTTCTATTTTTCCAATAATGAATGATACAATATATAAAAGTGGAGGTCTATGACTAGATTGTCCCTCCGGTAGTGAGCTGGGAAACCATGCGTGGAAAGATCTACTTGGATGTTAAGCCAAGAAAAGATCCTAGGCTCATACACCAGAGTCACTATAGCACCCAAGAGCGAGGGTGGGGGGTTGAGGGGGTGAATTGGGTGATATTAAAAATTTTAAAAGTTAAATCTTAAATTTTAAGTTTTAGTAGAAACTTAATTTTTAATTTTATAATGAAAAGATACAATACTTAATGCTACAAAAATAAAAGTACAGTAAAGTATAGAGAGACAATAGGCACACAATTTTTATGTGGTTCAGCCAAACCCTAAAATAGGTCTATGTCCATGCCTAACCACCCATGGCTAGGAATCCACTAAATGCAAAATATCTTATAAATAGTACTCTCCTATAACGGGGTGAGTACAACCCCTACAATGATATGTAGTCTCTTATAAAGGGGCGAGTATAACCCCAATATAAATTTTATAACATGAAAAGAAAAATACAAAATAATAAATTTTGATAAAATATATCTCTCACAAATATACCAAGCTATCCAATTCAAAAAGTGATCTCACAACTTATAAATGATCACTTTACAACTTACTAATTTGGCAAGATAGAATGCTCACTTAATTTTGATAAAAAATATTAAATAAATATCTTAAAGTGATTTTTCTAAGATGTGTATGTTATTACAATTTGTAGATTAATATAAAATTATTTCAAAATAAATTCACAATAGTCTATTGCATAATAAATTAAATTTCAGCAAGGAATAATTTTAAGTTTAAGAGAAAGTATAACTAGTATGTATATAATAGTGCAAGAAAGATTACCTTTCTACTAAACATCCTTTTTCTTGATTATTAAATAATGAAAACAATAAGCTTTACTAAATTTCAGTAAGATAAAATTCATAAAATAAAGGATATTAGTTGAAACAAAATGATAAGTGGCAAATTAAATAATTTAATTTTTTATAAATTTTTATTTTGATAAAGAAACTTTATTTATAATAGATCTAGCATATACTCTAAAATTCCAGAAATAATTTATTTTATTTTAACCAAAATGAAACTTTTAATTAATTCAACTAATCACAAAATACTTAAATAAAATTACTATATGATAGATTTAAGTAAACTAGCAAGATTTTAATTAAAAAGAGAGATCTAGCAAATATGAAAATAATTTAATCACAATAAATTAATTTGAAATTCTTAAAATATACTTCTAAAATAAATCTAAGAATAAATTATCTTTTAAATAAGACTAATGAAGAAATATTTTAAGAAACCAAATAAAATTTGTAGGAAGATAAAAATTTCAAGAAGTTGAAATAAATTCTACAAACTATCACAAGAGTTTTACACAAAAAAATGATTGAAGAAAGTTTGAAGTGAAAAACTTAGACTTTGATGTCCAAAGACTAATCCACCAAAAAGCATAAATTGGAAAGAATTAGTATATGGTGAAAATAGGATGAACAACTAAAAAGGGATTAAGATCAAGAAAACAAACTCAAGTAATTTGATAAAGTTTGCATAGTTGAAGATGTTGAAGCTTCCAAACCAAGGATTTGATCTTGCAATATTTGGAGAACACTTGGATGGAATTTCTTGGAAATTTTCTCTTAGATTTGCAGGAGGCATTTAGAATTTGAATGATGAATGCTTTCATGAAAAAATGAGTGTTATTTATTAGCAAGAAGGCACTTTTGATTTATTTCAAAAATTATATTATTCTAACATCATTTTAACCTGTAATAATTTAATATTCAATAAAAATATAATTTATATTAAATTCAAATAGCCAAAATACAGCCATTCACATGGGTAAGTCAAAAATAATCAAATATGGCTCTTAATATATTCAAAGCATGTAGAATGCATTCATTATTAAAATCCTAATGTTTGAAAAGTCATAATAAATTCAATTGTAATCAAACGTGGGTCATGTAACCTATCAGATTAAAGGAAAAAAATCAAATGAATCTGTTGGAGATGAAATTAGATATAAATTCCTTGATTATAAAATGACTTTAGCTAAAATACAAAATTCAACTTATTTTTGTTAATTTTGAAATATGACATTTAAATATTATGATATAATTTATATATAATCATACATATGTTAGTTATCTTATAACCTTGAAATTAAATTAAAATATTTAATTATTTTAAGTATATCAACTAATTACACTTAATAGTAATATTTTATTATCATTTATTATTTTGATAATTAAAATATGAAACATACAATTGAATGTTAATTAGATACAGATTTATATAAATTAACCTCATTATCATTATTTAAAAAATAAAAATAATATGGTAAGTTGTGAGCAAATTGATTCATGTCAATGAACTCATATGAATCTCTAAGATAGATATAAATGCATATAACCTAAAATATTGTATCTTGAGCATCACATTATCCATTTTGTTCTATCTTTCTTTCTTCTATTTTTGCAATTTTCTCAAACAAATTGTGAAATGTATTTGACATGTAATTAGCCATTAATATATTTGAAACACATAAAACATACATTAGAACATCCAAGTATTTGTTTGATATCACTAAAATTGATTAGATTGAACATCCAATTGGGCTTAGGGTTTTTAGGGTTAAGGGTTTAGGGTTTAGGGTTTAGGGTTTAGTTAGCTTGTAGGGTTTTAGAGCTTAGTTTTAGCCAGTTTTAGTGGTTTTGGATTTATGCTTTAGGGTTTAGGCCCACGAGGGGTAGGGTTATAGTGTTTAGGCTTTAGCATTTGGAGCTCATGGTCAGGTCAGGGTTTAGGGGGTTCAGGGTTAAAGTACAGTAGTAGGGTTTGGGATTTAGAGTTTAGGGGAAGGCTTAGTGGGTAGTTTAAGATTTATGGTAGGTGTTTAGGGTTTAGGGTCAGGGTATGGCTTTATTTAATTTTTTATTTTTATTTTATATTAAGATAAATGAGTAGATTTAGATTTATTTAACTTAAGTTATATAATAATAAGTTTATATTATTTTTATTTTATTTATGTTTATTTTATTTATTTAGCTTAGTTTATTTATTTAGGTTATCCATCTTAGTGCAGTCTTTATTTTAGTTTATCTTTATTTATTAAGGTTTATTTTTTGTTTACTCATTTTATTTTATTTTTAGTTTTATTTTATTTTATGTTTATGTTTGTTTCTCCGTATTTAGTTTAGGGTCTTATTTATAAAGTGTCATGGCTCAGTTAGAGCCCAGGATTTAGGTTTATTAGAAGGTCACGCTTTTAGGTTTTATGGTAGATAGGGTATGGTCAGCCTAGGGTTTAGGTTTAGGGTTTAAGTTTAGATAAGGATGATAGGGTAGGGATGGGCCTGGGGTGGGGTTGTGGATGATCATTTGGGTGTAGTAGGTTTGGGTTCACATTAGGGTTAGCGCCAGGGTTTAGGGTAGGATTAGGGAGGATTTAGGATTTTCTATTTAATGTTTAGGTTTAGGATTAGGTTTTTATTTTTAAGTTTAGTTTTTTGATTTATGTTTAGGTTTTTATTTTACGTTTAGTTTTTATTTTTAAGTTTTATTTTTTTAGTTTAGGTTTAGGTTTATTTTTTGTTTATTTTATTTTATTTGGTTTATGTTTAAATTTTGGTTTAATTTATTTTTTTAGTTTTTTTTATTTTAGTTTAGATTTTATTTTATTTTGTAATTATTTTTTTAAGTTATTTAGTTAGTTTAGGTTTTTTTTAGGTTTTTTTATTTATTTTTATTTTATTTTATTTGGTTTATTTTATTATTTTTTTATTTTAATTAGTTTTATTTATATTTTTATTTTAACATTTTATTTTAGTTTTGTTTAAGTTTTATTTATTTTATTTTAGTTTTATTTTTATTTTATTTTATTTTATTTTTGGTTTAGGTTTAGGTTTAGGTTTCGTTTAGTTTTTTATTTTATTTTATTTTATTTTTTTATTTTGTTTAGGTTTTGTTTTTTTATTTGTTTTATTTTTAGGTTTATTAAGTTTAGGTTTAGGTTTTTAGGTTTTTAGGGTTTAGGGTTTATGGTTTAGGGTTTAGGGTTTAGGGTTAGTTTAAGGTTTAGGGTTTAGGGTTTAGGGTTTAGTGATTAGGGTTTAGGGTTTGGGGCTTGAGGTTGTAGGTTTAGGGTTTAGGGTTTAGGGTTTAGGGTTTTGGGAAAAGTTAGAATTTGAAAAGATATATTGTCCTTACGGTAAAAGCTCAAAGTTCTACAACTCTCAGAGCTACAAGAAACCTAAAGAGCAAAACCCCCATCTAAGTATAATAGAAAAGGAAAAGAAAATAAAAGAAAAATAAAAATAATTACAATAGCCAAAAAGAATATGAGAAAAAGACACAGAATAAGACTAATACAACTCATGAAAGCAGTAAATGGACTAGTCAGCTGCTCTTGATCCCTTTGAGAAAGCAAGATAAACAAGATCCACAACAAGAATAGTTGAGTTGACTGAGTAAAGCTCATTCCATCTATGAAGTTCCAACCTACAAAAGAATTCTACAAAACACTACAAAGGCAATAATCATAGCTCAAGGGAAAAGGATAAAGTAAACAATTTAGAGAGAGTTGAGAAAGAGAAGGTTCAAGCTCAGCTAAGATCACCTCAAGTGGCAACAATACATATGAGCATCCAAACTTCCTGAGAAGGGTTATAGTCATATGTAATGCTATCAACCAGAGAGAAGATATGAGGAAACATCAAGGCCATCATAGCCATCATACTTGATATAAGCAAACCATCCAAGGCAAAATAGTCCATAGAGATCCAGGTCCTACACCAAACAAACAGAGAAAGCAGCAAACCAGTAGCCAACCCACCAACCAAAACCCACAACCGACCAATCACAATACAATAAAAACTAAACATAAATAAAATGAAATAAACTTAAAATAAAATAAAATAAAACTAAATAAAAAACCTAAAAAAAATAATAAACCTAAAAAAAACCTAAAAATAAATAAAAAATAAAACCCAAACCCTAAACTAAAATAAAAACTAAACTTAAAATAAAAAAACAAAATAAATTAAATCTAAACCTAAACTAAAACAAATAAAACCAAGCAGTAACTCTACCAAAAGCCACCACCAAAAGGAAGAGAAACACAAAAAAAGAGCAATCAGCATGAATAAGGGTAATAACACAACCCAACAAAATAGTCCCAAAGCCATAATAATAGCCCACGACTACCTCCAGAGCACTAGCAATTCGAATCCAAGGGCAAAACCTCCACCCAAATAGCAAAATAGTAGAATATAAGTAGCGCCAAAAGAGGAAATCCATAGGGAGACCAAGATGGAATCCAAAAATTACCATGAAAACCACCACCAAGGCAGCAAGAAACACATCAAATCTAGCACCACCGATCAAGAGGAAAATATCAAGAAGCAAAGACAGTAAAATAAATAAGAGGGATTCAATACTAATAACCAACCTAAATCCCAAGACACCAAGCTAGGTCACAAGCATCCAAGGCAATATAGCAACTAATCCCATGTCACCAAGCCAAAGAGAGCCACAACTAGCCCTTAGCAAACAAAAGGCCAATCTAGTCAGAGGAGCAGCTACCAACAAACCAGTAGGCATAGACAAAAAATAATCACAACCATCTCCCCCAGTAAACAAAAACCCAAGTCTGAAAGGAAAAAAAACCACAAAGCAGTTGTCCTCATACCAATCAATAGATAAAATAACCAATAAAAAGAATACACCAACCCAAACCAGGAAAACAACCAAAAAGAATTGAAAAAAAATCAATGCTAAGCAAATCCTGAAGAGACCAATAGCTGCCACCCAACAACCAATCATAATAGCAGAAGTTCCAATTAAGTAAAGGGAGCTGCCAGCCAAAATAAAAGTTTAACCCAATATAGAGCCCAAAATAAAGGGAAAGAACAACAACAGGCATAGCCACAACCCACCTAGAGATCTCCAAAAAAACCAAGAAACAAAATTGGTAGTCACTTAGTTAGACAAAAAACTAACGTATAAAATGCCAAAGAGAACCACCCAACCACAAGCAGCAAATCAGCGAGGAAAGGAATAAGGCTAGAGGGAAATAAAGCCCCTTCCAAACCCTATAGAGTAGAAAATCACCACAAAAGAGAAAACAGGAGGGCAATAACAAGAAAAAAGCTACCTCCAATCCACAAGGCAGACGAAAAAACAAACTAGTAGAAGCCCCTAAGTGAAACCAGGAAAGGAGAACATCAACCAACAAAAGCCCAAAACTAAGCCAAAGTAGAAGAGACCAACAATAACCATGGAAAAATGACCACCCAAAATAGTTAGGCAGACGAAAGAAGAAAATTGCAGCATCCAGTAGAATCAACCATAGCAACCAAAAGTTCAATTCAAATAAGGTAATAGTTAGCCAAAACCTGAGGCAAACCCAACATCAATTAGTGTAAAGGGTAGGCCAAAATCAAGCACAACCAAAACCCAACAGGAGACCCCCAAAACCCAACACACACAACATCAATTTTATTTTTAGGTTTTATATTTTAGTTTAGGTTAAGGTTTATTTTTAGTTTATTTAATTTTATTTAGGGTTTAGGTTTAGGTTTAGGCTTTGTTTATTTTAGGTTTAGGTTTAGGTTTTATATATTTTAGTTAGTTTATTTTAAGGTTTTATTTATTTTAGTTTAATTTATTTTATTTAGTTTAGGTTTTGATTTAGGTTTAGTTTATTTTAGGTTTAGGATTAAGTTTAATTTAATTTAGTTTAGTTTATTTTAGTTTAGGTTTAGGTTTATTTTATTTTGTTTATTTTAATTATTTATATATTTTAAAATTAAGTAAATCGGTAGGTTTAGATTTATTTAGTTTATTGTTTATTTATTTTAGTTAATTTTATTTTTATTTTTATTTAGGTTTATTTTTTATATTTATTTAGTTTAGTTTATGTATTTTAGATTTATTTATTTTAGTTTTGGTTTTTTATTTAGTTTATTTTTTAGGTTAAGGTTTAGGTTTAGGTTTATTTTTTAGTTGAGTTTTTTTTTTAAGGTTTAGGTTTTATTTCTTAATCAGGTTTCAGTTTAGGTTTATATTTTATTTTATAGATTTAGGATTGGATTTTATTTTAGGTTTGTTTTAGGTTTTATTTTTAGCTCATTATGTTTATTTTAGTTTATTTTATTTTATTTAGTTTAGGTCATTTAGGTTTAGGCCTTTATTTATTTTAGTTTATTTGGTTTAGTTTAGGTTTATTTTATTTTATTTATTTGAGGTAGTTTTCCAGTTTGGGTTTTGGGCTGTATTAGGGCCTAGGGTTTAGGGTTTAGGGTTTAGGGTTTAGGGGTCTGGTTGTAGGTTTAGAGTAGCATTTAGGGCCAAGATTTTTTTATTTTTTATTTTATTTTATTATTTTATGTTAAGTAAACCAAGTAGTTTAGGGTTATTTAGTTTACTTTTTATTAATATTAGTTTATTTTAGTTTTATTTATGTTTATTTTTCATTAAATTTTAGGTTTTTATTTAGTTTTCATTTTAATTTAATTTAGGTTTATTTATTTTTATTTCAGGGTTTATTTTTATTTTATTTATGTTTTTTATTTTTTTCTGTTTAGTTTTGGTTTTTATTTATTTATTTTAGTTTAGTTTTTGTTTTTTGTTTTTTTAGGTTTAGCTTTATATTTTAGTTTATGTTTTATTATTTTAATTTTTTCTTTTATTTTAGTTTAGGTTTATTTATTATTTTATTTTAGGTTTATTTAGTTTAGGTTTAAGTTTTATCCCTGGCTAGGGTCACTAGTTTGTGGCCTAGGCCTGAGATCTAGGGTTTATAATCAGGGCCATGGTCTGTCAAAGCCAAGGGCCACAGTCTGGCCTAGGGCCCAGGGTCCGTGGCTCAGTGGTTTTTAAGATCTGGTCAGGCTCAGCCTTTAGTCTATTTGTTTAGGGCTCAGGACTAGGGCCCAGGATTGCCCAGGTGTTTAGGGCCTAATGCCCAGCCCAGGATCAGTTTAGGGCATAGGATGCCTCAGGGCTCACTACCGAGAGCTAGTTGTGGTAGGCCTTGATCTGGGGCTCAGTGGTCTTGTGGTCTATCGGATCATTTGCAGGTAGGGTCAGGGTCCAAGTGTCAGGGCCTTTAGGGATTAAGGCCTAGGGCCTAGGGTTTAGGCTTTGGTTTAGGGTCCAGTTTAAATTTAGGTTTATTTTAAAAAACAAACCCAGGTTCTTTTTTAAGTTGATTTTAGGTTTTGTGGTCTTATGTCCGTGGATTTTAAAATTACAAACCAAGAGTTTAGTTTATTTAGTTTATTTAGTTTATTTTATTTATTTTAATTTATTTTATTTTTATTTTATTTAGGTTTATTTTTTTATTTAGTTTGGTTTATTTATTTATTTTATTTTTTAGGTTTCTAGGTTTATGTTTTATTTTATTTTATTTTTTACACTTATTTATTTTAGTTTTAGGTTTATTTTAGTTTATTTTATTTTAGTTAATTTAGTTTTAGGTTTATTTTAGTTTTAGGTTTTGATTTAGGTTTTAGTTTATTTTATTTAGTTTATTTAGTTTATTTTGTTTAGTTTAGGTTTTAGGTTTTTATTTTAGGTTATGGTTTAAGTTTTATTTTAGTTTAGTTTTAGTTCAGTTCAGTTTATTTTATTTTGTTTATTTTAATAATTTATCTTTTTAAATTAAGTAATGTTAAATTTATTTATTTTAGTTTTGGTTTTTTATTTTAGTTTATTTTTTAGGTTTAGGTTTAGGTTTATTTTTTAGTTGAGTATTGTTTTTATTTTATTTTTTAGGTTTAAGTTATATTTTTTATTTTAGGTTTGACTTTTATTTTATTTTTTTAGGTTTAGGTTGTAGGTATTTAGTTTATGTTTATTTTTAGGTTTTATTTTTTAGTTTAGGTTTAGATTTACTTTTAGTTTAATTTATTTTTTTTCGTTTATCTTTAGGTTTCGGTTTCGGTTTAGGTTCTTTTAGGTTTAGGTTTAGGTTTTATTTATTTTAGTTTATTTTATTTTATTTTAGGTTTAGGTTTATTTTCATTTATTTATTTTAGGTTTAGGTTTTATTTATTATTTATTTTAGGTTTATTTTTTAAGTTTAGGCTTTTATTTAGTTTTTATTATATTTTATTTTAGGTTTATTTTATTTTAATTTTACATTTAGTTTTTATTTTGTTTATATTTATATTTGTATGTTTTTATTTATTTTATTTTAGTTTAATTTTTATTTTATTTATTGTTAGGGTTAGGTTTAGATTTAGGTTTAGGTTTACTTTTAGTTTAGGTTTTATTTTATTTTATTTTTTTTAATTTATTTAGGCTCAGTGTTATTAATTATTTTTAGGCATTATTTTGTTTAGGTTTAGGATTTTAGGTTTTAGGGTCAATAGTAGGGTTTAGGCCTGGGGTCAGAGTGGTTTGAGATTTGGGTCAGATCTGTGGGGGCCTAGGTCAGGGTTTACATCAGTGTTTAGGTTTAGGGTTTAGGGTGGTATGGTTTAGGGTTTAGTCTCAGTAGTTAGTTTAGTTTAGTGGTTTAGGGTTTTTCATAAATTTTAAAAAAAAAAACCAAGGGTTTAGTTTTATTTAGTTTATTGTTTCTATCTATTTTAGTTTATTTTATTTTAAATTTTTATTTAGGTTTATTTTATTTTAATTGTTTTAGTTTATTTATTTTAGTTTATTTTTAGGTTTAGGCTTTCTTTTATCTTAATTATATTTTATTTTATTTTAGGTTTAGGTTGTATTTTATTTAAATTTTAGGTTTTATTTTATGTTTATTTAGGTATTATTTTAGTTTAAGTTTAGGTTTATTTTAGTTTATCATTTTACTTTATCCAGTCTCAGTCCAGTTTATTTTAGGTTTAGGTTTAGGTTTTAATTATTTTAGTTTAGTTTATCTAGTCAGGTTTATTTTATTTTTATTTTAGGTTTAAGCCTCTTTTGGTTTAGTTTATAGGTTTAGATTTTTATCTTTTATTTAGGTCAGCTCATGACTAGGTCAGCTCAGTGGCTCAGTGATCTGGGCCTTAGGGGCCCATGGCTTAGCCTGGCCTCATGGCCCAAGCCCAGCCCAGGGCCCAGGATTTAGAGTAGGGCCCAGAGCCCAGGTGTTTTTGGGTAGGGTGTAAGTATGATTTAGTGGTCATGCCTGGGGTGGGATTAGATTTAGGTCCAAGGTTTTAGGTTTTTGAGAGGGTTTTAGTGTTTATGGTTTAGGAAAAGGTTTAGGTTTATGGTTTTAGGGTTTAGAACTGAGGCTTTAGGTTTAGGGTGTGTGTATACCACCCAAGATAGGAGGAATTGTGCAATATTAATAAATTTTAAAAGTTAAATCTTAAATTTTAAGTTTTTATAAAAGATTAATTTTTTATTTTATAATGACAAGATACAATTCATAATGCAACGTAAAGAAAAATACAAAGTAAAAAAAGACAATAGTAATAATTTTACGGTTTGGCCAAACTCCAAAACAGGCCTACGTCCAAGCCAAGCCACCCCCGGCTAGGAATCCACTAAATGCAAAATAGCATAAAAAAAGAACTCTCCTATAAGGGGACGAGTATAACCCCTACAACATTATGTACTCTCCTACAAAGGGGCGAGTACAACCCTAATATAAATTTTACAACACAAAAAGAAAAATACAAAATAATAAATTTTGATAAAACAAATCTCTCACAAATATACAAAGCTATCCAATTCAAAAAATGATCTCACAACTTATAAATGATCAATTACAACTTAAAAATTTTGGCAATATAAAATGCTCACTTAATATTGATAAGAAATAATAAAATAAATATCTTAAAGTGATCTTACTAAGATGTTTATGTTATTACAATTTGTAGACTAATATAAAAATGATTTCAAAATAAATTCTCAATATTCATTTGCACAATAAAATAAATTTCAGTAAGGAATAATTTATTATATTTTAACCAAAAATATGCTTTCAATTAATGCAAATGATCACAAAATACATAAATAAAATTAGTATATGATAGATCTTAGTAGGCTAGTAAGCTTATAATTTAAAAAAAATATATCTAGCAAATATGAAATTAATTTCAGCATAATAAATTAATTTGAAATGATCAAAATATACTTCTATAATAGATCTAAGAATAAATGATCTTTCAAAATAAGACAAATGATGAAATATTTCAAGGAACTAAAAGAAATTTGTAGGAAGTTAAAAATTTCAACAAGTTGAAAAAGATCTTATAAACTATCACTAGAGTTTTTCACAAAAAAAAAATGATTGAGAAACTTTGATGTGAAAAATAATGTCCAAAGACTAATCCACCAAAAAGTATAAATTGGAAAGAATAAATAGATGGTTAAAATAGCATCAACAACTAAAAAAGGATTAAGATCAAAAAAACAAACTCAAGTAATTTGAGAAAACTTTCTTGGTTGAAGATGTTGAAGCTTCCACACCAAGGATTTGATCTTGCGATATTTGGAGAACACTTGGAAGGAAATTCAAAGAAATTTTTTCTTAGATTTGCTGGAGGGATTTTGAATTTGAATGAGGAATGCTTTCATGAAGAGAATGAGAGCTATTTATAGGCAAGATGGTCATTTTGAATTATTTCAAAAATATATTATTCTAACATCATGTTATCATCTAATAATTTAATATTCAATAAAAATATAATTTATATTAAATAAATATTAAATTGAAGCAGCCAAAATTTGCCTATTCATATGGGCAAGTCAAAAATAATCAAATATGACTCTTAATATATTCAAAGTATGTAGCATGCATTCATTATTAAAATCGCTAATGTTTGAAAAGTCATAATAAATTTAATTTTAATCAAACGTCATTTAACCTATCAAATTAAAGGAAAAAATCCAAGGAATCTATTGGAGATGAAATCATATATAAATTCCTTGATTATAAAATGACTTTGGCTAAAATACAAAATTTCACATATTTTTGTTAATTTTGAAATATGATATTTAAATATTATGATATAATTTATTTATAATCATGCATATGTTAGTTATCATATAACCTTCAAATTAAATTATAGTATTTATTTATATTAAGTAAATAAAATAATTACTCTTAATAGTCATAATTTATTATCATTTATTATTTTGACAATTCAAATGCTATGTATGAAACATATAATTGAATGTTAATTAGATAGAGATTTATATAAATTAAAATAATATGTTAAGTTGTGACTAAATTGATTCATGACAATGAACTCATATGAATTTTGAAGATAGTTATAAATGCATAAAACCTAAAATATTATATCTTGAGCTTCACATTATCCATTTTAAGCTATCTTTCATTCTTCTAGTCTTGCAATTTCCTCAAACATATTGTGAGATATATTGGATATGTAATTAGCAATTGATATATCTGAAACACAAAAAAACATTCGTTAGAACATCCAAGCATTCATTTATTATCATCGAAATTGATCGAGTTGAACATGAGGCTCATTAAGCGAACAATCTCCCCCTTTTTGATGATGACAAACTCATGTTGGGTATTGATTTTGATGAAGGTGAAAATTGACCTTTCATCATAGTTTTTGAAAAAAATTCTCATCTAAAAAAAATTTATGCACAAGAGATGAATAATGTTGCTCCCCCTAAATGTATGCATGAAATAGACTTAACACTAACCAACATTTTACTCTTCTCCCCCTTTTGACAACATCAAAAATTGAGAACAAACTACATATAATTTTAAATATTAGGATCTAACATTCCATGCATGCGTCTTAAAGTACAAAAATGTTTTTTTTGGTAATGGTTTTGTAAAAATATCTGCAATTTATAAATTGGTAAATTAATATTAACATCACCTTTCAAAACATGATCCCTAATAAAATGATGTCTAATTTTTGTATGCTTGGTTCGTGAGTGCTAGATAGGATTTTTGGATTATTGCTCATAGGAGTTTTACTAGATTTAAATCTTTTCATGTCAAACCTCTCAAGCAATTCATTTGTGTACTTAGTTTGACAGATGAATGTGCCATTTTCTTATTGAAGACCTAAGAAAAAAATTAAGTTCTCCCATCATACTCATTTCAAACTCTTTAGACATCAAAGATGAGAACTCATGGCACAAAGATTCATTTATACTTCCAAATAATATATCATCTACATACACTTGTATCACTATCAAATCATCATCTATGCTCTTAAGGAATAAGGTGGTATCTACTCTACCCTTTCTAAATCCATGATCTATCAAAAAGTTACTTAACCTATCATACCAAGCACGAGGAGCCTATTTTAAACCATATAAGGATTTCTTTAATTTATACACATGATTTGGACAATCAAGGCTCTCAAATCTAGGTCGTTGCTTTACAAATACATCTTGGTCAATAAATCCATTCAAAAATGCACTCTTCACATCCATTTGAAAAAGTTTAAAATCCCTAAAATAAGCATAAGCAAGGAGTAACCTAATAGCTTCTAATCTTACTATGGGTGTAATAGATTCTTCAAAATCTATACCTTCAACTTGTGTGTACCCTTGTGCAACTAACCTAGCTTTATTTTTAATAATACAACCAGAATCATCTAGCTTATTCCTAAAGACCCATTTTGTTCCAATGACATTTTGATCTTCGGGTCTTGGGACTAATTCCCAAACATTATTTCTTACAAATTGATTCAACTCCTCTTCCATAGAAATAATCCAAAAATTATCTTTTAATGCTTCTTCTAAATTTTTAGGTTCAACCTTAGGTAAAAATGCTGAATGATCTACAACCTCTCTACTATGTCTTTTGGTCATAACTCTTTTTGAAGGATCTCCTATAATTAGTTCCTTTGCATGATTTTTATTATATTTCCATTCTTTAGACAAGGAATCATCCACATTATATTCTAAAGATATTTTCTTAAAATTATCAATCTCTTCATCATTCACTTCATTTTTAATGGTATCAATTAAATTTTCATCAAAAATAACATGTATTGATTCTTCTACAATCATTTTTCTCTTATTTAAAACTCTATAATCACTACTAGAAAGAGAGTATCCTAAGAAAATACCATCATCTGATTTGCAATCAAACTTACCTAAATGCTCTTTTCCATTATTCAAAATAAAGCATTTACATCCAAATACATGAAAGTGTTCAATCTTAGGCTTCTTTCCAAAAAATAATTCATAGGGTGTCTTCTTCAAAATTGGTCTAAAATAAATTTAATTCATCACATAACATATAATATTTACTACTTCTGCCCAAAAATATTTTGGCAATTTATACTCATCAAGCATAGATCTACTTCATTCAATTAATATTCTATTTTTTCTCTCTACTACTCCATTTTGTTGGGGAGTTCTAGGTGCAGAAAAATTATGTCTAATCCCTTGTTCATTACAATAATCCTCAAATAATTTATTTTAAAATTTGCCACCATGATCAGTTTGAACCCTATTAATTAAAAGGCCTTGTTCTCTTTGAATATATTTTGAAAACTTTATAAACTCACCAAACACATCATCCTTGTAAGTTACAAATAAAACTCAAGTATATCTAGAGAAATCATCAACAATCACAAAACCATAATTTTTTCCACCTAAGCTAGTGGTGCTAATAGGACCAAATAAATCCAAGTGCAATAATTCTAGAGGTCTAGAAGTAGAAATAATATTTTTACTTTTAAATGATTTTCTAGAATGCTTACCATGAATACATGCATCACAAACATAGTTTGAATGAAAATTTAATTTAGGCAATCCAACTACTAAATCAAGTTTGGAAATTTATTAAGTGTGTGCATGTTAATATGACATAGACTCCTATGCCATAACCAAATATCATCATCAGTGCTTTTAAAACAAAGTAAATTCAAATTCTCATTATGAAAGCTATCTAAATCAATGACATAAATATTTTTATATCTTTGTCCTACTAAATAAACATTTTCATTATTTTTTATAATGCAATATGATGCATGGAATACTACATTCAAACCTTTATCACATAATTGACTAATAGAAATGAAATTTTGTTTTAAACCTTATACTAGAAAAACTTTATCTAAAGTGATAGAATTCTTACAAATAAAACCAATGCCAATGATCTTTCCCTTTGCATCATCTCCATATGTAACAAATCCTCCATCACTTGATTCTAAAGTTGTGAATTTATCTTCATCTCCCGTCATATGTCTTGAATATCCACTATCCAAGTACCACATGCCTTCTTTGATTTTGCTTTGAAGGCATTCCTCTTGAGAATCTAAGTCTAATTCTCCATTTTCCATAAGACATATGTTGACCTCTTTATCAGATGAGCAAGTACTAGATTCATTTGAATTTGGATTGGCCTATAAAGCCATCTTCTTCATCTTATGGTACTTTTTCTCCTTCATATTTTTTCTTCTTTTCACATCAATCTATTTCTTCTTTGATTCAACAATTTTTGGACAATCACCTCTTATGTTTCTAGGCTTTTTACAATGGTAGAAAATGATCCCTTCACCTGTAGGAAATTTCTTAGTTTGAAATTTATAGTTTTTAGATTTTATTATACCTTTGATTCTTCTTCCTTAGCAAGTTCCAAAGCCTTTTGGATAGCATGACCACCTCATCACTATCACCATCCAAGCTTGAGTTATTATGCTCATCACTATCATCAACTTATAGTGCAATGGCTTTTCCTTTCTCCTTCTCCCTTTTTGCTGAGTTATCCATCTTATCCCTTTGAGCAATAACCTGTTCATGTGCTATCAAACAACCCAAAAGCTGATCAAGTGGATAAGTAGATAAATCCTTAGCTTCACTAATAGCTATTACTTTAGCTTCCCATTCTTTTGGAAGACATCTATGAATCTTATAGACTAAGTCTTGATTCTTATATGTTTTTCCAAGAGAATGCAATGTGTTAATTATTTTCATGAATCTGGTATACATATCTGAAATAGAATCAGAAGGAGACATATGAAATAACTCATATTCATGAACAAGTTTGTTTATATAAGCATCTCTAACTTCATTACTTCCATCATAATTTTAATGAGTTTATCCCATATTTTTTTGCTATACTTAACATAGAAATTTTCATGTAATCATCAGGTAGTAAAGCACAATGTAAAGTATTACAAGCCCCATCATTTAATTCATCAAGTTCTCTTTCAGCTACAGACCATTCCTCAAAAGGTTTTTCTAATTTTATGCCTTTTACTTCTACTATGGGTGTATGATATTGATGTGTCAACATATACCACATGCGTGCATCTTGACCTCTTAAAAATGTACTAATTCTATTTTTCCAATAATCGAATGGTACACTATCTAAAAGTGGAGGTCTATGATTGGATTGTCCTCTGGTGGTGAACCCTTTGGGAAACCTTGTGCCATAGTGAAAAGATCTACTCTTAGATGTTAAGCTAATAAAAGAGCCTAGGCTCGGATACCAATTGTGAGTCACTATAGCACCCAAGAGGGGGGGGGGGTGAGTGATTTGGGCGATATTAAAAAATTTTAAAAGTTAAATCTTAAATTTTAAGTTTTAATAAAAAATTAATTTTTGATTTTATAAAGATAAGATACAATTCTTAATGCAACAAAAAGAAAAATATAGTAAAGTAAAGAGAGATAATAGGCACACAATTTTTATGTGGTTCATCCAAACTCCAAAACAGGCCTACGTCTACGCTTAGCCACCCTTGGCTAAGAATCCACTAAATGCAAAATTGCTTACAAATAGTACTCTCCTATAAGGGTATGAGTACAATCCCTACAACAATATGTACTCTCCTACAAAGGGGTGAGTACAAACCCAATATAAATTTTATAGCATAAAAAGAAAAATATAAATAATAAATTTTGATAAAATAAATCTCTCACAAATATACCAAGCTATCCAATTCAAAAAATGATCTCACAACTTATAAATGATCACTTACAACTTAAAATTTTTGGCAAGATAAAATGCTCACTTAATATTGATAAGAAATAAAAAAATAAATATCTTAAAGTGATCTTACTAAGATGTTTATGTTATTACAATTTGTAGAGTAATATAAAAATGATTTTAAAATAAATTCAAAATATTCTTTTGCACAATAAAATAAATTTCAGCACGGAATAATTAATTATATTTTAACCAAAAAGTTGCTTTCAATTAATGTAAATGATCATAAAATACTTAAATAAAATTATTATATGATAGATCTTAGTAGGCTAGTAAGCTTTTAATTAAAAAAAGATATCTAGCAAATATGAAATTAATTTCAGCACAACAAATTAATCTTAAATACTTAAAATATACTTCTAAAATACATCCAAGAATAAATGATCTTTTAAAATAAGACTAATGAAGAAATATTTCAGGAAACCAAAAGAAATTTGTAGGAAGTTAAAAATTTCAACAAGTTGAAATAGATCTTACAAACTACCACAAGAGTTTTTAGATGTGAAAAATAATTTCCAAAGACTAATCCACCAAAAAGTATAAATTGGAAAGAATAAATAGATGGTGAAAATAACATGAACAACTAATAAAGGATTAAGATCAAGAAAACAATCTCAAGTAATTTGAGAAAGCTTGCTTAGTTGAAGATGTTAAAACTTCCACACCAAGGATTTGATCTTGCAATATTTGGAGAACACTTGGAAGGAAAATCTAAGAAATTTTCTCTAAGATTTCTTTGGAGGGATTTTGAATTTGAATGGGGAATGCTTTCATGAAGAGAATGAGGGATATTTATAGGAAAGAAGGTCATTTTAAATTATTTCAAAATAATATATTATTCCAACATCATGTTATCATCTAATAATTTAATATTCAATAAAAATATAGTTTATATTAAATAAATATTAAATTCAAGCAGCCAAAATTTGACTATTCATATGGGCAAGTCAAAAATAATCAAATATGGCTCTTAATATATTCAAAGCATGTTGCATGCATTCATTATTAAAATAAGCTAATGTTTGAAAAGTCATAATAAATTCAATTTTAATCAAACATGGGTCAGGTAACCTATCAAATTAAAGGAAAAAAAATCTAAGGAATCTATTAGAGATGAAATTAGATATAAATTCCTTGATTATAAAATGACTTTGGCTAAAATAAAAAATTGCACATATTTTTGTTAATTTTTAAATATGATATTTAAATATTATGATATAATTTATATGTAATCATACATATGTTAGTTATCATATAACATTTAAGTTAAAATAAAATATTTAATTATATTAAGCAAATAAAATAATTACACTTAATAGCCATAATTTATTATCATTTATTATTTTGAAAATTCAAATGCTATGTATGAAACATATAATTGAATGTTAATTAGATAGAGATTTATATAAATTAAAATAATATGTTAAGTTATGAGCAAATTGATTCATGCTAATGAACTCATATGAATTTCTAAGATAGATATAAATGCATATAACCTAAAATTTTGTATCTCGAGCTTTACATTATCCATTTTGATCTATCTTTCATTTTTCTAGTCTTATAATTTCCTCAAACATATTGTGAGAGGTATTGTATATGTAATTAGCAATTGATATATCTGAAACACATAAAACATTTATTAGAATATCCAAGCATTCATTTGTTATCCAAACACACAAAATTGATCGAATTGAACATGAGGCTCATTAAGCCAACATAAGGGTTTAGGGTTTAGCGTTTAGGCTTTATGATTTAGGGATCTTAGGGTTTATGATTTTAGATTTAGTGTTTATGGTTTAGGATTTCTGATTTTAGGTTTAGTGTTTAAAATTTTAGGGTTTTGGGTTTAGGTTTTAGAGTTGTAGGTTTAGGGTTTAGGGTTTAAGGTTTAGGATTTCAGGTTAGGTTTTTTTAAAATTTTTTTAATGGTTTATATTTTAGGTTTTAGGTTTTTTGTTTAAGGTTTAAGTTTTAGTTTAGGCTTATTTTTAAATTAAATAAACCAGTAGGTTTTGGTTTTTTTTAGCTTATTTTTAGGTTTTAGGGTTTAGGGTTTAAGGATAGCTTAGGGTTTAGGGTTTTTTTAAATTTTTTTTAAATTAAGTAAACTAGTAGGTTTAGGTTTATTTAGTTTATTTTTTATATATTATAGGTTTTTTTGTTTATTTTTATTTTAAATTAGTTTAATTAATTTATTTAAAGTTTATTTATTTTAATTCATTTTTTAGGTTTAGCTTTAGGTTTTGGTTTATTTTTTAGTTTAGTTCAATTTTTATTTTATTTTTTAGGCTTAGGTTTTATTTTTTATTTTTAGGTTTTGATTTCGGTTTTAGTTTTAGGTTTTTATTTTAAGTTTATTTTTAGGTATAATTTTTTAGTTTAAGCTTAGGTTTATTTTTAGTTTATTTTTTTTATTTAGTTTAGGTTTAGGTTTAGGTTTTGTTTATTTTAGGTTTAGTTTTAGGTTTTATTTATTTTTGTTCAGTTTATCTTAGTTTAGGTTTGTTTTATTTCTACTTTAGGTTTTTTTTTTATTTATTTTTAGGTTTATTTTTTAGATTTAGGTTTTTAATTAGCTTTTATTTAGTTTTATTATAGGTTTATTTTATTTTTATTTTATGTTTAGTTTTTATTTTATTTAGTTTTTTTTAGTTTAGTTTAGGTTTTTATTTTATTTTATTTTATTTTAGTTTTTATTTTTTATTTTATTTTATTTTCATTTTTAGGGTTTAGGTTTTTATTTTATTTTATTTTTTTAAGTTTAGGTTTAGGGTTTTGAGTTTAGGTTTAGGGTTTAGTGTTTAGTGTTTAGGGTTTAGGGTTTAGGGTTTAGGGTTTAGGGTTTGGGATTTAGGGTTTAGGGTTTTCAGTTTTTGATTTTGTAGTGCTTAGGGTTTAGGATTTAGGGTTTTAAGGTTTAGGGTTTAAAGTTTTATGGTTTAGGGTTTAGAGTTTAGGGTTTAGGGTTTAGGGTTTAGTGTTTTTAAGGTTTATAATTTAAGGTTTAGGTTTTAGGTTTAGGGCTTAAGGTTTTTGGTTTTTATTTTAACAAAGAATGAATTCAGATTCAACATTTTTTCTTTTTGATTTCACCAACCAACTAACATACTATGTTTTCTAAGACATAAGAGATGACATAGATAAAAAATGAGCACACATAGAGAAAATCAAAACCCTATATAACTAGAAGCGTATTTGATAAATCTGATGTTCTATAAGAATAGGATGGTTCTTTAGTTTCTCCAGTTCCCATCAGAACCAGCCCAGCCTCTTGAGTGGCGGGATCCACCATCATGTCCTGATCTCTTCCTCCACCACCACCAAGATTGTAACCTTTATCGTTCCTTTTGCCTCCATAACCACCACTACTCTGACCACCACCTCCATATCCACCCTCCCAGATCTTATATTCTTTTCCTCTACTTTTGCCACCACCACTAGATCTAGACTGAGCCTGGTTGATGGTTTAGGGTTTAGGGTTTTTTAGGATTTATGATTTAGGGTTTGGACTTTAGGGTTTATGGTTGTAGGTTTAGTGTTATAGGTTTAGGGTTAGTTTTAGGCTTTAGGGATTAGGGTTTAGGGTTTATGTCTTAGAGTTTTTTTATTTTTTATTTTTTAAATTAAGTAAAATGGTAGGTTTAGGTTTATTTAGTTTAGTTTATTTTTTATTTCTTTTAGTTTATTTTATTTTTATTTTTATTTAGTTTAGTTTATTTATTTTAGGTTTATTTATTTTAAGTTTAGGTTTTTTATTTTAGTTTAATTTTTAGGTTTAGGTTTAGGTTTATTTTTAAGTTGAGTTTTATTTTTATTTTATTTTTTAGGTTTATGTTTTTAGATTTTAAGGGTTTAGGGTTTAGAGTTTAGGGTTTAGGGATTAGGGTTTTACAGTTTAGGGTTTGATGGTTTTTTAGGGTTTATGGTTAGGGTTTAGGGTTAAGTGTTTAGGCATTAACTTTTTTGGTTTTTCCTGTTTAGGGTTTAGAGTTTAGGGTTTAGGTTTTACAGTTTAGGGTTTATAGTTTAATGTTTAGGGTTAGTTTTAAGGTTTATGGTTTAGGGTTAGGGTTTAGTGTTTAGGCTTTAGGGTTTTGGATTTTTGGAAGTTTCAACCATTAAAATGATTAATTAAGCCAAATCTTATTGGTGCCATATGGCACGCTGATGCAGCGCGCCTTCCATGTTGCATCGCGGGATTGGCTACTTAAAATTTATCTAACTCAGTGCTTATGTAGAGGTGGTAGATGCACTTTCTCATCCTCCATCTGATCTCTATGATTAATCCCACAGCTTGATAAGATTGAATCGATCTAGTGGATCTAATCTCAATCCCCTCGATCATGTGAAATGGATGGTGTGATCTAACATCTGCAGTGAGGAGAATGGATTCCATCGCCATTACTCACTTGATCGACCTTACCCAAGCTCAAATCAAATCCAAAGGATCCCTCACCATCACAACATCAATCGAGGGATCCAAGGGTCAAGATCACAAGAGATGCAAGTTTTCTTCAAAAACCTCCAACCCATTTTTGCCTAAGGATCAATTTTGGAAGCATACCTTACCAGAGCTCAATATCCGTGGCTCGAATGATTGAGGAAGTTTGATCTGGTGGAGATGAAGCCTTATTAAGTAGTAATTGGATCAATTCCTTAACATTCGCTCAGAATGCCATGAACAGATGATTTTTAGCTTGGCTTTGATCGAAGTCCCACCTCTAGTGCTCGGGAAGCTTAGGAGATGATTTGTTCTTGCTCGACAAGGCTTAGGGAAGGTGCGTGCAAAATTAATTTAAGTTTTATGGAGAAATGAGGAAGTTATGTTAGAAATGAAGTGTCCAATTTTGGGATAGACGGGAATGGAATTTTTTGATCGAGGAACGAGCTTGAGAGCTTAGGGAATGGCTCTAACAGCTCGTCTAGGGTATCTAGGGCATTAAGGAATGATTTTTGTGTGTTTTTGAGTGGAAACGAGGGGGTGTATACCCCCCTTCATCTTAATCAGATGGTACGATCGAGTTTAGCTTCTAGTAGACGTCCATCTCAGTCATAGGTGAGGGAGGAAGTAGCTTGGTTGGTTGAAGGTGTGGAGGTAAAAGAGGAATCATGGGTGTCAGATGGGTTTCAAATGCTCTAATGGGGGAGGTGAGGTGATTTCTACCATGTCATGGACCCAACCACCCCTTAGTCAGGTTGGGCGGTGTCTAGGTGCCTAGGTGGACCATTGACCAAGTAGAGACCATGGAATGGAAATGATCACTTACATGGGCAATTTGTCTCATGTGATGCCCTTGATCCAAGGGTAGAATGATTAATTGGCATTAGATTTGATTTGGGAAGATTTGAAATGTAAGCGAAGTAGGTTACTTAAATTTTAAGTAAATTGGAGTTGATTTGGTTGGTTTGGCTCAATTTGACTCATTTGAGTCAAGTGGGTTTAGGTTGAGTCAAAGTTGATTGGTCAATTGGAGATTAAACCAAAGGGTTGGAGTCAAGTTCTATATGATGTTAGGATGTTTTTGGTTCAAATGGTTTGGTTTAGTTTGTCAAAGATTTGATTTTATCTCATTTGGATTCATTTGAGTAAAATGGGTTAAGTTGACCAATTGACCAATTTGGACAAATTGGCTTGGGTTGGGTGTTGGTTTGGGTTTAGTTGACCAATTGAAGATGATTGTAGGCTTTTTTTTATTTAGGCCAAGTTTAACATTTATGTCAATTTTGGCTAAGTAGGTCAATTGGGTTCAATTGGGTCAAATCATGGCTTTGGTCAAGTTCAACAATCAATTTGAAATTAACTTGACCCATTGGTTGCAATCAATTTGGTTTATATTTTAATTTGACCCAATTTGGTCTTTTAAGTCAATTTGGTCAACTTGATTCGAGATGGCCAATTAGGTTAGTTTTGACTCAATTGAAGGTCAAGTCATATTCAAATATTAGTTTTGATTTGGTATGAATTGTTGGTTTTAAAGGCTTTGGCTTAGGTTGCAATTTGGCTAGACTGGGTTCATATGTGTTAAGGGTTCACTTGGTCAAATGACCAAGTTGACTTGGTTTGACCCAATTTGTGACAATTGATCAACCTAGGGTGATCAACAATCATGATGGGATGTTTTGATGGGCTTGGATCAATCTAATTTTGGTAGGATTAGAACTTGGCTTAAATAGGTCAAATTGGCCAGTTTGGGTCAAGTGGACAAATTGGGATTAGTTGGCTTGATTTTGGGTTGACTTTGTGATATATATATATATAAATTCAATTGTAATTGGCTTGGGTTCAAATGGGTTTTGGTTCATTTGAACATTTCAAGTTAAAAGGGTTAAGTTGGGTTTGACTTGGGTTGATTTTGGTTTGGCTTGATGATTGTAGATTTCATTTATATTTGTGAATATGATTGAAGGTTTGATTGATTAATGAGAGAATCAATTGAATTTGGATTTTGGAATGAAGGAATTCATCTAAGTCCATGGAGTTTGGTCATGTAGCTTAGGTTTGGATTTTGATTTGGTTTGTTTAGTTTTGATGATTTAAATGTATATTTCATTTAAATTTATGAAGATGATTGAAAATATAATTTATTTGTTAGAAAATCAATTGAGTTTGACTAGATTTGGATTACGATTTTGCTAAGTCCATGCGATAGGTTATATGGCTTAGGAGGGGTTTTGATATAATTTGATTTAGTTTTGATAATTTGAATGTAGATTTGATTTATATTTAGGAAGATGATTGAAGATATAAATTGATTATACGAAAATTAATTGATTTTGGATAGATTTGGATTAAGATTTGGCTAAGTCCATGGGATAGGTCATATGGCTTAGGAAGGGTTTCACATTTGGATTTGATCATGGCCTTCAATCAATTGGTTTTGGAATTTGAGTTTGGATTTGGATTTGAATTTGATGTTTGAAGTGAACTTGAGGTTTGGTTTGAGAAGGTGAACATGGATTGGATTTATGTTGTAGGGTTGGTGGATTATCATAATCCCTAAGGCATAACATAATCCTATGGTTAACCCTTCTAAGTCTTTAGGCTTAGGTTAAGAGTTTACCTAATTGTTAGAAGTGTCTTATGACTAGGGAAGTCTTAGTATCTAGAAGACTCCTATGTCTAAGATGTGAAGATTGAATCTGCACTCCAAAAGTGAGGTCAATAGGCCTTAGGCTCCATAGTGTTTCCCTTGGAGATAGATGATTGGAAGATCGAAGCTGAGTTTCACATTATAGGCTCGGATGCATCTTTGAATGATTTGCTTGGGAGACCATGGATACATGAGAACAACATAGTTTCATCCTCTCTACATCAATGTATGAAGTTCGTGAGAGGTGGGATCAACTACTATGTCAAAGGAGATCTCAAGCCATTTATAGTTCAATAGGTCGGCATATATGAGGATATGGCTTACTACCTCCCTCAAAATCAGCATGTCTATTCTCACGAACTTGGCCAAAGTTTAAAAATAATAGTTAAAGAAAAAGAAAACAAAAGGAAGGAGAAAAAACAAAAAGAAAAGAAAAGAGAAAATGAAAAAAAAAATAAAAGGGAGTAGAAATAGACTTGGAGGAGGAAGTGGAGCTTAACATTAGATTACACCCATAGTTCATTACTCCATTCAAACATATGGGTAGGATGACCTGACCTCCACTAGGCAGAGGAAGAGGCCAGTTCAGAGTCAATCCTAGAGGTAGAAAATCTCTTTATTGGCCACCCAATAGAAGATATATCCCAGCTACCAGGAGTACACCTTCTATCTATATAGACTTAGAATCTAGCTCATAGGATGAGTACAGGTTAGCACATAGCTCTTCTCGAATAGATTCTCTTAGAGGTGACACTTGAGCCAAATAGCGATAAAGATCGGGCTCCAAAGCAGAGTATAAGTGTATCCAAGTCTATATGTGAAATAGTTAGGCATCAGTTGGGAACCTTAGCTCTAACCCCACTTTGAGAGCCATAGTGGAAACACACATCCTCCCTTCTAGCTGATTTTGGCCAATAATCTTATTTCTCATGCATTAGGCATATGAATCCTATAAGCCTGAGTCAATTGATTATCCAAAAATGAAAATAAAATGTAACATGATTTGCATTAGATATAGGTCATTTGAAGTATGCCCTTACATGATCTAGTCTCTTTAAGGAGTGAGTTTAATTATGTAGTCTCTCTCTCTAAATAAATAACAGCCTAGCTATCTTGCATAAACCATATGACTTTCCTACATGAATTTAAAATTGAAGGAGGAGTTTAGTTTATTTATTTTATGTTTATTTATTTAGTTTATTTTTTAGGTTTAGGTTTAGGTTTATCTTTACTTTTTAGTTTTTATTTTTTTTAGGTTTATGTTTTATTTTTTTATTTCTAGATTTAGGTTTGGGTTTTTATTTTATTATTTTAGGTTTATTTTTCGGTATTCTTTATTAGTTTAGGTTTAGGTTTAGTTTATTTTAAGTTTAGGTTTAGGTTTTATTTATTTTAGTTTAGTTTATTTTAGTTTAGGTTTAGGTTTATTTTTTTATTTATGTCAGGTTTAGGTTTTTTTTTAGTTTATGGTTTACGTTTTATTTTTTATTTATTTTTAGGTTTTATTTTTAGGATTATTTTTTTAGGTTTAGGTTTTTATTTAGTTTTTATTTTAATTTATTTTAGGTTTATTTTATTTTTATTTTAAGTTCAATTTTTATTTTATTTAGTTTTCTTTAGTTTAGTTTAGGTTTTTATTTGTTTTATTTTACTTTAGCTTTTATTTTTTATTTTATTTTCTTTCTAGGTTTAGGTTAAGGTTTAGGCTTTAGTTTATTCTTTTACTTTATTTTATTTTTTATTTTATTTTTCTTTAGTTTTTTTATTTATTTTATTTTTTGGTATTATTTAGTTTAGGTTTAGGGTTTAGGGTTCCGGATTAAGGTTTTTATTTTAGGATTACTATTAGGTTTTATTTTTTTAGTTTAGGGTTTATGTCTAGTTTATTTTAAGTTTAGGTTTAGATTTTATTTATTTTATTTTAGGTTTAGGTTTATTTTATTTTGTTTATTTAATTTTTATTTTAGGTTTGGTTTTTATTTTTAGTTTAAGGTTTGGGTTTTATTTTTTATTTATCTTTAGGTATATTTTCTAGGTATAGGTTTTTATGTAGTTTTCATTTTATTATATTTTATTTTAGGTTTATTTTATTTTTATTTAGGTTTTTTATTCTTAGGCTTATTTTATTTTTTAGTTTACTTTAGATTTTTATTTCTTATATTTTAGTTTATTTTTATTTTTTATTTTATTTTATTTTTTAGTTTAGGTTTAAATTTTAGTTTATGATTTTATTTTATTTTATTTTATTTATTTTACTTAGGTTTAGGTTATTTATTAATTTTATTATAAGGTTTTATTTACTTTAGGTTTTGATTTTTAGGTGTTTAGGGCTTAGGGTTTAGGGTTTGGGGTTTAGTGTTTAGGGTTTTAGGGTTTAGGGTTTTAGAGTTTAGTGTTTAGGGTTAAGGTTTAGGGTTTAGAGTTTAGGGTTTGGTGTTTAGGCTTTAAGGTTTAGGGTTTTTAGTGTTTAAGGTTTAGGATTTAGGGTTTAGGGTTTAGTGTTAGCTTAGGGTTTAGGGTTAGCTTAGGGTTTAGGGTTTAGGTTTTAGGCTTTAGGCTTTAAGGTTTTTATGATTTAGGTTCTGATTTAAGGTTAACAGGTTTAAGTTTAGGGTTTAGGGTTTAGGGTTTAGGAGTTTAGGGTTAGGGTTACTAGAGTTTAGTGTTTAGGAGTTTAGGTTTATAGTTTATGGTGGGTTTAGGTTTAGGGTTTAGGATTTAGGGTTTATGGTGTAGGGTTTAGGGTTTAGGGTTTAGGGTTTAGGGTTAGTTTAGGGTTTAGGGTTTAGGATTTTTTAGGGTTTAGGGTTCAGTTTAAGGTTTAGAGTTATAGGTTTAGGGATCAGGGTTTAGGCTTAGTTTTAGGGTTTAAGCTTTAGGGTTTAGGGTTTAGGATTGAGGGTTTTTATCTTAAGGTTTAGGGTTCTTTTTAAAAAAATAAAAAATTAGGTAAACTAGTAGGTTTAGGATTTTCTTAGTTTATTTTGTTTATTTTTTTATTTATTTTGGTTTATTTTATTTTTTAATTTTATTTAGGTTTTATTTTTATTTTTATTTAGTTTATTTTATTTATTTTAGGTTTATTTATTTTAGTTTAGGTTCTTATTTTAGTTTATTTTTTAGGGTTAGGTGTAGGTATTTGTTTATTTTTTGATTAGTTTTATTTTTATTTTATTTTTGAGGCTTAGGTTTTATTTTTTTTAGGTTTAAGTTTATGTTTTTATTTCATCTTTTTAGGTATAAGTTTTGGGTTTTTATTTGAGGTTTATATTTTGAATTATTTTTTAGTTTAGGTTAAGTTTTAATTTTAGTTTATTTTATTTTAATTAGTTTAGGATTTAGGTTTAGTTTATTTTAGGTTTAGGTTTAGGTTTTATTTATTTAAGTTTAGGTTTATGTTTAATTTTTAGTTTAGTTTTATTTTTATTTTCTTTTCTAGGTTTAGATTTTATTTCTTATTTTTAGGTTAAGGTTTAGGTTTTTCTTTTATTTTTTAGGTTTAGGTATTAGGTTTATTTTTAGGTTATATTTTTTAGTTTAGATTTAGGTTTATTTTATTTTATTTAGTTTAGTGTTTAGGTTTAGTTTATTTAAGGTTTAGGTTTAAGTTTTATTTATTTTAGTTTAGTTTATTTTAGTTTAGGTTTAGGTTTATTTTATTTTATTTATTTTAGGTTTAAGTTTTTTTAGTCTAAAGTTTAGGTTTTATTTTTTATTTATTTTTAGGTTTACATTTTAGGTTAAGGTTTTTATTTAGTTTTTATTTTATTTTCTTTTTGGTTTATTTTATTTTTATTTTTTGTTTAGTTTTTTTTTATTTAGGTTTAGTTTATTTTTTAGTTTGTTTTAGGTTTTTATTTATTTTATTTTAGTTTATTTTTTATTTTTTATTTTATTTTATTTTTGGGTTTAGGTTTAGGTTTAGGTTTTAGTTTAAGTTTTTATTTTATTTTATTTAGGTTTAGGTTTTTTATTTTTTAGATTTTATTTTGTTTAGGTTTTGGATTTTAAGGTTTAAGGATTAGGGTTTAGGGTTCAGGGTTTAGGGTTTAGGATTCAGGGTTTATGGTTTAGGGTTTAAGGTTTAAGGTTTAGGGTTTAGGGTTTTACGGTTTAGGGTTTAGGATTTAGGGTTTAGGGTTTAGGGTTTAGGGTTAGGGTTTGTTTTTTATTTTTTTATTATTTTTTAATTTTAGGTTTTAGGGTTTAGGGTTTAGGGTTTAGGTTTTAAGTTTAGGGTTCAGGTTTTAGTTTAGGGTTTAAGGTTTTTCATTTTTTTTAACATAGAAGAAATTTAGATTCAAGATTTCTTGTTTTTGATTTCATTAACCAAGTAACACACTAAGTTTTCTGTGACACAAACGATGATAAATAAAAAATGAGCATGCATAGAGCAAACAAAAATGCTAGATAACTAGAACTATCTCAACTATAAAGACACAGTTCCATAAGCAACAGATCGAATTTGTCGTTCTTCACTTTCTCCAGTTCCCATCAGAACCACCCCAGACTCTCGTGTAGTGGGATCCACCATCATATCCCGATCTCTCCTTACATCACCACCAAGTTGTAACCACGTCTCACCTCCACGCCTCCATAACCACCACCTCGACCACCACCTCCATATGCAGCACCTGAGATTCCCCACCACCTTCTGATAACCACTACCTTAGCCTCTCTGTGATCTAGGCGAGCCACATGGGGTGATTTTCACGTAGTCAAGGTTATGCCCATTCTTAGGGTCTAGGTATAGGTTTAAGTTTATTACATTTTAGAGTTTATATTTTATTTTTTAATTTATTTAGTTACTTTAGGTTTAGGTTTAAGGTTTAAGGTTTAGGATTTAGGGTTTAGGGTTAGGGTTTAGGGTTTAGGGTTTAGGCTTTAAGGTTACGATTTAGGGTTTAGGGTTTAGGGTTTAGGGTTTAAGTTTTTAGGGTTTAGGGTTTAGGGTTTATGGTTTAGGGTTTTAGGATTTAGGGGTTAGGGTTTAAGGTTTAGGGTTTATGGTTTAGGGTTTAAGGTTTAGAGTTTTAGGTTTTAGGGTTTCGGGTTTAGGGGTTAGGGTTTAGGGTTTAGGGTTTTAGGGTTTAGGGTTTTAAGGTTTAAGGTTGTAGGTTTAGGGTTTAGAGTATCGAATTTAGGGTTAGTTTTAGGGGTTAAGGTTTTTGTATTTTTTTTAATTTTTTAAATATTAAGTCAACTGGCAGGTTTAGGTTTATTTAGTTTTTTTATTATTATTTTTAGTTTATTTTATTTGTTATTTTGATTTAGGCTTATTTTTATTTTAATTTAGTTTTGTTTATTTGTTTTAGGTTTATTTATTTTATTTTAGATTTTTTATGTTTTAGTTTATGTTTTTATTTTATTTTATTTTTTATTTTATATAGGTTTAGGTTTTTTTATTTATTTTAATTTTAGATTTTATTTAGTTTAGCTTTAGGTTTTTAGAATTTTAGGGTTAAGGGTTTAAGGTTTTGGATTTTGGGGTTTACTATTTTTAGGGTTTAGGGGTTTAGGTTTTAGGTTTAGGGTTCAAGTTTTACTTTAGGTTTAGGGTTTCTAGTTTTTTTTAATAGAGAACAAATTTAGATTCAACCTTTCTTCTTTTCGATATCATCAACCAAGTAACACACCAAGTTTTCTAACAAGATTTTCTGTCTTTCAAGTTTACATACAAGGAACAATTTAATAAAGAATTATTTTTACTTTTTAAATTATCTCATTCATTTTTTAAATCACAAAAATGCATATCTAAATTTTTAAGTTCTTTGTTGAAGGTTTTGTATTTTCTTTTTAGTTTTTTATATTCAAAACTAAATCATTAAAAGAATTATCTAATTCATCATAAGATATATCATTACATACCTCTTGAGAATCTAAGTCAGATTCTCCATTTGCCATAAGACATATGTTGACCTCTTCATCGGATGAGAAAGTACTTGATTCATTTGAATCTGGATTGGCCAATAAAGCCTTCTTCTTCTTCTAATGGTACTTTTTCTCTTTCATATTTTTTCTTCTTTCCACATCAATCTCTTTCTTCTTTGATTCAACAAGTTCTTGACAATCACCCTTATGTGTCCAAGCTTTTTACAATGGTAGCAAATGATCCCTTCACCTACAAGAAATTTCTTAGTTTGAAATTTATAGGTTTTAGATTTTTTATACCTTTGATTCTTTTTCCTTAGCAAGTTCCCAAGCCTTTTGGATAGCATGACCACCTCATCACTATCACCATCTGAGCTTGAGGTGTTACGCTCATCACTATCATCAACTTATATTGCAATGGCTTTTCCATTCTCTTTCTCTCTTTTTGCTGAGTTATCCATCTTATCCCCTTAAGGAATAACCTGTTCATGTGCTATCAAAGAACCCGATAGCTGATGAAGTGGATAAGTTGATAAATCCTTAGCTTCACTAATAGCTGTTACTTTAGCTTCCCATTCTTTTAGAGGACATCTAAGAATCTAATTGACTAAGTCTTGTTTCCTATATGTTCGTCCCAGATAATGCAATGTGTTAATTAATTTCATGAATCTAGTATACATATCAGAAATAGATTCAGAAGGAGACATATGAAATAACTCATTTTTTTTAGGGAACCCCATATAGGGGAATTTTATTGCTCAAATAAAAAGGTTACAAGATCCTTAAATGGGTTAAACTCTGAGACTACCACTCAAAGAGCTACAATCAATCTAAAGAGTAAAACCCCTATCTAAGTACAAAACACACACAAGAAAAGCAAATACAAATCCCAATAAATAAAGAAGCAAACCTTTGTGTGCAGCCATATCTGCTACCATTCTCTTGCAGGGACTAAAGGAGCTTTGAACCAACAAAAAATTAGCAAGAACCTGCAATAAAAGATGACACCTGCAAATATCTTGAATGGCAGTAAGTACCTATAAGAAAGGAAATAATTATATTTGGAAACCATAATGCAGAGAAAGGAGTTGCAAGAATCAATCCACTAGTTTGGGGAAACCACATACATATGCATCCCACTAGGGGTACCACATATATGCAACTTCCATACAAATCAGGAGATTGAATTGCCACCCGTCAGAGAAAACAAACTTGAGATGACCGTCCATTGAAGAAAATTATAAAGCTCACCACCATGATATAATCAGTAAATAGAAAGCAGTTGCTATCCACTAGATGAAATCAAATCACCTTACAACTCAGAGCCATCAACTTATGTTTATAGATCATAGCATAACCAACATGAGAGAAAGCAAGGAGGTAATAATAGACAACCGACAACTGCCATGAAATAAACCAAGGATAGGCATAAGAAATCTCCGATGAATATATAGTTAGACATTTTACTATCAGGCCTCTATTCTGAAATTACAACATGCAGCCAACAACTTGTAGCTCCCAATCCCAAGGGAGACAAATATAATACCAAAATTCCATGAAAGTCCTACCTCTCTCAATAATCAAACCCACCCAATCACCCATAATCCGCATGAATAAAATTGAAAAGCCAAATATTTTTACCTGTACATGCATTCTTATAACCAAAATACATCCTTTCAGGAAGCCGCATAATCCCCATCCAAAGGGAGACATATCCAACACCAAAGAAACAAACATTTCCCTCTTTTATCAATAATAAAATGTACCAACCAATCCAGGAAATATATTTTAAGAGCAGGCACCAACCAGCCAAAAGGAAACAGAAGCAAAAATAGAAAAGAAACAGAAAGACAAATGTCAAAAGGCAATCAACAGTACTTCCTAAACCAAGGCAAAAATTCCTACCCGACAGAATCAAACACCACCTCTACACCAAGTAACCAATAATATCCATATTCCAGTTAATAATGAAAAGGATGACATCATACAAACTTTTTTCCCACAGCCCAGAGAAAAATGATTCTATGCTTGGGCTGCTGTAGCAATTTCTTATGTCTCCCAAAGGAGTCTTAGGTAGCACTCCAATCAGCAGCAAAGGATGATAAAAAACCAGCCACGGTCCACCCAGGATGAAGTAGATTTCCTCTCCAACCATCAAAACCATCTTTTTAAAACATCGAGGAAGAAGTTCCTCAGAAAATTGACTAAAAACAAAAAATAGAGTGAATCCAACACCATAAAATTGCAAAAAGAGATGGGAAAAGATGGATAATCTCACTAATCATATCCAAGTTCCAGACATAGAAGTTACATTATCCTAACATAGGGGAGACCAGTTCTATCTAAGTTCACAAAACCCCTTAATAGGGGGGAATATTATCAGTGAAAAATATTTAAACCATAGAGGACTTTGCACCCAGATTAGCCAGAAAATCTGCACAAGAATTCCCTTCTCGATGAATATGAGAGATGTGATAGTCCAGGGAAGCAAGAAGCCTTCTTGTATGATTGAGAGTATAATAAACTTCAGCATTACCGTGAGCTCCAAATTTTAATAAATTCAAGAGCAGTAAAGCATCAGTTTCAAGCCATATTTTTTTAAAACCTTTCTGAATGCATAATAATACCCCATAGTGAAAGCCATAGAGTTCAGCAAAAAGTATAGAACAAGGTCTTAAAGGAATAGCAAAAGCGGCAATCATCTTACCTTTAAAATCTCTTAAGATACCCCCACATCCATAGAAACCATTAGCAACCGAACCATCTGTGTTCACCTTAATAGTATGGTTTAGAGGTTTAGTCTAATAAATAGTTTTACAAATATAATCAAATTCAGTCAATGGGAGAAAAATCCCAAGAATATGAGCCAAGCGTTTAACATCTTTGAAACTCAAAGGCTAGTGAAGTTTAGCTTTATAAAGGGAGGAAATTTTTTCTTTAGCTTTAGCAATGATGCGTTGAAAATTCATGGGAATGTCATTATGTTTAGCTTCATTTCTTTCCATCCAGATATACCACAATAAGGTAATAGCAAACACACATTTGGCATGACCTTTTGGGGCATAGAATAGGAAGTTATTTAATAGATGTGTGATAGAAAGGGATCCATCAAATAGTAGAGTGTTCAACAAGCCATCATACCAGTGCCAAACTTTAGCAGCGATGGGGCCATTAACAAAAACATGATCCAAAGTTTCTATCTGGAAACAACATTGACATTTAGAAGTGATGTGGAACCTTTTTTTGGAGAATGGAATCCACAGGAATATATTGTTTAAGAATACACCAAGTGAGAACCGATTGGAATAGCGTTACACCATATTTTGGAAAATATTGGAGATTCTTGATTGTTAGATCTAATAGTCTGTCATACATCCTTAAAAACAAAGTCTCCAATAGCCAATTTGTTAAATAGAATTTGATCCATGTCATTAGTTCTAGGGATGATATTCAGAACTTTTTTGATGATAGTATTAGGGAAATAGGCTCCTAGTTGAGCAATATTCCAAGAATTTTGATTAATGAAGTAACTAACTTTGATCCTTTAGATTGAATGGGTGTTAAGAAGTGCATCTATAGAACCCTCACCCAACCAATTATCTTGCCAAAAAGAGGATGAACCTGAATTAACACCCCAGGATATAAGCTCTTCAGCCTCCCACATAATGTTACAAAGTCTTTTCCACCCAGGAGAGTCTCCCATTTTGAAGCTGCAAATTAGTGGATGTTTACCCTTACAGTATTTAGCAAGCATAAAATTTGACCATAAGCTGTGATTACTTCTAAGGTTCCACCACATTTTATGTGAAAAACATTTGATGGAATCTTGTAAAGTTTTACAACCCAGGCCACCTTCATTCAAAGGGCCACAACACTTGTCCTAACTAGCCCAGTGTGTTTTTTTAGATGATGGGTTTGAACCCTAGAAGAATTTATTAAAAATCTGGTTTATCTTATTAATAATAGTTGTCATAGGGACAATAGTGGAAAGCAAATAGAAGGGTAACGAGCAAAGAATACTTTTAATGAGGACTAATCTAGCCCCAAAAGAAAGAAGGTGAAATTCCCATGAGGAGATTTTCTTATAGATTTTTTGAATGACTTCATCAAAAAGGAAAGATCTTTTAGCACCATGATATAAAGGCATACCCAGATATTTAATAGGGAGATTATATTGGGCAAAGCATGATATTCTTGATATTGTTAATCCACGGGAATAGTGATCGAGTTACTTGCAATAAAGCCACTTTTGTCAGGATTAATTTTTAGGCCACTCACCCTCCCAAAATGCATAAGAAATTTATACAATTTCTTAATGTAATAGATAGACCCATTGCAGAAGATAATGAAATCATCCCCAAAGTAAAGGTGAGAGATAGGAAAACCACCCCTAGTCTTATAGCACATGTTGGGCATTCTGAGAAACATACATTTAAGGTTACGAGAAAGATATTCCACAATAATAATGAAAAGGGCCAGAGAAAGGGGATCCCCCTGCCTGATACCATGCGATGATCCAAAGAGGCCATGGATCTTACCATTTATGAGTATGGAAAACCCAGAATTTTCAATATCATTCTTAATTAAATTAATGAAGGAGTCAAAGAAGCCAAATAAAGATAAAATTCTGTAGATAAATGACCAACTAATGTTATCATATGCTTTCGATATGTCTAACTTAAGGACTAGGTTCCCACATCATACTTTAGTGTTTAAATCATGAACAATTTCTTGAGCCAATAATACATCATCGAAATAGAATGACCTTTAACAAAGCAGTTTGATTGAGAAATGATTTTGGGAAGTAGCATACCCAATCTTGCAAGGATCTTGGATATGAGCTTATTGAAGAATGTGCAAAGACTTATAAATTGATTCCAATGTTCGTGGTTTTGATTTTAGGAATTAGTACAATGGAAGTACTAGAGAAGAATTTGGGAGGCTGGTCCCTCTAAAAAAATCAAAACCGCTTTAACCACATCATCTTTGATAACATTCCAACATTTTGAAAGAAGAGAGAGTGAATCCATCGTTATTCATAATCTAAATTCTAAATTTTTGATGTAATTTCATCTTCAGAAGGTAAGGATGTAAGCATTATGTTGTCATTTTTAGTTATGATTTTGGTGATAACCTCAAGACTAGCCAAATTCTCCTCACTCACTTGATTATTAAGCATGTTATTGAAATAAGAAACCCCCAACTCAGCAAGTTCATTTTCATCAGAAATCCAATTATTATCAGAGTTTTTAATTTTCTTAATGCAATTTAAGGCTTTTTTCTTATTGAATAATGCATGAAAATATTTGGTATTCTTATCGCCTTCTGATAGTTTCTTAGCAGAAGCCTTTTATCTCTAGTAAGTTTCCTCCATATCTTGATATTTGGATAATTTATCCTTGGCTTGGTTTATTAAAAGAGCCTCTTCCTCTAATGATATGACCTCTTGTTCTAATTCTTTTATGTTAGTTAAAATATTTTTGAAGCAATTTTTATTCCACCATTTGAGCAATTTTTTAAGCCTTTTTAATTTCAGCCAAAGTCTCTTCATCCCCGAAATAGAGTCATCAGGGTAAAGAGGATCATCCCAATTAATAGCCACCACCTCCTTAAATCTGGTATCCAACAACCACATATTCTAAAAATGAAAAGTAGAGAGGAGGGGCGTTGTATTAGCCTTAAGAAATAAAAGGAGAGTGATCTGATAGGGTTCTACTAAGATGTTCAACCGATGTATTCAGAAAAGAGTTTATCCATAAATCATTAAACAGGATCCTATCAAGTCTTTGCCACATTCTATGATTATTCCAAGTGAATTGGGAGCCACTAAAACCTAGATCCGTCAAATGACAATCCAGAGCCATATTATTAAATTCTTCCATAGATAAAGGGTTAGGAGGGTTTCCACCCCTTCGTTCCATCAAGGAAGCAATACTAGTAAAATCCCCACCTACGAACCAGGGAGCATTAATCAAGGTAGAGAAATTAATCAGATCATTCCATAGGATCCTTCTACCATACCTGTTGCAGGAAGCATAGATAAAGGATCCAAAGCAAGACCAACTACCAAAGGTGATTTGAGTGGTGGAGGTCCTGAATAATATGTAAAGCAAAAGGATTTTTCCAAAAGATCCAAATTTTATTACTTGAATTAGCAAAAGAACTACTAAAGCCAATCATTCTAGCAGTAGTTTTGATGTGAGAAGGAAGAATAAAGGGTTCCAAAATTGCCAAAAAAGAAATGTTATGATTACGAACTAAGTTGCTAAGTCTATTGTAAATAGAGAGGTTGCCTTTCCCTCTCGCATTCCAAATCAAGAAAGAGACCATTACTTAGGATGAGAAGAGCCAGATCTAGTAATTTTGGCAAAGATAAAGGATTTAGATTTATGTGATTTGTTTTTCCTTTTTGAGACAATATGAAAATCATTTTCCAAACCAGCAGCCTCAACATCTAATAAGGAGATTCCAATTAATTGTTTATTTCCTGTAGATTCCTGAAGCTTAATTAGCAATTCCCCCTCTTCCAACTCATTGTTCCTCTCCTGATGCATCTTAGTTTTAGAATTTTGGTCCACGTTAGTAGAAGAGGTGGTGGATGGGTTAGAATGGGGTAGAACACAAACCCTTATATCCGGGGTGGAAGTTATCTCTAGACAATGCACCTCCTCCAAACCAACCTTCTCATTTAATTGATCTTTAACTATAGGAGATGACAATGCAATACAATTAGCATTATTTAGAGAATTAGAAATAAGAGGAGATCTTGAATCAGAATTTGGAACATTAGTATCTCTATTTTGTATTTAGGATTTGGTTCCACCATGAGGAAATTGATCCTTCATTAGGTTTGTGCCTATGAGGGATTGATCTGCCATATTCAACTTTGGATTAGTTTTATGCCCAAGAATTTGGGGCTCATTTTTATCAGTTATTGAGGCGGCTCACTCCTTTGATATTTCTTGCACATTATCCTTAGTACCAAGGGTAGATTTTGAGACCAAAGAATTCATTTTTAAATGTGGGTGAGCTATAAAACAGTCAGTAAAGCCATGTCCATGAATTTTGCAATGTGAACAAAATATTGGAAAATTTTCAAATTCTATTTTTTACAAATATCCATATTTTTCTGATCCTATCCAAATTTCCTTAGGATATTTTTTAGTAATATCCACTTCCATTAGAACACGGGCAACTGAAGGTCTAGAACTAGAAGTAGTAGCTTGATCCAATTTGAGAGGATGACCGAATAGGCTGGCCACCACATAAAGAAATTCAGGGTTAAAAAAATGCACACGAAGATTGGGAATTGACAACCAAACTAGAACAATAGGGGATTCCTCTTTAATGACAAAAAAGGGGGTCCATTTTAATAAACGCATTTGGCAATTGAATACATAATAAGAACATCTTGAAAAACATGAGAGTAATCCAAATCGATAGCCAATTAAATCAAAACATGTCGAGAATTGATTAAACCCACCAAAAAAACCCCTATCAATTTGAGCGAATGAAAAAAACTTCAAATATTTTCCATAGTTGGGCATCAAAGAGAAAATTTACCCACTAAAGAAAACTCATAAAGCTTAGCCAATTTTTCCATATTTCTTTTGTTGTACTTAACATAAAAATTTTAATGTAATCATTAGGTAATAAAGCATAATGTAAAGTATTTCAAGCCCTAGCATTTAATTCATCAATTTCTCTTCCAACTACAGTCCATTCCTCAAACAATTTTTTTACTTTAATGCCTTTTACATCTACTATGGTTGTATGATATTGATGTGTCAACATATACCACATGTGTGCATCTTGACCTCTTAAAATGTACTATTTATATTTTTCCAATAATGAATGATACAATATCTAAAAGTGGAGGTCTATGACTAGATTGTCCCTCTGGTAGTGAGCCCTTTGGGAAACCATGTGCGATAGTGGAAAGATCTACTCTTGGATGTTAAGCAAAGAAAAGATCCTATGCTCTGATACCAATTATTAGTCACTATAGCACCCAAGAGCGAGGGTGAGGGGTGAATTGGGTGATATTAAAAATTTTAAATGTTAAATCTTAAATTTTAAGTTTTAGGAGAAAATTAATTTTTAATTTTATAATGACAAGATACAATTCTTAATGCTACAAAAATAAAAGTACAGTAAAGTACAGAGAGACAATTGGCACACAATTTTTATGTGGTTCAGCCAAACCCTAAAACAGTTCTATGTCCATGCCTAACCACCCATGGCTAGGAATCCACTAAATGCAAAATATCTTATATAACGGGGTGAGTACAACCCCTACAATAATATGTAGTCTCTTATAAAGGGGCGAGTATAACCCCAATATAAATTTTATAACATGAAAAGAAAAATACAAAATAATAAATTTTGATAAAATATATCTCTCACAAATATACCAAGCTATCCAATTCAAAAAGTGATCTCACAACTTATAAATGATCACTTTACAACTTACTAATTTGGCAAGATAGAATGCTCACTTAATTTTGATAAAAAATATTAAATAAATATCTTAAAGTGATTTTTCAAAGATGTGTATGTTATTACAATTTGTAGATTAATATAAAAATTATTTCAAAATAAATTCACATTGCATAATAAATTAAATTTCAGCACGGAATAATTTTAAGTTTAAGAGAAACTATAACTAGTATGTATATAATAATGCAAGAAAGATTACCTTTCTACTAAACATCCTTTTTCTTGATTATTAAATAATGAAAACAACAAGATCAACTAAATTTCAGTAAGATAAAATTCATAAAATAAAGGATATTAGTTGAAACAAAATGATAAGTGGCAAATTAAATAATTTAATTTTTTATAAATTTTTATTTTGATAAAGAAACTTTATTTATAATAGATCTAGCATATACTCTAAAATTCCAGAAATAATTTATTTTATTTTAACCAAAATGAAACTTTTAATTAATTCAACTAATCACAAAATACTTAAATAAAATTTGTATATGATAGATTTAAGTAAACTAGCAAGCTTTTAATTAAAAAGAGAGATCTAGCAAATATGAAAATAATTTAATCACAATAAATTAATTTGAAATTCTTAAAATATACTTCTAAAATAAATCTAAGAATAAATTATCTTTTAAATAAGACTAATGAAGAAATATTTTAAGAAACCAAATAAAATTTGTAGGAAGATAAAAATTTCAACAAGTTGAAATAAATTCTACAAACTATCACAAGAGTTTTACCCAAAAAAATGATTGAAGAAACTTTGAAGTGAAAAACTTAGACTTTGATGTCCAAAGACTGATCCACCAAAAAGTATAAATTGGAAAGAATAAATAGATGGTGAAAATAGGATGAACAACTAAAAAGGGATTAAGATCAAGAAAAAAAACTCAAGTAATTTGATAAAGCTTGCATAGTTGAAGATGTTGAAGCTTCCAAACCAAGGATTTGATCTTGCAATATTTGGAGAACACTTGGATGGAATTTCTTGGAAATTTTCTCTTAGATTTGCAGGAGGCATTTAGAATTTGAATGAGGAATGCTTTCATGAAAAAATGAGTGTTATTTATTAGGAAGAAGGTCATTTTGATTTATTTCAAAAATTATATTATTCTAACATCATTTTATCCTGTAATAATTTAATATTCAATAAAAATATAATTTATATTAAATTCAAATAGCCAAAATACAGCCATTCACATGGGTAAGTCAAAAATAATCAAATATGGCTCTTAATATATTCAAAGCATGTAGAATGCATTCATTATTAAAATCAGCTAATGTTTGAAAAGTCATAATAAATTCAATTGTAATCAAACGTGGGTCATGTAACCTATCAAATTAAAGGAAAAAATCAAATGAATCTGTTGGAGATGAAATTAGATATAAATTCCTTGATTATAAAATGAATTTAGCTAAAATACAAAATTCCACTTATTTTCGTTAATTTTGAAATATGACATTTAAATATTATGATATAATTTATATATAATCATACATATGTTAGTTATCTTATAACCTTAAAATTAAATTAAAATATTTAATTATATTAAGTATATCAACTAATTACACTTAATAGTAATATTTTATTATCATTTATTATTTTGATAATTAAAATATGAAACATACAATTGAATGTTAATTAGATACAGATTTATATAAATTAACCTCATTATCATTATTTAAAAAAATAAAAATAATATGGTAAGTTATGAGCAAATTGATTCATGTCAATGAACTCATATGAATCTCTAAGATAGATATAAATGCATATAACCTAAAATATTGTATCTTGAGCATCACAATATCTATTTTGTTCTATCTTTCATTCTTCTATTTTTGCAATTTTCTCAAACAAATTGTCAGATGTATTGGATATGTAATTAGCCATTAATATATTTGAAACACATAAAACATATAATAGAACATCCAAGTATTTATTTGATATCACTAAAATTGATTGGATTGAACATCCAATTGGGTTTAGGGTTTTTAGGATTAAGGGTTTAGGGTTTAGGATTTAGGGTTTAGGTTAGTTTAGGGTTTAGGGTTAGTTTAGAGTTTAGTGTTTAGAGTTTTAGGGTTTAGGGTAAGGGTTTAGGATTTATGCTTTAGGGTTTAGGGTTTACAGTAGGGGGCTTAGGGTTTTAGTGTTTAGGTTTCTTTAGCATTTGGAGTTTAAGGTTTAGGGTTTAGGGTTTAGGGTTTAGGGTTAAGGTTAGGGTTAAGGTACATAGTTTAAGGTTTAGGGTTTAGGATTTAGAATTTAGGGGGTTTAAGGTTTTGGGTTTTGGGTTTAGGGTTTAAGATTTATGGTTTAGGGTGTTTAGGGTTTAGGGTTTAGGGTTTAGGGTTTATGGCTTTTTTATTTAGTTTTTATTTTTTTTATTTTATATTAAGATTAAGTAAATGAGTAGATTTAGATTTATTTAGTTTATTTAAGTTATATTTTAATAATTTTAGTTTATATTATTTTTTATTTTTATTTATGTTTATTTTTATTTTTATTTAGTTTAGTTTATTTATTTTAGGTTTATCTATTTTAGTTTAGGTTTTTATTTTAGTTTATTTTTTTATTTAGGTTAAAGTTTATTATTTTTGTTTACTTTATTTTTATTTTATTTTTTATGTTTAGGTTTTATTTTTTATTTTTATGTTTAAGTTTATGTCTTTAGGGTTTATGGCTCAGGGTTTATGGTTTAGGGTTTAGGGTTTTAGAGTTTATAATTTAGTGTTACGGTTTAGGGTTTAGAGTTTAGGATTTAGGGTTTATTATTTAGGTATTAAGGTTTAAAGTTTTTAGGTTTTATGGTTTAGCATTAGCTTAGGGTTTATGGTTAGTTTAGGGTTTAGGGTTTAGAGTTTTAATTTTAGGATAAGGGTTTAGGATTTAGGGTTTAGGGATTGGGTTTAGGGTTTAGGGTTTAGTGTTTAGGGTTTTAGGGTTTATGATTGTTTAGTATTTTGGGTTTAGGGTTTAGGGTTCATGTTAGGGTTAGGGTTTAGGGTTTAGGGTTTAGGATTTAGGGTTTAAGATTTAGGATTTTCTATTTAATTTTTTGTTTTTTTATCTTAAGTTTAAATTAAGTAACTCGGTAGGTTTTGATTCATTTAGTTTATTTATTATTTAATTTAGTTTATTTTATTTTTAATTATTATTTAGGTTTATTTTTATTTTTATTTAGTTTATTTTATTTATTTTAGGTTTATTTATTTTTATTTATATTTTTTTTAGTTTATTTTTTTTAATTTAGGTTTAGATTTAGATTTATTTTCTTAGTTTAATTTTATTTTTTATTTATTTATTAGGTTTTGGTTTTATTTTTTATTTTTAGGATAGGTTTAGGTTTTTATTTTAATTTTTTGATTTATGTTTAGGTTTTTATTTTAGGTTTAGTTTTTATTTTTAAGTTTTATTTTTTTAGTTTAGGTTTAGGTTTATTTTTTGTTTATTTTATTTTATTTGGTTTAGGTTTAAGTTTTGGTTTAATTTATTTTAGTTTAGTTTATTTTAGTTTAGGTTTATTTTATTTTGTAAATTTTATTTTTATTTTAAGTTTAAGGTTATTTTTTAGTTTAGGGTTTAGCTTTTTTTTTTTTTTTAGGTTTATTTTTTAGGTTTGGGTTTTTATTTAGTTTTTATTTTATTTTATTTAAGGTTTATTTTATTTTTATTTTACATTTAGTTTTAATTTTATTAAGGTTTTTTATTTTTAACATTATTTTATTTTTTAGTTTTGTTTAGGTTTTTATTTATTTTATTTTAGTTTTATTTTTATTTTTATTTTATTTTATTTTTTGGTTTAGGTTTAGGTTTAGGTTTCGTTTAGTTCTTTATTTTATTTTATTTTAATTTTTTATTTTGTTTAGGTTTTGTTTTTTTATTTATTTTATCTTTAGGTTTATTAAGTTTAGGTTTAGGTTTTTAGGTTTTTAGGGTTTAGGTTTTATGGTTTAGGGTTTAGGTTTAGGGTTAGTTTAAGGTTTAGGGTTTAGGGTTTAGGGTTTAGTGTTTAGGGTTTAGGTTTTGGGATTTAGGGTTGTAGGTTTTAGGGTTTAGGGTTTAGGGTTTAGGGTTTTTTTGGGAAAAGTTAGAATTTGAAAAGATATATTGTCCTTAATACGGTAAAGCTCAAAGTTCTACAACTCTCAGAGCTACAAGAAACCTAAAGAGCAAAACCCCCCATCTAAGTATAATAGAAAAGGAATAGAAAATTAAAGAAAAATAAAAATAATTACAATAGCCAAAAAGAATATGAGAAAAAGACACAGAATAAGACTAATACAACTCATGAAAGCAGTAAATGGACTAGTCAGCTGCTCTTGATCCCTTTGAGAAAGCAAGATAAACAAGATCCACAATAACAATAGTTGAGTTGACTGAGTAAAGCTCATTCCATCTATGAAGTTCCAACCTACAAAAGAATTCTACAAAACACTACAAAGGCAATAATCATAGCTCAAGGGAAAAGGATAAAGTAAACAATTTAGAGAGAGTTGAGAAAGAGAAGGCTCAAGCTCAGCTAAGAGGGCAACTAAATCTCAATAGTACCAACAAGTAATAATCTTGACCTCCATCAAAAGGATATATCATTCTTAGGGTTTTAGGTTTAGGTTTAGGTTAATTAGGTTTTAGGGTTTGGGTTTAATTTTTAATTTATTTAGTTACTTTAGGTTGAGATTTAGGGTTTAGAGATTAGGGTTTAGGGTTAGGGTTTAAGGTTTAAGGTTTAGGATTTAGTGTTCAGGGTTTAGAGTTTTAGGATTAGGGTTTTAGGCTGTAGAGTTTAGGGTTTAGGAGTTATGGTTGTAGGTTTAGGGTTTAGGGTTTAGGGTATAGGATTTAGGGTTTATGGTTTTTTTTAATTAAGTAAACCAGCAGGTTTAGGTTTATTTAGTTTATATTTTATTTATTTTAGTTTCTTTTATTTTTTATTTTTATTTAGGTTTATTTTTTATTTTTATTTAGCTTAGTTTCTTTATTTTAGTTTATGTTTTTTATTTTAGTTTTTTTTTGAAGTTTAGGTTTAGCTTCAGGTTTATTTTTTAGTTGAGTTTTATTTTTATTTTATTATTTAAGTTTAGGTTTTATTTTTTATTTTTAGGTTTAGGTTTAGGTTTTTATTTTATTTTATTAGGCTTAAGTTTATGGTTTTTATTTTAGGTTTATTCTTAGGTTTATTTTTTACTTTAGGTTTAGATTTATTTTTAGTATATTTTATTTTATTTAGTTTAAGTTTAGGTTTAAGTTTTATTTATTTTAGTTTAGTGTATTTTAGTTTAAGTTTAAGTTTATTTCATTTTTATTTTCAGTTTAGGGTTTAGGTTTTATTTTAAGATTTATTTCTTAGGTTTAGGCTTTTATTTTATTTTATTTTAACTATAATTTATTTTTATTTTACGTTTAGTTTTTATTTTATTTAGGTTTTTTATTCTTAAGCTTATTTTACTTTTTTAGTTTAGTTTAGGTTTTTATTAATTTTATTTTAATTTAGTTTTTCATTGTTATTTTATTTCATTTTTAAGTTTATGTTTAGGTTTAGGTTTTAGTTTAGCATTTTATTTTATTTAGATTTAGGTTTTTTATTTATTTTATTTTTAGGTTTTATTTAGTTTAGGTTTAGGTTTTTAGGTTTTTAAGGTTTAGGGTTTAAAGTTTAGGGTTTAGGCTTTAGGGTTTAGGCTTTGAGGTTTAGGGTTTAGAGTTTAGGGTTGTAGGTTTTAGGGTTTAGGGATTAGGTTTAAGGTTTAGATTAAGGGATTAGGTTTTAGGTTTAAGGGTTTAGGGTTTAGGGTTTAGGGTTTACGATTATAGGTATAGGGTTTCGGGTTTAAGGTTCATGTTTTAGTTTACAGTTTAGGGTTTTTGGTTTTTTTTAATAAAAAACAAATTTTGATACAACATTTCTTCTTTTCAATTTCACCAACCAAGTAACACACCAGGTTTTCTAAGACACAAGCGATGACATAGATAAAAAATGAGCACACATTGAGCAAATCAAAAGCCCTAGATAACTAGAACCATCTCTATTGTAAAGACACAGTTCCATAAGTAGCAGATTGAATTTATCATTCTTCAACTTCTCTAGTTCCCATCAAAACCACCCCGACCTCTTGAGTAGCGGGATCCACCATCATATCCCTGATCTCTCCCTCCACCAAGACCACGATTGTAACCTTCGTCGCTCATCCCGCCTCCATAACTGCCAGAACCTCCAAATCCCCCGCCACCACTGTAATAATCACAACCTCCACCTTCACCTCCACCGCTAGATCTAGACTGAGCTTGATTGATGGTGATGTTCCTACCATTAAGGTTTTGTCCATTCTTAAGGTTTAGGTTTTGGTTTAGGTTTATTAGGTTTTAATATTTAAGTTTATTTTTAATTCATTTAGTTGCATTAGGTTTAGGTTTAAGATTTTGGGTTTAGGGTTTAGGGTTTAGGCTTTAGGGTTTACGATTTTTGGTTTTATGCTTTTAGGGTTCTGGGTTCAGGGTTTAGGGTTAAGGTTTATGGTTTATCATTTAGGGTTTTCAATTTTGGGTTAGTTTAAGGTTTAGGGTTTAGTGTTTTAGAGTTTGGGGTCTAGGTTTTTGGGTTTTATGTTTAGGGTTTAGTGTTTAGGGTTTGGGTTTAGGGTTTAGGGTTTAAGGTTTAGGATTTTAGGGTTTAGGGTTGTTTAAGATGTAGGGTTTAGGGTTTAGTGTATTTTTTTTGGGAAAGTTAGAATTTTATTACCATAAAAGGAAAAGATACAATGTCCTTAAAAGGGTTAAAGCTCTAATGTTTTAAAAAATTAAAGAGCTACAAGAAATCTAGAGAAATAAACCCCCATCTAAGTACATTAGAAAAAGAAAAGAAAATAATTGAGCAAATATAATGCCTAAAAGGCATAAGAGAATAATACATAGAGTAAGACAAACAAATGCTAAAAATAGTAAAAGGATGAGTCAGCAATAGTTCATGATTCATTTGAAAAAGCAGGATAAGCAATATCCACAACAACATCACTTGGTTTGACTTAGCAATGACCATTCCCTCTATAAAGTTCCAACTTGCAAAAAAAATTTGTAAAACACTACAAAGGAATAAGTCATAGCTAGAAATGATAAAGATAAAGAGAGTAAAAGGAGAGAGCTTATAAAATAAGGCTCAAGCTCAGTTAGGATCATCTTAAGGGGCAACAATACATATGAGCAACCAAACTTCATAAAGAAGGGTTACAATCATATGCAATGCTACCAACCAGAGAGAAGATGTGAGTAACATTAAAGCCATCATAGCCACCAGACCTGATACAAGTAAACATCCAAACCAAGCCATCCATAGAGTTCTAGATCCATCACCATTAAACAAAAAGCAACCGTCCAGCAACCAGTTAGCACCCAAACTACTAAACAAAAACCACAACAGACTAATCACAATAACCCAGAGAAAGGCTAGAACAAAGTCAGAACACCAATAACAGCCATTAACCAAATACCCATCCAAGCTTTAAACTAAGGAAAACTAAAACCAGCCATCAGCAAGCACCGGACCAATTCCAATTAATTGAGAAATAGCCAACAAAACCAAGATAGGAGTCCCAAGCCAAAGTCCTAATAATAAGCATTCAGCAAGCCAAACCAGGGTGAGCAACCACAAATGACTAAATTGCTCAGAAATGAAACTATCAACTGAAGGAAACATAAGCTACAACCAGTGTAAACCACCAGAAGACAAAACAACCACACAAAAGGGGGCCAAAGGCAACCACCAACAAACAAAAACCAAAAAGTCCCATTCAAAATGATCAACAAAGGTTCAACCAACATAGTAAAAGGCTATAGCAAATTATCGGGTTTAGGTTTTAGGTTTAAGGTTCAAGCTTTAGTTTAGGGTTTAGGGTTTTTAGTTTTTCTTTAATAGAGAATAAATTCAAATTCAACATTTCTTTTTTTTATTTCATCAACCAAGTAACACAACAAGTTTTCTAAGGCACAAGTGGCTACATAAATCAAAAATGAGCATGCATAGAGTAAATCAAAAACCCTAAATAACTAGAACTGTCTTTACTATAAAGCTACAGTTCCGTAACTAGTAGATCGGATCAGCCATTCTTCAGTTTCTCCAGTTCCAATCAAAAACAACTTGGGCTCTCGAGTAGAGGGATTCACCATCATAATCCTGATCTCTCCCTCTGCCACCACCATGACTATAACCTCCATCGCTCCTCCTGCCTCCATAACCACCACTGCTCCGACCACCACCTTCATATCCACTAGCACCTCCAGATCCCCCACAACCACTGCAATACTCGCTACCTCTACCTTCACCTCCACCACCAAATCTAGACTGAGCCTGGTTGACGGTGATGTTCCTGCGGTCAAGGTTCTTCCCATTCTTAAGGTTTAGGTTTATGTTTCTATTTTTTAAGCTTTAGGGTTTAGTTTTATTTTTTAAATTTATTTAGTTACTTCAAGTTTAGGTTTAAGGTTTTGGGTTTAGGTTTCGGGTTTAGGGTTTAGGGTTTAGGGTTTAGCGTTTAAGTTTTAAGGTTTTAGGGTTTATGCTTTTAGGGTTTAGGGTTTAGGCTTAGGGTTTCATGTTTTGGGTTTTGAGTTTATTAGGGTTTAGAGTTTAGGGTTTAGTGATTAGGGTTTAGGGTTTTTTAGGGTTTAAGGTTTAGGGTTTAGGGTTCTTGGTTTAGGGTTTAAGGTTTTTTTTTAATTAAGTAAACCTGTGGGTTTAGGTTATTTGGTATATTTAGTTTATTTTTTATTTATTTTAGTTTACTTTATTTTTTCTTTTTTATTTAGATTAATTTTTTATTTTTATTTAGTTTAGGTTTTTTACTATAGTTTATTTTTTATTTTTAAGTTTAGGTTTAGGATTTTATTTTATTTTTTTATGTTTAGGTTTTAGTATTTATTTTAGGTTTATTTTTTAATTTTATTTTTTAGTTTAGGTTTAGGTTTATTTTTAGTTTATTTTATTTTATTTAGATTAGGTTTAGGTTTAAGTTTAGTTTATTTTAGGTTTTGGTTTATTTTATTTTGTTTATTTAATTTTATTTTTGGTTTAGGTTTTTTTTTTAGTTTAGGGTTTAGGTTTTATTTTTTATTTATTTTTAGGTCTTACTTTTAGGTTTATTTACTAGGTTTAGGTTTTTATTTTGTTTTATTTTATTTTATTTTAGTTTAATTTTATTTTTATTTTAGTTTAATTTTTATTTTATTTAGGTTTTTTTGTTTACATTAGGTTTTTATTTATTTTATTTTAGTTTAGTTTTTTTTGTTGTTTTTCTTTTTGGGTTTACATTCAGGTTTAGGTTGTAGTTTATGATTTTATGTTATTTTAATTTTTATTATATTTAGTTTAGGTTTTTTATTTATTTTATTTTAGTTTTATTTCATTATATTTTTATTTATTTTTAGGTTTATTTTTTAGGTTTATTTGTTTACTTAGTTTTTATTTTATTTTATTTTAGGTTTATTTTAATTTTATCTTACGTTTAGTTTTTATTATATTTAGGTTTTTTATTTTTGGTTTATTTTATTTTGTAGTTTAATTTAGGTTTTTATTTATTTTATTTTAATTTAGTTTTTATTTTTTTGATATATTTCATTTTTATGTTTATGTTTAGGTTTTAGTTTAGTTTTTTATTTTATTTTATTTTATTTTATTTCATTTAGGCTTAGGTTTATTTATTTATTTTATTTTTAGGTTTTAATTAGTTTAGGTTTAGGTTTTTAGGTTTTTACAGTTAGGGTTTAGGGTTTAGTGTTTAGGGTTTAGGGCTTAGGGTTTAGGGTTTACGGTTTCGGGTTGTAGGTTTTTGGGTTTAGGGTTTATGGTTTAAGGTTTAGGGTATAGGTTTCAGGGTTTAGGATTTAAGGTTTAGGCTATTGGGTTATAGGTTAAGGGTTTAGGGTTTAGGGTTAGGGTTTTCTTATTTTTTTTTAATTTTTTTTAATTTATGGTTTATGATTTAGTGTTTTAGGTATAGGGTTTAGGCTTTAGGGTTAGTTTTAGGGTTTAGGGTTTAGGGGTAGAGGTTTTTTTTGTTTTTTAAATTTTTTTTAAAATTAAGTGAATTAGAAGGTTTAGCTTTATTTAGTTTATTATTTATTTATTTTGTTTTATTTTATTTTTTTTATTTTGGTGTAGTTTTCTTTTATTTTTTATTTTGATTTTGGTTTAGTTTTATTTTATTTAGTTTAGTTTATTTAATTACATTTTATTTATTTTAGTTTAGCTATTTTATTTTAGTTTATTTTCTACTTTTAGGTTTAGGTTTATGTTTATTTTTTTTCTTTAGTTTTATTTTTATTTTGTTTTTTAGGTTTAAGTTTTATTTTTATTTTTATGTTTAGGTTTTGGATTTTATTTTATTTTCTTAGGTTTATCTTGTAGGTTTTCATTTTAGGCTTATTTTTAGGTTCTATTTTTTAGTTTAAGTTTTGGTTTATTTTTGGTTTGTTATATTTTATTTAGTTTAGGTTTAGATTTAGGTTTAGTTTATTTTAGGTTTAGGTTTAGGTTTTATTTATTTTAGTTTAGTTTATTTTAGTTTAGGTTTTAGTTTATTTTATTCCTATTTTAGGTTTAGGTTTTTTTTTTAGTTTAGGGTTTAGGTTTTATTTTTTATTTATTATAAGGTTTTATTTTTTAGGTTTAGGTTTTTATTTAGTTTTTATTTTATTTTATTTTAAGGTTATTTCATTTTTATTTTAGCTTTAGTTTCTATTTTACTTAGTTTTTCTATTTTTTGTTTAGTTTAGGTTTTTATTTATTTTTTCATTTTAGTTTTATTTTTTATTTTATTTTATTGTTGGGTTTAGTTTTAGGTTTAGGTTCTAGTTTATGTTTTTATTTTATTTTAATTTTTTATTATATTTAAGTTTCAGTTTTTTTATTTTTATTTTAGGTTTTATTTTTTTTAGGATTTAGGTTTTTATTTTATGTTTATTTTTAGGTTTTATTTTTTTAATTTAGGTTTAGGTTTATTTTTTTTCTTTCATTTAGTTTAGGGTTTAGGTTTAGTTTATTTTAGGTTTAAGTTTATGTTTTATTTATTTTAGTTTAGTTTATTTTAGTTTAGGTTTAGGTTTATTTTATTTTTCTTTTAGGTTTATGTTTTTTTTAGTCTAGGGTTTAGATTTAATTTTTTATTTATTTTTAGGTTTTATTTTAGGTTTATATTTTTTAGGTTTAGGTTTTTCTTTAGTTTTTATTTTAGTTTCTTCTAGGTTTATTATAGGTTTATTTTATTCTTATTTTACATTTAGTTTTTATTCTTAAGTTTATTTTATTTTTTGTAGTTTAGTTTCAATTTTTATTTATTTCATTTAATTTATTTTTATTAGTTTATTTTATTTATTTTTAGGTTTAGGTTTAGGTTTTTTTATTTATTTTTATTTTTAGGTTTTATTTAGTTTAGGTTTAGGTTTTTAGGTTATTAGGGTTAAGGTTTATGATTTATGGTTTAGGGTTTTTGGTTTAAGGGTTTAGGCTTTTAGGGTTTAGGGTTTAGGTTTAGGATTTAGGTTAGGTTTAGGAGTTTTAGGGTTTAGGGTTTAGGTTTAGGGTTTAGGTTTTAGTCTTTAGGTTAGTTTAGGTTTAGTTTAAACTTAGTTTAGGGTTTAGTGTTTGTTTAAATTAGGTTAGTTTAAGGTTTAGGTTTAGTTTTAGGTTTAGGTTTAGGAAGGGATTAGGTTTAGGGTTTAGGTTTAGTTTAGAGTTTAGGGTTTAGGGTTTAAGGTTTAAGTTTTACATTTAGGGTTTAGGGTTTTTGTTTTTTTTAATAGAGAATAAATTTAAATTCAATATTTCTTCTTTTTGATTTCACCAACCAACACACAAAATTCTCTAAGACACAAGTGATGACATTGATCAAAAATGAGCATGCATAGAACAAATCAAAAACCCTAGATAACTAGATTTTTCTCTACTATAAAGACAAAGTTCCATAAGCAGCAGATCGGATTGGGCATTCTTCAGTTTGTCTAATTCCCATCAAAACCACCCCAGCCTCTCGAGTAGGAGGATCGACCATCTTATCACCAATCTCTCCCTTCTGCCACCACCACGGTTGTAACCTCTGTCGATCCACATGCCTTCATAATCACCACCTCCATATCCACCAACACCCCCATATCGCCCACCGACCTTTGCGATAGCTGTCACCTCATTAGATTGAGCTTTAGTTCTGATATGCCATCAGGTTATGCCCATTCTTAGGGTTTAGGTTTAGGTTTAGGTTTATTAGGTTTTTCTTTTTTAATTTATTTAGTTACTTTATGTTAGGTTTAGGGTTTAGGGTTTATGATTGAGGTCATAGGGTTTAGGGGTTTTTTTTAAAAAAAATTAAGAAAACTGGTAGGTTTAGGTTTGTTTAGTTTATTTTTTATTTATTTTTGTTCATTTAATTTTTATTTTTTATTTATGTTTATTTTTTTATTTAGTTTACTTCATTTATTTTAGGTTTTTTATTTTTGTTTGTATATTAGGTTTATGTTTATTTTTTAGTTTAGTTTTATTTTTATTTTATTTTTTAGGATTAAGGTTTATTTTTAATTTTTACGTTTAGGTTTAGGTTTTATTTTATTTTTTTAGGTTTAGGTTTTAGATTTTTATTTTAGGTTTAGTTTTAGGTTTTATTTTTTAGTTTAAGTTGAGGTTTATTTTTAGTTTATTTATTATATTTAGTTTGGTGTTTAGGTTTAGGTTTTATTTATTTTATTTTAGTTTATTTTAGTTTAGGTTTTGGTTTATTTTATTTTTTTCATTTTAGTTTTAAGTTTTTTTTAGTTTCTAGTCTATGTTTTTTTATTTATTTTTAGATTTTATTTTTAGGTTTATCTTTTGGTCTAGGTTTTTATTTTATTTTATTTTATGTTTATTTTATTTTTATTTTATGTTTAGTTTTTATTTTCTTTAGATTTTTTATTTTTTGGTTTATTTTATTTTATTAGTTTATTTTATGTTTTTATTTATATTATTTTAGTTTAATTTCAATTTTTTAAATAATTTTATTTTTAGGCTTATGTTTAGATTTAGGTTTAGGCTTAGGTTTTAATTTATTTATTTTTAGGCTTATTATTTTATTTATTTATTAGGTTTTATTTTGTTTATGTTTAAGTTTTTAGGTTTTTAGGGTTTAGGGTTTAGGGTTTAGGTTTTATGGTTTAGGGTTTAGAGTTTAGGTTGTAGGGTTTAGGGTTTTTGGTTTATTTTTAATTTTATTTTTATTTAGGTTTTTATTTTGTTTTTATTTTATTTTAGGTTTATTTTATGTTTATTTTAGGTTTAGTTTTTTACTTTATTTAGGTATTTTTTTTTTTTAGTTTAGTTTAAGTTTCGATTTATTTAATTTTAGTTTAGTTTTTATTTTCTTTTATGGTTTAGGTTTAGGTTTAAGTTTTAGTTTATGTTTATTTCTTTTATTTATTTTATTTTATTATGGTTTAGGTCTTTTTATTTATTTTATTTTAGGTATTATTTTGTTTAGGTTTAGGTTTTTAACTTTTTATGGTTTAGGGTTTAGGGTTTAGGGTGAGCTTAGGGTATAGAGTTTAGGGTTTAGGGTTTGGCATTTAGGGTTTAGGGTTTAAGGTTATGGTTTAGGGTTTTAAGGGTTTTTTAGGGTTTAGGGTTTGTCATTTAGGGATTAGGGTTTAGGGTTATGGTTTAGGGTTTAGGATTTAGGGTTTTTTAAGGGTTAGGATTTAGGGTTTAAGGTTTACGGTTTAGGGTTTAGGGTTTAGGAATTAGGTTTTTGGTTTTTTTAAATTAAGTAAACTAGTAAGTTTAGGTTTATTTAGGTTATGTAGTTTATTTTTTATTTATTTTAGTTTCTTTTATTATTTATTTTTATGTAGGTTAATTTTTGTTTAATTTAGTTTATTTATTTTAGGCTTATTTATTTTAGTTTAGGTTTTTTATTTAGGTTTATTTTTTAGTTTAGTTTTATTTTTATTTTTTATTTTAATTTTTAGGTTTAGTTTTTATTTTTTATTTTTATGTTTAGGTTTAAGTTTTTATTTTATTTGCTTAGGTTTAGGTTTTAGGTTTTTACTTTAGGTTTTTTTTGGTTTTATTTTTTAGTTTAGGTTTAGGATTATTTTTAGTTTATTTTATTTTATTTAGATTAGCTTTAAGTATAGGTTTAGTTTATTTTAGGTTTGGGTTTATGTTTTATTTATTTTAGTTTAGGTTTAGCTATATTCTAATCTTATCTGAGGTTTAGGTTTTTTTTATTACAAGGTTTAGGTTCTATTTTTTATTTATTTTTAGGTTTTATTTTAGGTTTTTTTTAGGTTTAGGTTTTTATTTAATTATTAATTTATTTTATTTTTGCTTTATTTTATTTTTATTTTAAGTTTCATTTATATTTTATTTAGGTTTTTTAATTTTTAGTTTAGTTTAGGTTTTTATTTATTTTATTTAATTTAGTTTTTTTTTATTTTAGGTTTAGGTTTAAGTTTAGGTTTAGGTTTAGGTTTAGGCTTTAGTTTATGTTTTTATTTTATTTTATTTCCTCTATTTTACTTTGGTTTAGGTTCTTTTATTTATTTTATTTTTAGGTTTTATTTAGTTTAGGATTTAACTTTTAGCTATTTAGGGTTTAGGGTTTAGGGTTAGTTTAGGGTTTAGGGTTTAGGGTTTGGTTGGGTTATCAAGGGTTTAGGTTGGGGGTTTGGGGTTTAGGGTTTCAGGTTTAAAGGTATAGGGTTGAGGGTTTAGTGTTTAATGTTAGGGTTTTTTTTTATCTTTTTATTTATTTAGGGTTTAGGGTTTAGGATTAGTTTAGGGTTTATGGTTTTAGGTTTAGGGTTTAGGGTTTAGGCTTTAGGGTTTAGGGTATATGGTTTGGGATTTAGGGTTTAAGGTTTAGGGTTTTTTTCTTAAATTAAGAAAACTGATAGGTTTTGGTTTATTTAGCTTTTATTTATTTATTTTCATTTATTATAATTTTTATTATATTCAGGTTAATTTTTTATTTGATTTAGTTTAGTTTATTTATTTTAGGTTTATTTATTTTAGTTTACATTTTTTATTTTAGTTTATTTTTTAGGTTTATGTTTAAGTTTATGTTCATTTTATAGTTTAGTTTTTTTTAGGTTCAGGTTTTATTTTTTATTTTTAGGCTTAGGTTTAGGTTTTTATTTTATTTTTTTAGGTTTATGTTTTAGGTTTTTATTTTAGGTTTATTTTAGGTTTTATTTTTTTTTAGGTTTATGTTTATTTTTAGTTTATTTAATTTTATTTAGTTTTTGGTTTAGGTTTGGTTTAAATTAAGTTTAGGTTTATATTTTATTTATTTTAGTTTAGTTTATTTTAGTTTAGGTTTAGGTTTATTTTATTTTTTTATTATATGTTTATATTTTTTATATTAGTCTATAATTTAGGTTTTATTTTTTATTTATTTTTTGGTTTTATTTTTCGATTTATTTTTCAGGTTTAGGATTTTATTTAGTTTTTATTTTATTTTATTTTTTTTATCTTACATTTAATTTTTATTATATTAAGGTTTTTTTATTTCTAGGTTTATTTTATTTTTTTTAGTTTAGTTAAGCTTTCTATTGATGTATTTTTAATTTAGTTTTTATTTATCTATTTTATTTTAATTTTATGTTTAGGTTTATGTTTAGATTGACATTTAGGTTTAGGTTTTAGTTTAGGTTTTTATTTAATATAATTTTTTTATATTTTATATAGGTTTAGGCTTTATTTATTTATTTTATTTTTAGGTTTTATTAAGTTTAGGCTTAAGTTTGAAGGGTTTAAGGTTTAGGGTTTATGGTTTAGGGTTTAAGGTTTAGGGTTTCGGGTTTAGGGTTATTGGTTTTAGGGTTTAGGGTTTAGGGTTTAGGTTTAGGTTTAGGTTTAGGTTTAAGTTTAGTTGATTTAGGGTTTAGTTTAGGTTTATAGTTTGTTTAGGTTTAGTTTGGGTTTAGGTTAGGTTTTAGTTTAGGTTTAGGATTTAGTTAAGTTTAAGTTTAGTTAGTTTTAGTTTAGGGTTTTAAGTTTAGGGTTTAAAGTTTAGGATTTAAGTTTAAGTTTTAAGTTTAAAGTTTAAGTTTAGAGTTTTATAGTTTTAAGTTTAAAGTTTAGAGTTTAGGTTAGGTTTAAGATTTAGATTTAATTTAGAGTTTAAGTTTAAATTTAGGATTTAAGATTTAGGTTTTTAGTTTAAGTTTTAGGTTTAAGGGTTTAGTTTTAGGATTTAGTTTTAAGGTTTAGTTAGTTTAGGATTTAGTTTAGGTTTAAGTTTTAAGTTTAGGTTTAGTTTAAGTTAGGTTTAAATTTAAGTTTAGGTTTAAATTTAAGTTTAAGTTTAAGTTTAGTTTAGGATTTATAGTTTAGGTTTTAGGTTTTAGTTTGATTAGTTTAGTTAGTTTTAAGGTTTAGGGTTTAAGTTTAGGGTTTAAGGTTTAGGGTTTCGGGTTTAGGGTTGTTGGTTTTAGGGTTTAGGGTTTAGGGTTTAGGGATTAGGGTTTAGAATTTTAGGTTTTAGGGTTGTAAGTTAAGAATTTAGGGTTTAGGGTTTGTTTTAGGGTTTAGAGTTTAAGGTTAAGGTTTTTCTAGGGTTTAGGGTTTTTGTTGCTGGTTTAGGGTTATAGGATTAGGGCTTATGGTTTAGTGTTAGTTTTATGATTTAGGGTTTAAGGTTTAGGGTTACAGGTTTAGGGTTAGTTTTAGGGTTTAGGGTTTAGAGGTAGGGTTTTATTATTTTAATTTTCTTATTTTTTAAAATTAAGGAAACTAGTTTACATTTATTTAGTTTATTTTTTATTTATTTCAGTTTATTTTTATTTATAATTAGTTTAGTTTATTTAATTTAGGTTTATTTATTTTATTTTAGGTTTTTCATTTTAATTTATTTTTGAGGTTTATGTTTATTTTTTACTTTAGTTTTATTTTTATTTTAACTTTTAGGTTTAGGTTTTATTTTTTATTTTTATGTTTAGGTTTAGGTTTTTATTTTATTATATTAGGATTTGGTTTTAGGTTTTTATTTTAGGTTTATTTTTAGTTTTTTTTTTTTTTTTTTTACGTTTAGGTTTATTTATTTTATTTAATATAGGTTTAGGTTTAGGATTAGTTTAGTTTAGGTTTAGGTTTTATTTATTTTAGTTTAGTTTATTTTAGTCTAGGTTTAGGTTTAGGCATATTTTATTTCTATTTTAGGGTTAGCTTTTTTCCTTTTAGTTTAGGGTATAGCTTTTATTTTTTATTTATTTTAGGTTTTATTTTTCATTTTTAGGTTTTTATTTAATTTTTATTTTATTTTATTTTATTTTGGATTTTTTCATTTTTATTTTAGGTTTAGTTTTTATTTTATTTTGGTTTTTTATTTTTTATTTTAGTTTAGGTTTTTTTTTATTTTATTTTTTATTTTGTTTTTATTATTTTATTTTATTTTTATTTTTTGGATTTAGGTTTAGGTTTTGGTTGTAGTTTATGTTTTTATTTTACTTTGTTTTTTTATTTTATTTAGGTTTAGATTTTTTTTATTTTAGTTTTAATTTTTATTTAGTTTATGTTTAGGTTTATTTTTAGTTTATTTTATTTTATCTAGTTTACGGTTTAGGTTTAGTTTATTTTAAGTTTCTGTTTTGGCTTTATTTATTTTAGTGTAGTTTATTTTAGTTTAGGTTTTAAGTTTTTTTTTTTTTTGCTTATTTTACCTCTATTTTATGTTTAGGGTTTTTTTTAGTCTAGGATTTAAGTATTATTTTTTATTTATTTTTAGGGTTTAGTTTTAGGGTTTTTTTAGGTTTATGTTTTTGTTAAATTTTTATTTTATTTTATTTTATTTTAGGTTTTTTTAACATTTATTTAATTTTTATTTTACATTTAGTTTTTATTTTATCTAGGTTTTTTATTCTTAGGGTTTAAGGTTTAGAGTTTAGGGTTTAGGGTTTAGGGTTTAGGTTTTAGGGTTTAGGGTTTAGGGTTTAGGGCTTTATGGTTTACAGTTTAGGGTTTAGGGTTTAGGGTTTAGGTTTTATGTTTAGGGTTTACGGTTTTTATTTTTTTTATTAGAAAAGAAATTCATATTCAACATTTCTTCTTTTTGATTCAATCAACCAAGTAACACACCAAGTTTTTTAAGACCCAAGCGATGTCATAGAACAAAAATGCGCATCCGTAGAGCAAATCAAAAACCCTAGATAACTAGAATTATCTCTACTAGAAAGACACGGTTCCATAAGCAGCAGATCGGATCATCCGTTCTTCAGTTTCTCTAGCTCCCATCAGAATAACCCCGGCATCTCGAGTAGTGGAATCCACCATCATATCCTCGACCTCTCCCCTCTGCCACCACCATGGCTGTAACCTCCGTCTGTCCTTCTACCACCATGACCACCACTACCCCGACCACCACCTCCACATCTACTAGCTCCTCCAGATATGTCACCACCACTATGATAATCATCGCCTTTGCCTTTGCCTCCACTGCCAAATCTAGACTGAGCTTGGTTGACGGTGATGTTCCTGTCATCAAGGTTCTGCCCATTCATAGGGTTTAGGTTTATTAGGTTTTAGGGTTTAGGTTTATTTTATTGTTTAGGATTTAAGGTTTTAGGGTTGAGGGCTTAGGGTTAGGGTTTAGGGTTTAGGGTTTAGGGTTGTATGTTTAGGGTTGTAGGTTTAGGGTTTAAGGTTTAGGGTTTAGGATTTATGGTTTAAGATTTTTTTAAAATTAAGTAAACTGGTTAGTTTAGGTTTATTTATTATATTTTATTTATTTTTTGTGTTATTTATATTTAGGATTATTTTTTATTTTTATTTAATTTAGTTTATTTATTTTATATTTATTTATTTTAGTTTAGATTTTTTTTAGTTTATTTTTAAGGTTTAGGTTTAGGTTTATGCTTATTTTTTTAGTTTAGTTTTATTTTTATTAGTTTATTTTTTTTTATTTCTAGGTTTAGGTTTATGTTTTAGTTTAAGTTTTTATTTTATTTTATTTTTTTGTTTTATTTAGGTTTAGGTTTTTTAAATATTTTATTTTTAGGTTTAGGGTTTAGGGTTTAGGGTTTAGGGTTAGGGATCAGAGTTTGTGGTTTAGGGTTTAGGGTTTAGTTTTTGGGTTCAAGGGTTTAGGGTTTTTGGGGTTTTTAGGGTTTAGGGTTTAGGGTTTAATTGGGGTTTTTTTAAATTAAGTAAACATGTAGGTTTAGGTTTATTTAGATTATTTTTCATTTATTATAGCCTATTTTATATTTTGTTTTTAATTATTATTTAGTTTCATTTATTTATTTTAGTTTAGGTTTTTTATTTTAGTTTATTTTTTTGGTTCATGTGTAGGTTTAGGTTTATTTTTTAGATGGTTTTATTTTTATTTCTTTTTTTGTTAGGTTTTATTTTTTATTTTTAAGTTTAGGTTTAGGTTTTAGGTTTTTATTTTAGGTTTATTTTATCTTTTATTTTCTTATTTATATTTTGGTTTATTTTTATTATATTTTATTTTATTTAGTTTAGGTTTAGATTTTCTTTAGTTTATTTTAGAGTTTTTAGGTTTTAGGTTTTAGGGTTTAGGGTTTAGGTTTTACGTTTAGGGTTTAGGGATTTTATTTTTTTTATTAGATAAGAAATTCATTTTCAACATTTCTTTTTTTTGATTCAATCAACCAAGTAACACACCAAGTTTTTTAAGACACAAGCGATGACATAGAACAAAAATGAGCATCCATAGAGCAAATCAAAAACCCTAGATAACTAGAATTATCTCTACTAGAAAGACACAGTTCCATAAGCAGCAGATCGGATCAGTCGTTCTTTAGTTTCTCCAGCTCCCATCAGAACCACCCCGGCATCTCGAGCAGTGGGATCCACCATCATATCCTTGACCTCTCCCCTCCGCCACCACCATGGCTGTAACCTCCGTCAGTCCTTCTGCCTCCATGACCACCACTACCCCGACCACCAGCTCCACATCCACTAGCTCCTCCAGATCCACAACCACCACTACGATAACCGCCGCCTTCGCCTTTGCCTCCACTGCCAAATGTAGACTGAGCTTGGTTGATGGTGATGTTCCTGCCGTCAAGGATCTGCCGATTCTTAGGGTTTAGGTTTATTAGGCTTTAGGGATTAAGTTTATTTTAGTGTTTAGGGTTTAAGGTTTTAAGGTTGAGGGCTTAGGGTTAGGGTTTATTGTTTATGGTTTAGGGTTTAGGGTTGTTTGTTTAGGATTGTAGGTTTAGGGTTTAGTGTTTAGGGTTTAAGGTTTAGGGTTTAGGATTTATGGTTTAAGGTTTTTTTAAAATTAAGTAAATTGGTTGGTTTAGGTTTATTTATTATATTTTGTTATTTTTTGTGTTATTTATATTTAGGATTATTTTTTATTTTTATTTAGTTTAGTTTTTTTATTTTATGTTTATTTATTTTAGTTTAGATTTTTTTTTAGTTTATTTTTAAGGTTTAGGTTTAGTTTCATGCTTATTTTTTAGTTTATTTTTATTTTTATTAGTTTACTTTTTTATTTATAGGTTTAGGTTTATGTTTTATTTTAAGTTTTTATTTTATTTTATTTTTTTATTTTATTTAGGTTTAGGTTTTTTTAAATATTTTTTTAGGTTTAGGGTTTAGAGTTTAGGGATAGGGATCAGAGTTTGGGGTTTAGGGTTTAGGGTTTAGGTTTAGGCTTTATGGTTTAGGGTTTAGGGTTTTATAGTTTAGGGTTTAGGATTTATGGTATAGGGTTTTAGTGTTTAGGGTTTATGGTTTAGGGTTGCAGGTTTATGGTTTATGGATTAGGGTTTTGGGATAGTTTTAGGGTTTGGGGTTTGGGGGTTTTTTTTAAACTATGTAAATTAGTAGGTTTATATTTATTTAGTTTATTTTATTGATTTATTTTAGTTTATTTTATTTTTATATTTATTTAGGTTTATTTTCATTTTTTTTTACTTTAGTTTATTTATTTTAGATTTATTTATTTTATTTTAGGTTTTTTATTTTAGTTTATTTATAAGTATAGTTTTATTTTTTTAGTTTAGTTTTTTTATTTTATTTTTTAGGGTTAAGTTTTATTTTTTATTCTTAGGTTTAAGTTTAGGTTTTTATTTTATTTTTTTAGGTTTACATTTTAGTTTTTTATTTTAGGTTTAATTTTTTTAGGTTAGGTTTATGTTTATTTTATTTTTATTTTAGGTTTAGGTTTTTTTAGTTTAGGGTTTAGGATTTATATTTTTTTTATTTTTAGGTTTTATTTTTAAGTTTATTTTTTAGGTTTAGGTTTTCATTTAGTTTTTATTTTATTTTAGTTTAGGTTTATTTTAATTTTATTTTAGGTTTAGTTTCTATTTTATTTGAGTTGTTGATTCTTTAGTTTAGGTTTATTTTATTTAACTTAATTTAGTTTTTTTTAGGTTTAGGTTTAGGTTTTAATTTATGTTTTATTTTATTATATTTTTATTTTATTTTGGTTTTTTTATTTATTTTATTTTAGATCTTGCTTAGTTTAGGTCAAGTTTTAGCTTTTATAGTTTAGGGTAGGGTCTAAGATTAGTATAGGTTTTAAGATTTGGGGTTTAAGGTTTAGGGTTTAGGTTTTAAGGTTAGTGCAAGGTTTAAGGTTTGGGGTTTAGGGTTTTGGGTTTAGGGGTTTTGTTTTTTTGTTTTTTTGTTTTTTGGGTTTACAGTTTAGGATTAGGGTTTAAGGTTTAAGATTTATGGTTTAAGGTTTAGGGTTTAGGATTTTAAGGTTTAATTTTAGGGTTTGGGGTTTAGGGGTTTTAGGGTTTGGCATTTTCATTTTTTGGGGTGTAGTTTTAGGGTTTTATGTTTTAGTTTTTAACAAAGAACAAATTTAGATTCGACATTTCTTCTTTTCGATTTGATCAACCCAACACACTAAAGTTTTTAAGACACAAGGGATGATATAGATAAAAAAGGAGCACTGATAGTGAAAATAAAAAACCCTAGATAACTAGAATCATATCTAGTGTAAAGACATAGTTCCATAAGAAGCAGATCGAATTGACCGTTCTTCAATTTCTCTAGGTCCCATCAGAAAAACCCTGACCTGTCGAGTAGTAGAATCCACCATCATATCCGTAATCTCTCCCTCTGCCACCACCACGACTGTAACCTTCATTATTCCTCTCGCTTCCATAACCACCATTGCTCTGACCAACACATCCATATCCACTAGAACCTCCTGCATCCCCCCACCACCACCGCCGTGATGCTTCGCCTCCACCCAGATCTAGATTGAGCCTGGGCTTGATGGTGATATTCCTACCGGCCAAGGTTTTTCCCATTCTTGGTTTAGGTTTAGTATAAGTTTATTAGTTTTATGGTTTTGGTTTACTTTTACTTAGGTAGGTTTGGGTTTGGTTTGGGTTTAGGGTTTGCCAGGGTTTAGGGTTTAGGTTTGTGTGGTTTGGGTTGTGGTTTACGCTTTTAGGGTTTAGGCTTAGGGTTTGGGGTTTGCCGTGGTTTGTGGTTGTAGCTTTAGTGTTTGTGGTTTTGGGTTTTGGGTTGGGTAAGAATTAGGTTTATGGTTTTTTTTAAATTAAGTAAAACCACCAGGTCTAGGTTTATTAAGTTTAATTAATTATTTATTTATTTTATTTTATTTTACTTTTGATTTTCTTTTTATTTTTTTATTTTATTTAAATTTATTTATTTTAGGTTTATTTATTTTAAGATCTTTTATTTTTAGTTTATTTTTTTAGGTTTATTTTTTTAGTTTAGTTTTATTTTATTTTGTTTTAGGTTTAGGTTTTATTTTATTATTTTAGGTTTAGTTTAGGTTTTATTTTATTCTGTTCGTTTTACGCTTTTATTTTAGGTTTTATTTTGTGTTTATGTTATATTTATTTTAGTTTAGGTTTATTTTATTTTTATTTTTTAGGTTAAGGTTTTTTTGGTTTAGGGGTTAGGTTTTAATTTTTATTTATTTTTAGGTTTTTATTTAGTTTTTATTTTATTTTATTTTAGGTTTATTTTATTTTTATTTTAGTTTTAGTTTTTATTTTATTTAAGTTTTTTATTTTTTAGTTTAGTTTAGGTTTTTATTTATTTTATTTTAGTTTAATTTGTTTTGTTTTATTTTCTTTTCAGGTTTAGGTTTATGTTTAGGTTTTTGTTTATGTTTTTATTTTATTTTATTTTTATTTTATTTTGGTTTAGGCTTTATTATTTATTTAATTTTTTTTAGTTTTATTTAATTTAGGTTTAGGTTTTAATCTTCTTAGGGTTTAGGGTTGTAGGTTTTAGGGTTTAGGGTTTAGGGTTTAGGGTTAAGATTTTTTTCATTTTGTTTACTTTTTTATTTATGGTTTAGTTTAGGTTTGTGGGTTTGTTTGTGGTAGGGTTTTAGGGTTAGTTTTTAAGGTTTAGGGTTTAGTTTTAGGGTTTTGGGATATAAGGTTTAGGGTAGGCTTAGGGTTTAGGTTTTATTTAAAAAATTAAGAAAACCGATGTTTAAGTTTAGTTTATTTTTTTTATTTATTTTAGTTTATTTTATTTTATTTTATCTTTATTTTTTTATTTAATTTAATTTATTTATTTTAGGTTTATTTATTCTAATTTACATTTTTATTTCAGTTTATTTTTTTTAAGTTTATGTTTATTTTTTTAGTTTATTTTTATTATTTTATTTTTTAGTTTAAGTTTCAATTTTATTTTATTTTTTAGTTTAGGTTTGTGTTATTTTTTATTTATTTTTAGCTTAGTTTAGGTTTACTTTTAGTTATATCTTACATTTAGTTTTATTTTTATTTTGGATTATTTTATTTGTATCTTACGCTTAATTTTATCTTAAGGTTTTGTGTTTATTTTTTTTAGTTTAATTTAGGTTTTATTTATTTTATTTTAATTTAGTTTAGTTTTAGTTTTATTTTATTTTATTTAATTTTAGGTTTAGGTTTAGGTCCCGGCTCAGCTTTACCAGGTTTTATTTTATTTTATTTTATTTAGGTTTAAGTTTTTTATTTATCTTTATATTTAGGTTTTATTTAGTTTAGGTTTAGTCAAGCCCATGGTTTAGGTTTAGGCCTGGTTATGTGCTCAGTGGCCCAGGATTGTTGTAGGTCTTAGGATTTTGGGCCTGTTTAGGGCCAGTGGCCTGTGGCTCCAGTGAGCTTAGGTCAGCTTCTGGATTAGTCAGTGGTAGGCCTTTTATTTTATTTTATCATCTTTATCAGGGTGCCACTTTAGTTTAGGGCTAGGGTGTTGCAGAGATTAGGTCAGTGCCTGAGGGTCAGTGTTGCCACAAAGTTAGTCAGTGGTAGGGTTGTGGTTTTATTAAACAAACACATATTCAGGTTTATCTAGTTTATCTTTATTTATTTTAGTTTATTTTATTTTTATTTTGAATTGGCATATTTTATTTTATTTAGTTTTTATTTAATTTAAGTTTATTTATTTTAGCTTAGTTTTTATTTTAGTTTATTTTAGGTTTAGGTTTATATGTTTATTTTTTACTTTAGTTTTATTTTTATTTATTTTTAGGTTTGGATTTTATTTTATTTTAGGTTTAGGTTTAGGTTTTTTTATTTTATTTTTAGGTTTAAGGATTTTATTTTAGGTTTAATTTTAGGTTTAATTTTTTAGTTTAAGTTATTTTAATTTATTTTATTTATATAGTTTAGTTTATGTTTAGTTTAATTTATTTTAGGTTTAAGTTTAGGTTTTATTTATTTTAGTTAAGTTCATTTTAGTTTAGGTTTAGGTATATTTTTTTATTATTTTATTTTAGGTTTGATTTTTTTAGTTTAGGGTTTAGGTTTTATTTTTTAGGTTTAGGCTTATATTTAGTTTTCATTTTATTTTATTTAGCTTTATTTAATTTTAATATTAGGATTTGTTTTAATTTTATTTAGGTTTTTTAATTTTTAGATTAGTTTATGTTTTTAGTTATTTTATTTAAGTTTAGTTTTTATTTTTTATTTTATTTTCTTTTTGGGTTTAGGTGTAGGTTTAGGTTGTAGTTCATGTTTTTATTTTATTTTATTTTTTTATTTAGGTTTAAATGTTTTTATTTATTTTATTTTCAGGTTTCATTTAGTTTAGGTTTTAGGTTTATTTTTAGATTTTATTTTTTTACTTTATGTTTATTTTTAATTTATTTTATGTTATTTAGTTTTAGGTTTATTTTATTTTAGTTTAGGTTTAGGTTTTATTTATTTTAGTTTAGTTTAATTTTGTTTAAGTTTAAGTTTATTTATTTTGTTTATTTTTTTTAGCTCTGTGTTTTTCTTTAATTTAGGGTTTAGATTTTAATTTTATTTATTTTAGGTTTTATTTTAGGTTTATTTTTTTTAGGTTTTATTTAGTATTTATTTTATTTTATTTTGGTTTATTTTATTTTTATTTTAAGTTTAGTTTTTATTTTATTTAGGTTTTTTATTCTTAGGTTTATTTTATTTTTTTAATTTAATTTAAGTTTTTATTTATTTTAATTTGATATACTTTTTAAAGTTTATTCTATTTTATTTTTAGGTTTAGGTTTAAGTTTTTTAATTTATTTTATTTTCAAGTTTTATTTTGTTTAGATTTAGGTTTTAGGTTTTTGTGGGTTTATGGTCAGGGTAGGGTTTATCACCATGGTAAGTTTAGCTCAGGGGTCAGTGGAAGTTTAGTTAGGTTTAGCATCATTCAGGGTTTTACAATTGGTAGGGTGGCCCAAGCCCAGTGGTCAGCCAGAGCCCAGTGTTATTTAGGGTTTAAAGTTTATGGCAGCTTTAGTGTGGCCCAGGGTCACCAGTATTTGGGGGTTTTGGGTTTAGTGGTTTAGTTTTAGAGTGGTCAGTTTTTTTTTATGATTTAGGGTTTGGGGGGAAGGGAGGTGATCCAGGATTAGGGTTTACGGTTTAATTTTATGGTTTAGTGTTTAGGTTTTAGGTTGGGGTTTAGGGTTTGAGGTTTTTATAGGTGGGGTTAGGATTTAGGTTTTAGGTTTAGTTTGTGGTTTTGGTTTTTTTTAATAGAGAACAAATTTAGATTCAACATTTCTTCTTTTTGATTTTATCAACCAAGTAACACACCAAGTTTTTGAAGAAAAGCGACGACATAATTAAAAAATGAGCATGCATAGAGTAAATAAAAAACCATAGATAACTTGAACTGTCTCTACTGTAAAGACACATTTAAGTAAGGAACAGATCGGATCGACCGTTCATCAGTTTCTCCAGTTCCCATGACAACCACATTGGCATCTCGAGTAGTGGGATCCACCCTCATATCCTCGATCTCTCCCCTCAGCCACCACCAAGGCTGTAACCTCCATCATTCCTCTTACCTCCATGACCACCACTACCCCGACCACCACCTCCATATCCACCAGCACCTCCAGATCCCCCAACACCACTGCGATAACCGCCGCCTCCACCTTCACCTCCACCACCGGATCTGGATTGATCCTAGTTAACGGTGATGTTTCGGCCGTCAAGGTTTTGCCTATTCTTAGGATTTATGTTTAGGTTTAGGTTTAATGGTGATTATTTTTTAATTTATTTAGTTACATCAGGTTATGTTTAGGGTTTAGGGCTTAGAGTTTTATTTTTAAAATTAAGAAAACTAGTAGGTTTAGGTTTAATTAGGTTATTTTTATTTATTTTAGTTTATTTTATTTTTTTTCATTTTTTAACTTTATTTTTTTTATTTAGTTAAGTTTGTTTATTTTAGGTTTATGCTTATTTTTTACTTTGGTTTTATTTTTATTTTATTTTTTAGGTTTAGGTTTTATTTTTTATTTTTAGGCTTAGGTTTTTTTTTTAGGTTTAGGTTTTTGGTTTTTATTTTTGGTTTATTTTTGGGTTTTATTTTTTAACTTAGGTTAAGGTTTATTTTTAGTTTATTTTATTTTATTTAGTTTAGAGTTTAGGTTTAGTTTATTTTAGGTTTATGTTCAGGTTTTATTTTTAAAATTTAGTTTATTTTAGTTTAGGTTTAGGTTTATTTTAGTTTGTTTATTTTAAGTGTAGGTTTTTTTTTTAAGTTTATGGTTTTGGTTTTATTTTTTTTTAGGTTTTATTTTTAGGTTTATCTTTTAGGTTTAAGTTTTTATTTAGCTTTTATTTTAGGTTTTTTTATTATTATTTTAGGTTAAGATTTAATTTTGTTTATGTTTTTTACTTTCAGATTTATTTGATTTTTTAGTTTAGTTTAGGTTATTATTTATTTTATTTTAGTTTAGTTTTTTTTTTTTTTATTATTTTTTTTTAGGTTTCGGGTTTAAGTTTTTTGGTTTTTAGGGTTTAGAGTTTAAGGTTTAGGGTTTAGGGTTTAGTGTTTTAGGGTTTAGGTTTTAGGGTTTAGGGTTTAAGGTTTAAGGTTTTAGAGTTTACGGTTTAGGGTTTAGGGTTGTAGATTTAGGGTTTGGAGTTTAAAGTTTAGTCTTAAGGTATTCTTTTAAAATTCTATAAACTCGCAGGTTTAACTTTATTTAGTTTATTATTTATTTATTTCAGATTATTTTATTTTTTATTTTTATTTATGTTTATTTTTATTTTAATTATTATTTTATTTTATTTTAGATTTTTTTATTTTTATTCTAGGTTTAGTTTTTTATTTTATTAAGTTTTCCTATTTTGTCTAGTTTAGCTTTTTATTTATTTTATTTTAGTATAGTTTTTATTTTTATTTTATTTTCTTTTTAGGTTTAGGTTTAGGTTTAGGTTTAGGTATAGATTTAGGTTTTAGTTTATGTTTTGATTTTATTTTATTTTTTTTATTTTATTTTTGTTTAGGCTTTTTATTTATTTTATTTTTAGGTTTTATTTAGTTTGGTTTTAGGTTTTTAGATTTTTAGGGTTCAGGGTTAGTTTATGGTTTAGGGTTTAAGTTTTAGGATTTTGGGTTTTGGGTTTAGGGTTTAGGGTTTAGATTTTAGGGTTTAGGGCTTAGGGTTTAGGGTTTTAGGGTTTAGGGTTTTAAGGTTTAGGGTTTAGGGTTTAGGGTTTAGGGTTTTAGGTTTAGTTTAGGGAGGTTTTTTTTTAACAAAGAACAAATTCAAATTCAACATTTCTTCTTTTTGATTTCATCAACCAAGTAATAGACCAAGTTTTCTAAGACACAAGTGACGACATAGATAAAAAATGTGCACACATTAACCAAATCAAGAACCCTAGATTACTAGAACCGTCTTTATAGTAAAGGCAGTTTTGTAAGCAGCAGATCGGATCGACCATTCTTTAGTTTCTCCAATTCCCATCAGAACAACCCCAGGCTCTCAAATAGCAAGATCCACAATCATATCCCTGATCTTTCCTTCCGCCACCACCATGGTTGTAACCTCCATTTCTCTTCCCACCTTCATAACCACCACTGCCCCGACCACTACCTCTATATCCACCAGCACTTCCAGATCCCCCATCACCATAATCATCATGCCACCTCTTCCTTCGGCTCCACTGCCAAATCTAAACTGAGCCTGGTTAATGGTGATGTTCCTATTGTCAAGGTTCTGCCCATTCTAAGGGTTTAACTTTAGGTTTATTAGGCTTTAGGGTTTAGGTTTATTTCTTAATTTATTTAGTTACTTTAGGTTCAGATTTAGGTTTTGGGGTTTAGGGTTTAGGGTTTAGTTTAGGGTTTAGGGTTTAGGGTTTAGGGTTTAGGGTTTATACTTTTAGGGTTATAGGGTTTATACTTTTAGGGATTAAGGTTTAGGGTTATGGTTTAGGGTTTTGGGCTTAGGGTTTTTTAGGGGTTTAAATTAAGTAAACCGATAGGTTTAGGTTTTTTTAGTATATTAAGTTTAGTTTATTAATTTAAAATTTTAGTATACTTTCTTTTTCATTTAAGTTTACTTTTTTATTTTTCTTTATTTTAGTTTATTTATTTTTGGTTTATTTATTTTAGTTTAGGCTTTTTATTTTAGCTTATTTCTTAGGTTTAGGTTTATTTTTTATATGAGTTTTATTTTTATTTTATTTATTAGGTTTAGGTTTTATTTTTTATTTTTAGGTTTATGTTTAGGTTTTTATTTTACTTTTTTATGTTTAGGTTTATTTTATTTTTATTTTAGCTTTAGGCTTTTTTTTTGTTTAGGGTTTAGGTTTTAATTTTCCTTTATTTTTAGGTTTATTGTTTAGGTTTAGGATTTTATTTAATTTTTACTATATTTCATTTTAGGTTTATTTTATTTTTATTTTACGTTTAGTTTATATTTTATTTAGGTTTTCAATTTTTAAATTTATTTTATTTTTTAGTTTAGTTTAAGTTTTTATTTATTTCATTTTAGTTTATTTTTATTTTTTATTTTATTTTATTTTTAGTTTTAGGTTTTAAATTTACCTTACTTTATTATTAGTTTTTATTTTATTTTATTTTATTTTAATTTTATTTAGGTTTAGGTTTTTTATTTATTTTAGTTTTATGTTTTATTTAGTTTATGTTTAGGTTTTTAGGTTTTTAGGATTTAGGGTTTAGGGTTTAGGGTTTAGGGTTTAGGATTCAGTGTTTAGGTTTTAGGGTTTAGGATTTTTGGGGTTTAGGGTTTGGGTTAGTTTAGGGTTTATGGTTAGATTAGGGTTTAAGGTTGAGGTTTAGGCTTTAGAGTTTAGTGTTTTTAGGGTTTAGGGTTTAGGATTTAGGGTTTGGGTTAGGGTTTGGGTTTAAGGTTGTAGGTTTAGGGTTGTATGTTTAGGGTTTAGGGTTTAGGGTTTAGGGTTTAGGATTTAGTGTTTAGCATATAGGGCTTAAGGTATAGAGTTTTTTTTTAAATTAAGTAAACCTATAGGTTTATGTTTATTCAGTTTATTTAGTTTATTTTATATTTTTATTTAGGTTTATTTTTTTTATTTAGTTTATTTTATTTTTTGATGTTTATTTATTTTAGTTTAAGTTTTTTTATTTTAGTTTATTTTTTAGGTTTGGGTTTAAGTTTATGTTTATTTTTTAGTTTAATTTTATTTTTATTTTATTTTTTACATTTAAGCTTTATTTTTTATTTTTAGGTTTAGGTTTAGGTTTTCATTTTATTTTTTTAGGTTTATGTTTTAGGTTTTTAGTTTAGGTTTAGGTATATTTTTAATTTATTTTATTTTAATTTTTTTAGGTTTAAGTTTAGGTTTAGGTTTAGGTTTTATTTATTTTAGTTTAGGTTTATGTTTTTTTTTTAGGTTTGGTTTTTTTTTTAGGGTTTAGGTTTATAGATGTTTATTATTTTGGTTTAGGTTTTTATTTAGTTTTTATTTTATTTTATTTTTATTTTACATTTAGGTATTATTTTATTTTTTGTTTAGTCTAGGTTCTTATTTTTTATTTTTTAGTTAATTTTATATTTTATATTTTATTTATTTTTGGTTTAGGTTTAGGTTTAGTTTATGTTTTTTATTTTATTTCATTTTTTATTTTATTTAGGTTCCGGTTTTTTATTTTATTTTTAGGTTTTATTTAGTTTAGGTTTTGTTTTTAGGTTTTTAGAGTTTAGGGTTTAGGGTTTAGGGTTTAAGGTAAAGGGTTTCGGTTTTATTTATTTTAGTTTAGTTTTTTTGAGTTTAGTTGTATGTTTATTTTATTTTGTTTATTTTAGGTTTAGGTTTTTTTTTTAGTTTATGGTAAAGGTTTAAGTTTTTACTTATTTTTATGTTTTATTTTTAGGTTCATTTTAGGTTTTAGTTTTTTATTTTATTATATTTTAGGTTTAGGTTTTGTATAAAGCTTCCCAGGACCTAGCCCAGGCCTTTATCTTACTAGGTTTCAGGTTTTTTCTTCCATTTAGTCTTAGGCCTTTATCAGCTCAGGGCTCAGGGCTTTAGGGTCCTGGGGCTCCAACCTCACTGGCCACGGCCCATGGTCCCGTGGCCCATGGCCTGGGTCTGGGGTCTTGGCCTGTGGCCTGTGTCATGGCAGCGCTCCATGGCCTAGAGCTCAGGGCCCAGTGGCCCAGGGTCCAGGTCCTGATCTTAACCCACTCAGGTCCAGGGCCTAGGATCTCTTGGCCTGGGCCTCAGGGCCCAATGACGGGGCCTGTGGCTCCAGGCTCCTCAGGGCCCAAGGCCCAAGCCCACTATCAGCCCAGGGCTCAGTCACCAGTGGCCTCAGCCAGACTGCTGGCCTAGGGCCCAGTGGCCCATGGGTTTAGTCAGGCCCAGTGGCTCATGGCTCAGTGGCCCAGGGCCCAGTGGTCAGGTCTGTCAGGTCAGGCTCAGGGCTCACTGGTGATCATAGCTCACAACCCAGCGCCTAGCTCAGTGGCTCAGGCCTGGCTGGTTCAAGGTCATTGTTAGGCCCAGGGTTTGTGGGTCCTGGGTTTTGTGGTTTGTGGATTTAAGTTTAGGGTTTTTTAGTGGTTTAGGATTTAGGTCATTTTAAATAAAGAAACTGATAGGTTTAGGTTTTTTTAGTTTATTTTATATTTTTTTAGGTTCTTTTTTTATTTTTATTTTTTTTTACTTTATTTATTTTAGTTTAGGTTTTTATTTAGTTTATTTTTTAGGTTTAGGTTTATTTTTACATTTTTTTTAGGTTTAGGTTTTATTCTTTATTTTTAGGTTTAGGTATAGATTTTTATTTTTCTTTTTTAGGTTTAGGTTTTAGGTTTTTATTTTAGGTTTATTTTTAAGTTTAGGCTTATTTTTAGTTTATTTTATTTTATTTAGTTTAGGTTTATTTTTAGGTTTAGGTTTTATTTATTTTAGTTTAGTTTATTTTAGTTTAGGTTTAGGTATTTATTTATTTATTTTAGATTTAGGTTTTTTTCTCTCCAAGGTTTAGTTTTATTTATTTATTTTTTAGGTTTATTGCTTAGGTTTAGGTTTTTATTTAGTTTATATTTAGGTTGATTTTTTTTTTAGGTTTATGTTTTACTTTTAAGTTTATTTTATCTTTTAGTTTAGTTTTGGTTATTATTTATTTTGTTTTAGTTTAGTTTTTATTTTTTATTTTTTATTTTATTTTATTTTAGGTTTAGGTTTAGATTTAAGTTTATGTTTTAGTTTATGTTTTTAGTTTATTTTTATTTATTTTATTTTATTTAGGTTTAGGTTTTTTTTTACTTATTTTATTTTTAGGTTTTATTTAGTAGGTTTAGGTTTTTAGGTTTTTAGGGTTTAGGGTTTATGGATTTTTTTTTTATTTATTTTTTTTTTTTGTGGAAAACCCCATATAGGGGGAATTTTATTGCCACAAAAATGGTTACAAGGTCCTTAAAGGGGATAAACTCCAGAACTACTGCTCAAAGAGCTATAATCAGCCTAGGGAGTAAATCTCATATCTAAGAACATCCAAAAGCAAAAGAAAATAGATAAGCAAGCAAAAGGTACAAATTGAATAACATATATAAGCAAATGAAGGATAAGGGTCAATGTTCTGCAGGATGGGAGAATGCATGACACAATGGAGTAACCTGGAAGAGAAAAAAAGGAAAAGCACTTGTATAGCATCCGTTTGATAAAAGTCTTGATATCCTTAGTACCTGCAAATGTAATCAAAACCATATACAGGGTAGATAGAGAATCAGCAGAAGCTAGAATGAGAAAAGGGTTCCCATCCTGGTTATAGGACCCGATATAAGACACCATGTCTATGAATTCCTAGCACCAATACAAGTAGTTCATCATATACAAGATTAAAGAAGCTCACTATAAGTCCACCCATTCGATAGAGCATGATAAGGTTTGAATATGAATTAGTTAAGATCATCTTAACAATGATCTGATAAGTCTAATAAAGCTAGGCAAAAGATAAGAGAAAAAAGTAAAATGGTTTTCAGTCAGAAAGACCATAAGAAGTAAACAAATAAAATACCACACACCGTGAATTAACTAAGTCGCAAGAAACCGAAAAGTGAAACCCCAAGCCCAATTGACCATAGTTACAGAAGTCGATGGGTTAGAAAGAAAGTAGTGATAATAAAATAAGAGAGCAGCCTTCTCCTTTATTTGGAGGCTCTCCCACCACAAAAAAAATCTAAGAGATAATCAAAAAAAAGTTTAGTAAAGGTTGCTTAGTAGCGTAAACAAGAATCCGCCAAAAGCAATAACAAGAATAAACCGGAAGGTGACCAATAACCCAACTATCTATAAAAGTTAAACAAAGGATTAAGACTAGGTAAAGCGAGAGTAATCTCTTGATGCATGTTCTCATCATAGTCAAGAGAGGGAAAATAACAACAAGAAAGATCAGCAATAGCCCAGATATTAGGAGCAAAATAAGATAAAAAAACAAAGAGCACTTGCTGAGCAAGGTACTCTAAAAATAAAAAAAAATGATATAATGATAATTCCATTCTGCAAAGTGATATTAAAGTAGACATGGGATTTGAAAATAGCAAAGTAACAAAGAATAAGGAAGGTTGCAACCATTTGATGCTCAGCTTGTCCTACCTTGGACAAAAGTAATTGTCGCAAGAAGCAAGAAAGTTAGCAAAACCCCAACTCACTGTACGCTAAATTAGTAAGAATGAGCAGAAGTAGCAGATAGGGAGGGTAGGTAATGAACACCCCCACCACAAGCCAATTCAAGAGACATTCAAGGCAAACAACAAGATCAAGTTGCTTAGTAGCGGACACATTAATCCACCCAAAGATAATGACAAGAATAACTGTGAGGTTGGCCAACCCAATTATACAAATAAGATAAACCATTGATTAAGTTCAAGGTAACAAAAAATGATCTTCAAGATTTGTTCCCATCAGAAGATAATGGGAAACCAATAGCAGGGAAGACCCATAGCAGCCCAGATGTTAGCAGCAAAGTCATAAAGAAAAACAAAGAAAACTTGCTGGGAAAGGTACTCAAAATTCCAAAAACCAATAGTGGAGACATTGTTATAGTTTTTACAACCATTAAGAAAAGCAATCTTTAAGAACAAAGATATAAAATAGAGAATGAATGAGTTCAAGTAATTCCCACCAACAATAATACCTACAACCTCAAAGAAAGGCAAAATGAAAATCCATTAAGTAACTCCAAACTCCGAGCATGGGAAACAAGTCCAAAAAACAAGATTGACGATTAAGGGGTCCAATTCAGCCAACAACTAAGAAAGGAGATATCAACAAGTTGACCATAGGAAAATCCATTAAGAGTAGAGAGAGCATAAAATCGATCTGATAATGAAAGAGAAGAATTCTGACTATGGCAAACAGAACCAAGATGAAAAGAGAAACAACATGTCTGATCAAAAATAGCCCAGCTGATAATAACACAAACAGTTGGAAAATCGAGAATCAAAAACATCCATAAGTCATAAAGACAATAATCTGGAAACAGGTCCCAAAAAACCAATGACTAGCATTGAAAGGAATAACAAGACCTTTCCAGATCAAAAAATACAGTCGAGCAGCAAGGCCCAGAATGAGAGGAAAAACAAAGTAAAAACCAAAGAGGGAGGCAAACATGAAAACCCATTTTTGCAGGGAGCAAGAGAAAATAGGCAGCAAAAAACAAATTCTCTCCAGACAAGAGCAGTAAAAGAGATTGACCAAAGACCCAATCTCAGAATCATCCTGCACAAAAAGGATCTGCTGAACGAAGCAGCCAGAATAAATCTAAAAAAAACTCCATCCAGTTCAAAAAACAAATAGTGCAGAAAGAAACAATAGAATGCAAGAGATTCCACCCAGGCAAAGTAAAAGAAGCATAAAAAGATTACCAAGAAGTAGTATCAAAGTTCTGCACAATAATAAGTTTGTCAGAAGGGATAAGGAGGTCAGCACAAGAAAACTCCAAAAACAACCTTGGTGGAAGAAAAGAAGAAAGCCTCCCACAACAAGATCCCACCAAAGGGACCCCTAAATCAAAATGATTTCCAAAGAGAGCAGGCTGAATGGGGTCCAGATTCCAATATAGACAACAGCCAAGAAGATAAATATCAGCAAAAAGGCCAAAAAACCTATTCACTCAAAAAAATTAAATAAAAGATAACTCCTAGAAATAAAAGGAAAATGTCAGCTCAAAGCTAGAGTCAGAGAGAATATCAGCAGCAGCCCAAGATCTAATAGGGTAGACAAGCAGCATGTCAAAAGCCAGCCACCATTCATTATCAACTAAAATCCAACAACCTAACAGTAAATCATCAAAATAAATATTGTAACCAGCATAATGAACACTAATACAATGCATAGAAACAACATAGGTAACTAAGATGCTCTAAGCAGTAATATCTTTGAGAAAGCTTGGTTGCAGAAATTAATGGTAGTAGCTAAACCCATCAAAATAAATATCTCCATCCAAAGAATGATTAAGCCCCTAAGATTAGGAATGAAGGCGATTGATATTAAAATCCCAAATAGAATGGTGTTATAAAACCAATATACACACATAGCTCAACAAAATTCCAATGTGGTATTAGTATGCACATAGCTCAACAACAGCCCTTTATCAGTGTAAATGCCAAAAGCAGAGAGCCTCCAAATAAAGGAGAAGCTATTAAAACACCAAATCATGGCACAGAGATCAAGACAATAAGTAATATCCATGTGAAGCATCCACAAAAGACACAAAAAGGAACAGAAAGCCATAAAATAAAGAGACATACAGTTAAAAGACGAATGGGCAGTATACACCAAAAGATTAGATTAAGTTCTGAGATAAGGATACCCAAAATTTTCCAAGTTAACCAGCCCATGCAAGTGTTTGGGTATGGTGAGTTGATCAAAGAAGATGATACCATCGGATCTAGCACCCAGATTGGCAAGGTAGTCAGCACAAGCATTTCCTTCACGCCAAACATGAGTGATGTTAAAATTCAGTTGGGAAAAAAGAGCTCTAGTTTTCTTGAGGAGGTAGTATAATTCAGTGCTGCTCATTTTGGTGGAAATCAAAAGATCAGTTAGTAGAAGAGCATCCACCTCAATCCAAATATTGAGCTAGCCATTTTGGAGGCAAATCTCAAGAGCTTTGTAGACTGCCATAAGCTCAGTTAATGGGACAGTGCAGGAAATAAGGGGATAAGAAAAAGCACATAGTACTATACCCTTAGAGTTCCTAAAAATTCCACCACAACTATAGCCATTATGAGAGACAGAGCCATCGATATTAATTTTAATAATATGGTTAAGAGGTTTTTTCCAATAAACAATCTTGTCATTTCACGAAGGTTGGTCCAAGAAAGTTAAAGTCCATTATTACATACTTTTGAATTGTCTCTGTAATGAATGAGATTGACTTTAAACAAGTCACAAATTTTATTTTAGTTCTAGCAATAATCCTCACGTGGTTCATAGGGATCCCACTGTTTTGCATCATTTTGGTCCATCCATATGAACCGATAAGAGTGATAGTGATGACTTTAATGCGACCTTTAATAGTATTATCAAAATAGACTTCAAGAAGTTGATATAAAGTAAGAGAGCCATTGAAATTGATAGTGTTAAAAAGATCATCATACCAAATCCAAAGTTTAGAAGCAATGGCTCCATTAACAGAAACATGATTAACATTCTCAATATGGAAACATCATTGACATTTAGAGGGTAAATGGAACCCTTTACCCCACAACAAGGAATCAACAGGGATAAAATTTTTCAGAATATGCCAAGTAAGAACAGAATAAGAAGTAGGGATATTGTTATTCCAAAGTTTGGAGAACACATAGGAGGAATCATGAGTATATTTAATGTGGAGCCACACATTTTTGAGGTTGAAATCACCATTATGTGAGAGCTTAAAGAGAATCTTGTCTTAATTGTTTGGAGTAATAGGAATAGTAGAAACCATATTCAAGAAAGTAAAAGGGATAAAATCAGCAATCTTACTATAGTTCCACTTGTTGTTATGCTAGAAAGAGTTTACTCTAATAGTGGCAGTGGAATGGGTGGAGAGTAAGTCATCAATGGATCCACATCCACTCCAGTTATCTTGCCAAAAGAAAGAAGAGCCAGAGTTAATGCCCCAAAAATTAAGGATTCTGCATCCCATTTAGAACAAAGTGTTTTCCACATGAGAATCACCGCTTTAAAGGGACAAATGAGGGGTCCTTACCCGCAATATTTAAGTCATGAAATTAGCAAAGACTATGATTAATCCTAAAATTCCACCGAGTTTATAGGAAAAGGCATTGATAGCTTCTTTATGGATTTACAACCAATACCACCTTCATCAAAAGTGCCACAACTTTAAACCAAGAGGTCCAAAGGCATTCTTTAGAGGAATTGGAGCCCAAAACTTTGTTTAGAGACGCCAATGCTGATGATAGAAATTGGCAATACAATGGTTTGGATGAGATATAAAGGCATGGAATTAAGAGTGCTCTTAATCAAGATGAGCCTACCACCAAAAGAGAGTAAATGAAATTCCCAAACTGAAATTTTATTAGATATTTTCTGAATAAGGTCATCAAAAAGATGAGATCTTTTCTGGCCTTTAAAAGTGAGCCCCAGATGATTAATGGGAAGTTAATTTTGCTTAAAATTAGTAATTTGAGATTTGATTAAGTCTATTGGTAGGAATCTTAATGAGGAATAAAACATCATTTTCTTTCATTGAGAAAGAGACCACTAACTTTGCCAAAATCATTTAAGAGATTCTTAATAGTTTTAACATGTTGAAGTGAAGCATTGCAGAAGATTATAAAATCATCAGCAAAGCTAAGATGAGAAATAAGGAAACCACCATGAGTTTTAAAAAACATGTTAGGATTTTTAATGAAAAGATCATTGAGGCTCCTTAAAAGATATTCAACAATAATGATAAAAAGGGAAGGACAAATAGGGTCACCTTGTTGCAAACCATGGCTCGAAGTAAAGAAACCAAGGGACTCACCATTCATGATAATAGAAAACCAGACATTAGCAATACAACTTTTTATAAGCCAGATAAAATTATCAGAGAAACCAAACAAATGTACGATTTGAAAGATGAAATCCCACGAGAGGTTGTCAAAGGCTTTAGAGATGTCCAGTTTGAAGAGGATATTACCTCCTCGAAGGAACATCAATGTCATGAACTAGCTCTTGAAGAAGAATATTATCGATATGACTCTATTTTAATGAAGCCGCTTTGATTAGGGGAACTAATTTTAGGAGCAGGGCTAATCCTATTTTTTAATTAATTTAGCAATTTTGGAAAAAGGTGCAAAGACTAATAGGTCTAAAATCACCCCAAGATTCAGGATTGTTGGTTTTGGGAATAAGGACAATAGAAGTACTTGAAAAATATCTGGGAATAGAGCTGCCATCAAAGAAATCAATAATAGCATCAACAAGATCAGATTTAATAAAAGGACAACAATGTTGAAAGAAATGAGTCGTATAACCATCAGGGCCAGTACAAGAATAATCGTTCATGCTACTATTGAGAGTACTACTAATTTCTACTTCCGAGGGACACATAGTGAGAAAATGGTTATCCTCATTGTTAATCATAAGATGGGATTGTGTTGAGGGGTTTCTAATGAAGGATTAGAATTTAATAAATTTTGAAAGTGATGTATGACAGATTCCTTAATTTCATTGTTATCAATTATCCAGCCACCATTAGAGTTCTTAATTTTCTTAATCGAGTTTAATTCTTTTCATTTATTACAAATAGAATGGAAATACCTTGTGTCTTTATTGCCATCAGCAATATGTTTGCTAGCAGCCTTTTGACGCCAATAGGTTTCCTCCATATTTTGGTAATTAATCAAGTAATCTTTAGAAATGCTCAACTCATCAAGCTTATTGGGATCAGTTAAGACAGCCTCTTCAAGAGAACAAATCACTTGTTCCATAGCTTTAAGATTGGTAAAAAGATTTCTAAATATATGCTTGTTCCACCAATTGAGGTTTTGTTTAAGTCTTTTAAGCTTAAGCCAAAGCCGAATCATGGCTTTAACAGAATTATCTGGGTGAACAGGAGCCATCCAATTAGTGAAATCGCCATGTCGGGTCCACATATTTTAGAATCTAAAAGGTGAGGGAGTGAATGGGTTAGAGGGGGGAGTTTTGATAGAGACCAAAAGAGGAGCATGATCAGACAAAGTTCTGCTCAAATGCTCAACAGAGGAAAGAGGCCACTAATTGATCCAAAGAGAATTAAAAAGGGTCCTGTCAAGAAGCTGCCAAATTCTAGAGTTATGCCACGTGCAATCAAACCCAGAAAAACTAATGTCAATCAGATTACAATCTAGGATCATATTGGAGAAGTCTTCCATGGAATGGAGATTATGAGAACATCCTCCCCTCCTTTCCGAAGAAGCAATGATAGTGTTGAAATCACCCCCAACCAACCAGGGAAGGTAAACCAAGGAGGCGAAGGTTCTTAAGTGACTCCAAAGGATGTTCCTACCGGCTCTTTTACAAGAAGCATAGATAAAGGAACCAAAAGCCGAAAACTCACCTAATGAGATTTTGACATTAACCAATTGATCAAGATCATCAATGATGGAAATGGTAATGGAATTATTCCAAAAACACCATATTTTATTATTAAGATTGAAGAGGAAATTTTGAAATCCAAGCGATCTAGCAACATGGGAAATCTTGGAAGAGTTAATGAAAGGCTCAATAATAACAAGTAATTTGATGTTATGAGCACGACAGAGGCTCCTAACACGGTTGCGGATAGGGAGAGTCCAACAACCCCAGATATTCTAACTAAGAAAATTAATCATAAGAAATCCAAAATGGAAAAGGTAAAAAAAAGAAATGGAAAAAGAAAGAGAGGAGGGCATAATTATTTGTGAGGTGTTAGAGAAGAACGTGTGGTTCTAGTGAAGTTATTATTAATCATTTTGGCTTTATAAGATTTTTTTTAATAATAGTTTGGAAGGGTCTATCAGTATCCAAAGTATCTCTATCAGAAAGGGATTGGTTTTTGGTTTCCATAATAAGAGCAGTATTAGTCAATGTTTTAGTAGTGGTGATTTCTCCTTCTTCAGTATCAGAGTAAGAATGAGGAATGGGGATTGCCTGCATATCACTCTATAAAGAAATAGATGGGGAGGTTCTTGAACAATTAATAGTACAAAAATCATTCTTATTGCCATGATGCATAATCAGATTTTGGTCTGACTCCAAAGGATTAACATTATTTTGATCCAATATAAGATTCCCATTCAAATTGTCATTAAGATTCAGATGGAGCAAAGGATTGTCATGAGAAGCCAAATTATTACAAGTGGGAGTAGTAAGTAATCATTAGTTTCTTCACACACCTCAATGGTAGTATTTTTACCAAGCTCAGAATGTTTTTCATTAGATAAATCAGTAGGTAATAAAGGGGTAGGTGTAGGAGGATGAGTTCCATTAGGAGTAGCTTTAGGCACATAAACTAACTTATTAGTTTTCCCAGTTCCAAGAGAGGAATTAGTATCCTGTGATATATTCTTTTTGAGGTTAGGGTGTAACACAAAGCATTCAGAGTGATCATGACCATGGATCTTATAGTGAGTACAAAAGATGGGGAAATTTTCAAATTCTACTTTCTGGTTATATCCGAATTTTTTCGAACCGATCCAAACTTCTTTGCGGTATTTTTTGGTAATGTAAATCTCAGCCAAGATTCGTGCAATAGATGGTCGAGATCTAGCGGCAGTGGCTTGATCAATTTGAAGGGGTCTACCAAATAGAGCCCCAACCACAAATAGAACTTGGTGAGTAACAAAGTGAATTCTCATGTTGGAAAAGCAAGCCATAAGGAATAATAGGGGATTCCTCTTTGACATAAAAAAGGGGTGACCATTTCAAGAGCCGCATTTGACAATTATACACATAATAGGAGGGAAGAGCAAAGACTCAAAAATAATCTAAATCTTTTGATAACTGAATAAGGATATGTCGAGGATCAATTATCCTAATAGTGAAGACTCTCGAAAGCTTTAAGCTATGGAAGAAAGATCGGATATTATCTAGAGTAGGGTGCCGTAGAGAGAATTTACCTACCAAAGAGAACTCAAAAGGCTTAGCTAATTTCTCCACATCCTGGTCAGAACACATGATAGCCGGCAATCCACGAAATGAGGTTGAAATTAAGGTAACTAAGGCATTAGAAAAAGGGTTCCTACCAGAAAGAGCATCCTTAAAGGACTAGACAGCAGGTTCATAATCAGATCCAAAGTACCTTTAGGATCGAAGGGCAAAGTCGGTGCATCCAGGAGTGACGAGCTCGATTGAATGGAGAGAGATTCCTCCACCATTGAATGATCTAGTGAGAGTCACATAAGCAACCAAGCCGAGAGAAGAAATGCAACCAAGCATTAAAACATCGATCACGATCAAGAGCTGAAATGTGGCCAAACACAAAAATTGCACAAAACACAAAATTGAAGAGTTTTAGAGAGTTGTGGTTTAGGTTTTTTTGGGGTTGGCTCAGGGTTTAGTTTGTGTTTGGTGTGGCTTTAGGTTTAGTGGCTAAGTTTGTAAGGCTCAGGGATCAGTTTAGTGGCCTGTGGTTTTGATCAGGGCCTGGGGTGGTCAGCCTAGGGCCTGTGGTCAGATCAGCATTTATGGAGGACTAGGCTTGGGTCAGGGTCTGGGTAGGCCTGGGGATCAGTGAGGTTAAGATTATGGTCAGGTAAGTAGGGTGCATGTAGGGTAGGTAGGGGTTTGGATTTAGTATTTAGTGCATGTGGTTTTAGGGTTTAGGATTTTCCAGAAAACCATTTAAACCCAGGGTTTAGTTTTATCATTTATTTAGTTTATTTTACATTTTTATCATGATTTTTTATTTTATTTAGGTATTTTATTTATTTTATGTTTATTTATTTTAGTTTGATTTTATTTTAGTTTATCTTTAGGTTTTAGTTATTTATTTTAGTTATTTTATTTTTATTTTATTTTATGTTTATTTTATTCTTATTTAGGTTTTTTATCTATTATTTTAGGTTTAGTTTTTTTTATCGTTTATTTTAGGTTTTATTTTAGTTTAGGTTTAGGTTTATTTTAATTTTATTTTATTTAGTGTAGGTTTAAGTTTAGTTTAGTTTATTTTAGTAGTTTAGGTTTTATTAATTTTAGTTTAATTTATGGTTAGATTTATTTTATTTTGGTTTAGGGTTTTTTTTTTAGGGTTTAGGTTTATTTTCATTTAATATTAAGTTTTATGGTTTATTTTTAAGTTTATGTTTTATTTAGTTTTTATTTTAATTTTTTTATGTTTATTTTATTTTTATTTTATGTTTAGATATTATTTTAATACGATTTTTATTTTTAGGTTTATTTTATTTTTTTAGTTTAGTTAAGGTTTTTATTTATTTTATTTTTTTTAATTTTATTTTTTTATTTCATTTTATTTTTAGGTTTAGGTTTAGATTTAGATTTTAGTTTAGGTTTTTATTTTATTTTATTTAGGTTTAGTTTTTTGATTTATTTTATTTTTAAGTTTTATTTTGCTTGGTTTTATTTTTTAGAGTTCTGTGGTTTCGTTTAGGGTTTAGGGTTTAGGTTTTTTTAGGGTTTTAGGGTTTAGGTTTGGGTTTAGGATTTAGATTTTATTTATTTTAGTTTAGTTTATTTAAGCAAAGTTTATGTTTATTTTATTTTATTAATTTTAGTTTAGGATTTTTTTTTTTAGTTTAGTTTTATGTTTAATTTTTTTATTTATTTTAAGTTTTTTTGGTTTATTTTTTGTGTTCAGTTTGTTTAGTTTTATTTTTTATTTTATTTTAGGTTTATTTTATTTTATGGCATCTAGTTTTTTATTTTATTTGTGTTTTATTTTAGGTTTATTTTATTCTTTAGCATATTTTAGGTTTATTTTATTTTATTTTTATCTTTATTTTATTTAAGATCAGTTTTAGTTTTAGTTTTGTTTTATTTAGGTTTTGGTTTTATTTTATTTTATTTAGTGCCATTTAGTTTAAGCTCAGTTTTAATTTACCTGATTAGGGTTTCATGGTTTAGTTTTGAGCTCAGGGTTTGTGGTTTCTCAGGGCTAGTGCCAGGATTTAGGGTTTGTTTAGGTTTGTGGGGCCCAACATCCGGGTCTTATAGTGTGGTTTGGGTTTGTGGTTTATTAGGCTCAGTGGCTCCTGGGCCTGTAATTACCAGTGGCCTGTGTCACTTAGTCTGCAGGCCCAGTGGTTCAGGGCTAGTGGACGCCTCAGGGCCCAGGAGGTCAGGGTTTTGGGCTCAGTGTCATCCTTATTTATTTTTGGGGAGGGTTCCAGTCATACTGAAGTTTTAAAAGCCCAGTGGCCCATGGCTCAGCCTCAGGCTCAGTTTAGGCTCAGCCTCAGGGCCTGGATTTACTCCATTTGGCCCAGGGTCTTAATCGCCCATAACTCCAGGATCAGTGGCCTCCGTCAGTCAGTTTAGTGGCAGGTCTGGCTGATCAGGATTATGGTAAGTTTAGTTTGTGGTCTTGGGTGGGGCTTTAGGGTAGGGTTAGACAGCTAGGTTTGGGATCAAAGCCAGTTTGTTTTATAGTTTAGTATTTGGTTTAGGGTTTGGGCTAGTGTTTAGGATTTTTTTTTTTTTTAATTCTAAACCCAGTTTAGTTTATTTAGTTTATTTAAATTATTTTATATTTTGTTTAGTTTATTTTTTTATTTTATTTTGTTTATCTTATTTATTTTAGTTTAGGATTTTATTTTAGTTTATTTTTAAGTTTTAGTTTAGCTTAGTTTTCTAGTTTAGTTTCATTTTTATTTTATTTATTAGGTTTACATTTTATTTTATTTTAAGGTTTAGGTTTAGGTTTTATTTTACTTTGTGTCCAGGTTTTAGGTTTTTTTTTGGGTTTATCTTTAGGTTTAGCTTATTTTAGTTTATTTAATATTTAGGATTTGTTTAGGTTTAGTTTCTGTGCCTAGGTTTAGTTTTATTTATTTTGGCTTATATTTTACCCAGGTTTATGTTTTATTTATTAATTTTAGGTTTAGGTTTTATTTTTTATTTATTTTAAGTTTATTGCTTAGTTTAAGTTTTATTTAGTTTTATTTTAGGTTGATTTTATTTTCTTTATGTTTATTTAACTTGTTTATTTTGGTTTTACTAGTGTGTTTTATTTAATCTTTAATTAAATTTTAATTCTTTAATTATATTTTTTATTATTTTTATTTTGTTTGTGTTTAGGTTTAGTTTAGGTTTTAGTTTAGGTTTTTATTTTTAATTTATTTTATCTTATTTAGGTAAGTTTTTATTTATTTTATTTTAGGTTATATTTAGTTTAGGTTTATGTTTAGGTTTTAGGGTTTAGGATTGTTTAGGGTAAGCCCAGTGGCCTGGGTGGGGCCTAGGCTCAGTGGAGGCTCAGGGTATGGTCAGTAGGTTTAGGGTTTAGGCCTAGTTTACTTTGGGTTGGGTTTAAGATCAAGGCCTTTAAGTTTATTTATCTTAGTTTAGGCTCATTTATCTTTTGTTTATCTTTAGGTTTAAGTTTTTTTAAGTAGTTTAGGTTTAGTTCTTTAATTATTTTAGGTTATTTTTGGGTTATTTTGGTATAGGTTATTATTTAGTTTTATCTATGTTTATTTTATTTTATTTTACATTGTATTTATTTTATTTAGGTTTTAATTTGGGTTTATTTTATATTTATTTTAATTCATGGTTTATTTATCTTATTAATTTAGTTTTATTATTATTTTATTTTATTTTGCTGTTTAGGTTAATGTTTAGGTTTCTATTTTATGTGCATGTGGATTTATTTATTTATTTTATTTTGTTTATTTAATTATTTAATTTTAGGTTTTAGGTCATTATTTCACTGCCATGGCTCATGATCTGAGCCTGGTGGCCTGTGGTTTGGCCTAGGGCTCAGGCATGTGGTCTTGGCTTAGGCTCAGTAAGGGCTAGGTCCAGTGGTTCTGTGGCTCAGGTCCTGGGTTTGTGTTTTGGCCCAGTCAGTGGCCCAGTGCCATTGGCTCATGGCTGGAGTACTGTGGTTGAGGCCTGTGGTTTAGGATCTAGGTCAGGAGCATTTAGGTCAGCCTTTATGTCTTGTGGATCTTGGGCTCAGTGTCTGGCCTGTGGCTCAGGATTTTATGGCTCAGTCAGGTCACCAGTGTTTGTTCAGATTAAGGTTTAGGTTTTAGTCCCGGCCTCAGTGGCTGGCCTTTCTAGCCTCAGGCTTTAGCCTTGGCCTAGTCAGTTCAGGGTGTGGCTCAGATTGGGTCAATGATTTCCTGGGCTTGGCTTAGTTTGGGGTTTAGTGGTCAATTGGTTTTCTAGGTTTAAGGGCTCAGGTTTAGGGTCAGCTTAGTAACACCATTTTAGGTTGTGTGAGTTTAGTATTTGTGGATATAGTGTTTAGGGTTTATTTAGGTTTTAAAAAAAGGAACTGATAGGTTTAAGTTTATTTAGTTTATTTAGTTTATTATATATGTTTATTAAGGTTTATTTATTTTTGTTTAGTTTATTTATTTGTGTTTATTTATTTTAGTTTATTTTTTGGTTTAGGTTTACGTTTTCAGTTATTTTTATTATTTAGTTTTACTTTTATTTTATTTTTAGGTTTAAGTTTTATTTAATATTTTTAAGTTTAGGTTTTATTTTTTATTTTTAGGTTTAGGTTTAGGTTTTTATTTTACTTTTTTATGCTTGTGTTTTAGGTTTTTATTTTAGGTTTATTTTTAGGTTTGGGTTTTTTTTCATTTATTTTATTTTATTTAGTTTAGCTTTGGGCTTAGGTTTAGTTTATTTTAGGTTTAGGTTCAGGCTTTATTTATTTTAGTTTAGTTTATTGAAATTTATCTTTAGGTTTATTTTATTTTTATTTTAGGTTTAAGTTTTTTTTAGTTTATGGTTTAGGTTTTATTTTTATTTATTTTTAGGTTTTATTTTGGGTTTATTGCTTAGGTTTAGGCTTCTATTTTGTTCTTATTTTATTTTATTTTAGGTTGATTTTATTTTTATTTTACATTTAGGTTTTTTTAGGTTTATTCTATTTTATTAGTTTAGTTTAGGTTTTTATTTATTTTATTTTAGTTTAGCTTTTATATTATATTTAATTTTATTTTTATATTTAGGTTTAGGTATATTTTTAGGTTTTAGTTTAGGTTTTTATTATTTATTATTATTATTATTATTTTACTTAAGTTTAGGTTTTCTTATTTATTTTATCTGTAGGTTTTATATAGTTGAGGTTTTTTTTAATAAAGAACAAATTTAGATTCAACATTTCTTCTTTTTAATTTTATCAACCATGTAACAAACCAAGTTTTTGAAGACAAGCGACGACATAGATAAAAAATGAGCATGCATAGAGTAAATCAAAAACCATAGATAACTTGAACTGTATCTACTATAAAGACACAATTAAGTAAGGAACAGATCGGATTGACCGTTCATCCATTTCTCTAGTTCCCATCACAACCACCCTGGCATCTCGAGCAGTGGGATCCACCATCATATCCTTGATCTCTCCCCTCCGCCACCACCAAGGCTATAACCTCCATCATTCCTCCTACCTCCATGACCACCATTACCCCGACCACCACCTCCATATCTACCAGCACCTCCAGATCCCCCAACACCACTGTACACGCTGCCACCTTCACCTCCACCACCGATCTGGATTGATCCCGTGTGATGTTTCTACCCAAGGTTCCGCCCATTCTTAGGTTTAGTTTAGGTTTAGTTTAATGGTGATTATGTTTTAATTTATTTAGTTACCTTAGGTTAGGTTTAGGATTTAGGGCTTAGAGTTTTATTTTTAAAATTAAGAAAACTAATAGGTTTAGGTTTAATTAGGTTATTTTTATTTATTTTAGTTTATTTTATTTTTTCATTATATTTATCTTTATTTTTTTTATTTAGTTTAGTTTGTTTATTTTAGGTTTATGCTTATTTTTTAGTTTGGTTTTATTTTTATTTTATTTTTTAGGTTTAGGTTTTATTTTTTATTCTTAGGTTTAGGTTTTTTTTTAGGTTTAGGATTTTGGTTTTTATTTTAGGTTTATTTTTGGGTTTTATTTTTTAACTTAGGTTAAGGTTTATTTTTAGTTTATTTTATTTTATTTAGTTTAGAGTTTAGGTTTAGTTTATTTTAGGTTTATGTCTTTATTTTAAAATTTAGTTTATTTTAGTTTAGGCTTAGGTTTATTTTATTTTATCTGTAGGTTTTTTTTTTAAGTTTATGGTCTTTATTTTTTAGGTTTATTTTTTAGGTTTATCTTTAGGTTTAAGTTTATTATTTTATTTTATTTTATTTTAGGTTTTATTATTATTTAGTAAGATTTAATTTTTTATGTTTTTCTGATTTATTTAATTTTTAGTTTGTTTAGGTTATTATTTATTTTATTTTAGTTTAGTTTTATTTTTATTATTTATTTTTTGGTAGGTTTAGGTTTTGGTTTTAGGGTTTAGATTTTAAGGTTTAGGGTTTAGGGTTTAGTGTTTTAGGGTTTAGATTTTAGGGTTTAGGGTTTAGGGTTTAAGATTTTGGTTCTGGTTTAGGGTTGTAGATTTAGGGTTTGGAGTTTAGTTTAGACTTATGGTATTCTTTTAAAATCAGAACCCCAGAAGTTTATTTAGTTTATTATTTATTTATGATTATTTATTTTTTTTATTTTATTTTTGTTTATTTTATTTTATTATTATTTTATTTTATTTTAGATTTTTATTTTATTTTTAGTTTTTTTATTTTATTAAGTGTTCTTTTGTCTAGTTTAGCTTTTATTTATTTTATTTAGTTTTTTTTTATTTTATTTTCTTTTAGGTTTAGTTTAGGTTTAGGTTTAGGTTTAGATTTAGGTTTTAGTTTATGTTTGATTTTATTTTATTTTTTATTTTATTTTGGTTTAGGCTTTTATTTATTATTTTAGGTTTTATTTAGTTTGGGTTTAAGTTTTTAGATTTTTAGGGTTTAAGGTTTAGGGTTTAAGTTTTAAGATTTTGGGTTTTGGGTTTAGGGTTTAGGGTTTAAATTTTAGGGTTTAGGTCTTAGGGTTTAGGGTTTTAGGGTTTTAGGGTTTAAGGTTTAGGGTTTAGGGTTTAGGGTTTTAGGGTTTAAGGTTTAGGGTTTAGGGTTTAGGTTTTATGTTTAGGGTTTTGGGTTTTTTTAACAGAGAACAAATTCAGATTCAACATTTCTTCTTTATGATTTCATCAACCAAGTAATAGACCAAGTTTTTTAAGACACAAGTGACGACATAGATAAAAAATGTGCACACATTAAGCAAATCAAGAACCCTAGATTACTAGAACCGTCTTTACAGTAAAGACAATTTTGTAAGCAGCAGATCGGATCGACCATTCTTTAGTTTCTCTAATTCCCATCAGAACCACCCCAACCTCTCAAATAGCAGGATCCACACTCATATCCCTGATCTTTCCTTCCGCCACCACCATGGTTGTAACCTCCATCGCTCCTCCCACCTTCATAACCACCACTGCCTAGACCACTACCTCTATATCCACCAGTACATCCAGATCCCCCATCACCATAATCATAATCGCCCCCTCTTCCTTCTTTCTCATCTAAACTGAGCTGTTAATGGTGATGTTCCTATTGTTAAGGTTCTCATTCTTTAGCTTTAGGTTTAGGTTTATTAGGCTTTAGGGTTTAGGTTTATTTCTTAATTTGTTTAATTACTTTAGGTTCAGATTTAGGTTTTGGGGTTTAGGTTTTGGGGTTTAGGGTTTAGGGTTTAGTTTAAGGTTTAGGGTTTAGGGTTTAGGGTTTAAGGTTATAGGGTTTATACTTTTAGGGATTATGGTTTAGGGTTATTGTTTAGGGTTTGGGCTTTTTTTTTAGGATTTAAATTAAGTAAACCGATAGGTTTAGGTTTGTTTAGTATATTAAGTTTAGTTTATTAATTTAAAATTTTAGTATACTCTTTTTTTCATTTAAGTTTACTTTTTTATTTTTATTTAGTTTAGTTTATTTATTTTTGGTTTATTTATTTTAGTTTAGGCTTTTTATTTTAGTTTATTTCTTAGGTTTAGGTTTATTTTTATCCGAGTTTTATTTTATTTTATTTATTAGGTTTAGGTTTTATTTTTATTTTAGGTTTATGTTTAGGTTTTTTATTTTTTTATGTTTAGGTTTATTTTATTTTATTTTATTTAGGTTTTTTTTTTGTTTAGGGTTTAAGTTTTAATTTTCCTTTATTTTTAGGTTTATTGTTTAGGTTTAGGATTTTATTTAGTTTTTATTATATTTCATTTTAGGTTTATTTTATTTTTATTGTACGTTTAGTTTATATTTTATTTAGGTTTTCCATTTTAAATTCATTTATTTTTTTTAGTTTAGTTTAAGTTTATTTATTTCATTTATATTTATTTTTTATTTTATTTTATTTTTAGTTTTAGGTTTTATATTTACCTTACTTTATTATTAGTTTTTATTTTATTTTATTTTTTTTATTTTATTTAGGTTTAAGTTTTTTATTTATTTTATTTTTATGTTTTATTTAGTTTAGGGTTTCAGTTGGGTTTAGTTTGATGTTTATTTAGGGTTTAGGGTTTAGTTTTTTAGGGTTTAGTAGTTTTTGTGGTTTGTGTGGTTTAGATTGTGGTTTAGGTTGGTTCAGTTTTAGTTTTTAGGTTTAGGGTTTTAGGGTTTGGGGTTTGGTTTAGGATTTAGTGTTTAGCATGGGCTCATGTGTTTTTTTTAAATTAAAAACCCATAGTATGTTTATCAGTTTATTTAGTTTATTTTATATTTTTGTTTAGGTTTATTTTTTTTATTTCTTTTATCTTTTTGATGTTTATTTATTTAGTTTTTTTGTTTTAGTTTATTATTTAGGTTTTAAGTTTATGCTTATTTTTAGTTTAGTTTTATTTTATTTTATTTTACATTTAGGCTTTATTTTTATTTTTAGGTTTAGGTTTAGTTTCATTTTATTTTTTTAGGTTTATGTTTTTGGTTTTAGTTTAGGTTTAGGTTTATTTTAGTTTATTTTATATTAGTTTTTAGGTTTAAGTTTATTTATATATTAGGTTTAGGTTTTATTTATTTTAGTTTAGGTTTTTTTTTTAGGTTTTTTTTAATTTTTTAGGGTTTAGTTTATTTATGTTTATTATTTTTAGGTTTTATTTAGTTTTATTTTATTTTTATTTTATTTTACATTTAGGTATTATTTTATTTTTTTGTTTAATCCAGGTTCATTTTATTTTATTATTATATTTTATATTTATTTTATTTTTTTTTAGTTTAGGCTCTTTTAGTTTAAGTTTTATTTTATTTTATTTTATTTTATTTAGGTTTTGGTTTTTACTTTTATTTTTTAGGTTTATTTATTAGGTTTATTTTATTTAGGTTTAGGTTTACCCACTTTAGGTCTATTTAGTTTAGGCCCAGGTGTGGGTTTAGGGCCCAAAACCACCCATCTTACCATGGTCTGATAGGGCCTTAGGATCTGGGGGTTTGGCCCAGTGGTTGTTAGCCTTGGCCTTAGGGCCCAGGTAGTTCAGGTCAGGAGGGCCTGGGTTTTAGGCTCAGGTTTGGGAAGGACGTTTAGGGCCTGGGTCAGTGGCTCAGGTCAAGCCTAATAGCCTTGTGGCCCAGGGTGGTTTTGGTTAGGCCTGGGCCCAGGTCATTAGGGCCTATAGTCAGATTGGTTTCAGGGTCAGTTTGGGTAGGGCCCAGGGGTCATTTAGCCCAGCCAGATAGAGTATCTGGGTGGGGTCCTTGGCCCATGACTCAGTGGCCTTTAGGTCAGTTTAGGTCAGTGGCCTGTGGAGAAGATCATAAGCCTGACAGGTTTAGTCAGTGGTCAGTGGCCTGGGTTTGGGTTTAGGCCTGGGGTGGAGGGTCAGAGGCCTTATGGTCTTTGGTTTAGGATTTAGTGTGGTCAGTAGGACCCCAGTGGTTAAACAAAGAAACCCATATGTTTAGGTTTTAATTTATATACATTAGGTTAATTTTTATTTTATCTTTTATTTATTTTCGTTTAGGTTTATTTATTTTATTTTTTTAGGTTTATGTTTTTTAGTTTAGTTTATTTTACTTTTAGGTTTAGGTTTATTTTATTTTTAGGTTTAGCATCGGTTTTATTTTCTTTTGGTTTAGGTTTTAGGTTTTTATTTTAGGTTTATTTTTTAGGTTTTATTTTAGTTTATTTTATTTTAGTTTTAGTTTATTTACTTTATTTTAGGTTTAAGGTTTATTTATTTTAGTTTAATTTATTTTTAGTTTAGGTTTAGGTTTTTTTTAGGTTTTTTTAATTTTTAGGGTTTAGGTTTATTTATGTTATTTTTTAGGTTTTTTTTAGTTTTATTTTATTTTATTTTATTTTACATTTAGGTATTATTTTATTTTTTTTGTTTATTTTAGTCTTATTTTTATTTTTTAGTTAATTTTATATTTTATAATTTATTTATTTTTTTTTTAGTTTAGGCTTAGGTTTTAGTTTAGGTTTTTATTTTATTTTATTTTTTATTTTATTTAGTTTTTGGTTTTTTACTTATTTTATTTTTAGGTTTTATTTAGTTTAAGTTTTTATTTTATTTAGGTTTAAGTTTTTTTAATTTTACTTTTAGATTTTATTTAGTTTAGGTTTAGGTTTTTAGGGTTTTAGGGTTTAAAACCACCCATCACTGATGGTTTCAGGGTGTAGTCTGGGGGTCATAGTCCAGTGGCTCATTGGTAGGTTTAGCCTGGTGGGCCCAGTATCAGGAGTGGTCCCAGTGGAGTTCAAGGTTTGGTAGGGTCTTTAAAGGTTTAGTCAGGGGACGCAGGCCTGAGCCCAGGGGTCAGCTCAGGCCCGGGCTCCAAGCCTAATCAGCCAGTGGCCCAGGGTCTTTGGGCTCAGGCCTGGTGGCCCAGTCAGTTAGGCCCAGCCAGACTGCTGGAGTGGGGTCTGGGGAGTTTAAGCCCAGGGCCTATGATTTAGCCCAGGGCCTGGGTCTGAGCTGATAGATTTAGTTAGTGGGTGGTAGGAGTTTAAGAGGTTTAAGGTTTAGGGGCCTGGTAGTTTAGGGGGGTGCAGCTCAGGGTTTGGTTTGGTCTTTTTAGGTCAGGATTTAGTGTTTAGGTAGGGTCCAGGACCTGTGGTCATTAAACAAAGAAACCCGATATTTAGGTTTTTAGTTTATTTTATATTATTTTAGGTTAATTTTTTATTTTTATTTTTTTTCATTTATTTATTTTCGTTTAAGTTTTTATTTAGTTTATTTTTTAGGTCTAGGTTTAGGTTTATGTTTTTTTAGTTTAGTTTTATTTTTACTTTTTTTTTAGGTTTAGGTTTTATTTTTTATTTTTAGGTTTAGGTCGGTTTTAATTTTTCTTTTTTAGGTTTAGATTTTAGGTTTTTATTTTAGGTTTATTTTTAGGTTTAGGCTTATTTTTAGTTTATTTTATTTTATTTAGTTTAGGTTTATGTTTAGGTTTACTTTATTTTAGGTTTAGGTTTTATTTATTTTAGTTTAATTTATTTTAGTTTAGGTTTAGGTATTTATTTATATATTTTAGATTTAGGTTTTTTTTTTCTTTTTAAGGTTTAGGTTTTATTTTTAATTTATTTTTAGGTTTATTGCCTAGGTTTAGGTTTTTATTTAGTTTTTATTTTAGGTTGACTTTTTATTTATTTTATGTTTATGTTTTACTTTTAAGTTTATTTTATCTTTTAGTTTAGTTTAGGTTATTATTTATTTTGTTTTAGTTTAGTTTTTTTTTTTTTTTTTTTAGGTTTAGGTTTAGATTTAAGTTTATGTTTTAGTTTATGTTTTTATTTTATTTTTATTTATTTTATTTTGTTTAGGTTTAGGTTTTTCTTTACTTATTTTATTTTTAGGTTTTATTTAGTAGGTTTAGGTTTTCAGGTTTTTAGGGTTTAGGGTTTATGGATTTTTTTTTTTTTTTGGAAAACCCATATAGGGGGAATTTTATTGCCACAAAAAAGGTTACAAGGTCCTTAAAGGGGATAAACTCCAGAACTACTGCTCAAAGAACTACAATCAGCCTAGGGAGTAAATCACATATCTAAGAACATCCAAAAGCAAAAAAAAAGAGATAAGCAAGCAAAAGAAAAGAGATAAGCAAGCAAAAGGAACAAATTGAATAACATATATAAGCAAATGAAGGATAAGGGTCAATGTTCTGCAGGATGGGAGAATGCATGACACAATGGAGTAACCTACAAGAGAAAAAAGGAAAAGCACCTGTATAGCATCCATTTGATAAAAGTCTTGATATCCTTAGTACCTGCAAATATAATCAAAACCATATACAGGGTAGATAGAGAATTAACAGAAGCTAGAATGAGAAAGGGGTTCCCATCCTGGTTATAGGACCCAATATAAGACACCATGTCAACGAATTCCCAGCACCAATACAAGTAGTTCATCATATTCATTAGAAGCTCACTATAAGTCCACCCATTCGATAGAGCATGATAAGGTTTGAATATGAATTAGTTAAGATCATCTTAACAAAGGATCCGCATAAGTCTAATAAAGCTAGGCAAAAGATAAGAGAAGCAAAAGTAAAATGGTTTTGAAGCAATGCAAAGACCATAAGCAAAGAAACAACAAATAGTAACACCACATTGCCGCCTGTGTGAATTAACTAACCCGCAAGAAACCGTAAAGTCAAGAAACCCCAAGCCCAATTCACGCAAGAAACCGAAAGTCGGAACCCCAAGCCCATTAACCACGATTCTGAAGTCAGATGGGTTGGAAAGAAAGTAGCAGATAATAAAAATAAGGTAGAGGGCAGCTTCTCCTTTATTTGGAGGCTCTCCCCACAATAAAAAAATTACAGTAAGAGATAATCAGAGCAAAAAAGTTTAGTAAAAGGTTGCTTAGAAGCAGAAATAGTAGTCTAGTTATACCAAAAGCAATAACAGTAATAACCTGCTGGGTGACCAATAACCCAACTATCTATAAAAGTTAAAATAGTGATTAAGACCAGGTAAACCAGAAGAGTACTCCTCATGATATGTTCTCATCATAGTCAAGAGAGGAAAATAACAACAGATAGATCGACCCGGATATTAGGAGAAAAATAAGACAAAAAAACAAAGAGCACATGCTGAGCAAGGTACTCTAAAAATAAAAAACCAACAATGGAGGTAATGATATAATTCCATTCCTGCAAAGTGATATTAAAGTAGACATGGGATTTCCAAAAAGTACAAAGATAAGGAAGGTTGCAACCATTTGATGCTCTCAGCGGTCCTACCTTGGACAAAAGTAAAATTTGCAAGAAGCAAGAAAATTAGCAAAATCCCAACTCGGTTGTCTCTGATTCTAATCAGGAATGAAAGAAAGTAGCAGATAGGAGGATAGGTAATGAGCGACTCCCCACCACAAGCTAATAAGAGACATTCAATGCAAAGCAGTTGATGTCATTGCTTAAGCAGACACATTAATCCAATTACAAAGATAATGATAGTAATAACCGAGGTTGGCCAATTATGCAAATAAGATAAACCATTGATTAAGTTCAAGCAGAACAGAAAAATGATCTTCATGATTTGCATGTTCCCATCGTAGCATACGGGGGGAAACAAATAGCAGGGAAGACCAACAGTAGCCCATATATTAGCAGAAAAGACATAAAGAAAAACAAAGAAAACTTGCTGGGAAAGGTACTCAAAATTCAGAAAACCAATAGTGGAGATATTGTTACAGTTTTTACGCCCATTAAGAAAAGCAATCTTTAAGAACAAAGATATAAAATACATAATGAATGAGTTCAAGTAATTCCCACCAGAGTAAACATTAGTACCCACAACCTCAACAAAGGAAAAATAAAAATCCATTAAATAACTCCAAACCTGCTGAGCATGCGAAACAAGTCCAGAAATAGCAAGATTGACAGTAGCCTCAAGGGTCCAATTCAGCCGACAACTAAGAAAGGAGATACCAACAAGTTGACCATAGGAAAATCCATTAAGTGTAGAGATAGCATAAAATCGATCCCATAATGAAAGAGAAGAATTCTCACTATGGCAAACAGAACCAGGATGAAAAGAGCAACAGCATGTGTGACAAAAATAGCCCAGCTGATAATAACACAAACAGTTGGAAAATCGAGAATCAAAAACATCCATAAGTCATAAAGACAACAATCTGGAAATAGGTCCCAAAAAACCAATGACTAGCATTGAAAGGAATAACAAGACCTTTCCAGATAAAGAAAATCTGATCTAGTAGCAAACCTAGAATGAGAGGAAAATAAAGTAAAACCAAAAGAGAGGCAAACATAAAACCCATGCTAGGGGAAAGAGAAAATAAGACAAAAAAACAAATTATCTTGAGACAAAGAGCGAAAAGAGATTGACAAAGCCTCTTAGAAACATCACGCACAAAAGGATCACCTAAACAGCCAGAATCAATTTGAAAAAAGTCCATCCAGTTCAAAAAATAAACAGTGCAGAAAGAAACAATAGAATGCCAGAGATTCCACCCAGTCAAAGTAAAAGAAGCATAAAAAGATTACCAACAAGTAGTATCAAAGTTTTGCACAAAAATAAGTTTGCCAGAAGGGGTAAAGTGGTCAGCAGCAGCCTATAAGAAAACCTGCAAAAAATAACCTTGGCAGGTGGAAGAAAAGATGAAAGCCTCCCACAACAAGATCCCACCAAAGGGACCTTCGAATCAAGATGGTTTCCAAAGAAGCGGTGATTGGGGTCCAGATTCGGTAGATAGACAAGAAGAAGATAAATATGCAAAAGGCCAAAAACCTCTTCACTTAGAAAAATAAAATAAAGATAACTCCCAAAATAAAAGGAAAAGGTCGACGCTAGAGTCAAAGAGAATATCAAGCGGCAGAGTTCTAATAGGAGACAAGCATGTCAAAAGGCCACCATCATTATCGGTAAAATCCAACAACCTAATATTAAATCATCAAAATAAATATTGCAACCAGCATAATGAACACTAATACAATGCATAGAAATAACATAGGTAACTAAGATGCTCTAAGCAGTAATATCTTTGAGAAACATCTCGTTACAGAAATTAATGGTAGTAGCTAAACCCATAAAAATAAATATCTCCATCCAACAATGATTAAGCCCCCTAGGATTAGGAATGAAGGCAGCATTGATATTAAAATCCCAAATAGGAATGGTGTTATAAAACCAATAGCAGCCGACACATAGCTCAACAAAATTCTAATGCAGGATATTAGTATGCACATAGCTCAAAAATAGCCCTTTATCAGTGCAAATGCCAAAAGCAGAGAGCCTCCAAATAAAGGAGAAGCTATTAAAACACCAAATCATGGCACAAAGATCAAGACAGTAAGTAATATCCATGTGAAGCATCCATAAAAGACACAAAAAGGAACAAAAAGCCATAAAATAAAGAGACATACAGTTAAAAGATGAATGGACAGTATACACCAAAAGATTAGATTAAGTTCTGAGATAAGGAAACCCAAAATTGTCCATCTTAACCACCATTAAGTGTTTGGGTAAGGTGAGTTGATCAAAGAAGATGATACCATCGGATCTAGCACCAGATTGGCAAGGTAGTCGGCCAAGCATTTTCACGCTAAACATGAGTGATGTTAAAATTCAGTTGGGAAAGAAAAGCTCTAGTTTTCTTGAGGAGGTAGTACAATTCAGTGCTGCTCATTTTTTTGGAAGTCAAAAGATAAATCAGCTGAAGAGCATCCATCTCAATCCAAATATTGAGCCAGCCATTTTGGAGGCAAATCTCAAGAGCTTTGTAGACTGCCATAAGCTCAGTTAATGGGACAGTTCAGGAAATAAGGGGATAAGCAAAAGCACATAGTACTATACCCCAGAGTTCGAAAATGCCACCACAACTGAGCCATTATGAGAGATAGAGCCATCGATAATTTAAATAATATGGTCAAGAGGTTTTTCCAATAAACAATCTTGTCATTTTCGATAAGGTTGGTCGGAGTTAAAGCCCGGTTTATTGGCCACAAATTTACACCTTTGAATTATGCGTAATGAATGAGATTGGTTTTAAACAAGTCATAAATTTTGTTTTAGTTCTAGCAATAATCCTCACGTGGTTCATAGGGATCCCATGATGTTTTGCATCATTTGTCCATCCATATGAACGATAAGAATGATAGCTTATGACTTTAATGTGACCTTTAATAGTATTATCAAAATAGACTTCAAGAAGTTGATATAAAGTAAGAGAGCCATTGAAATTGGGTGTTAAAAGATCATCATACCAAATCCAAAGTTTAGAAGCAGTGGCCCCATTAACAGAAACATGATTAACATTCTCAATATGGAAACAACATTGACATTTAGAGGGTAAATGGAATCCTTTACCCCACAACAAGGAATCAACAGGGATAAAATTTTTTAGAATATGCCAAGTAAGAATAGAATAAAAAGTAAGGATATTGTTATTCCAAAGTTTGGAGAACACATAGGAGGAATCATGAGTATCTTTAATGTGGAGCCTCACATTTTTGAGGTTGAAATCACCATTATGTGAGAGCTTAAAGAGAATCTAGTCTTGATTGTTTGGAGTAATAGGAATAGTAGAAACCATATTCAAGAAATTAAAAGGGATAAAATCAGCAAGCTTATTAAAATTCCACTTGTTGTTATGCCAGAAAGAGTTTACTCTAATGGAATGGGTGGAGTAAGTCATCAATGGATCCACATCCACTCCAGTTAGCTTGCCAAAAGAAAGAAGCACCAGAGTTAATGCCCCAAAAAATTAAGGATTCTACATCCCATTTGACAGAACAAAGTCTTTTCCACACAGGAGAATCACTCGATTTAAAGGTACAAATGAGGGGGTGCTTACCTTGGCAATATTTAGCAGTCATGAAATTAGCCCAAAGACTATGATTAATCCTAAAATTCCACCAGAGTTTATAGGAAAAGGCATTGATAGATTCTTTTATGGATTTAATACCAAGACCACCTTCATCAAAAGTGCCACAACTTTTAAACCAAGAGATCCAGTGCATTCTTTTTAGGAGGTATTGGAGCCCTAAAACTTTGTTTAGGAGGCTCAATTCTGATGATAGAAATGATCGACAATGGTTTGGATGAGATATAAAGGCATGGAATTAAGAGTTTGTCAAGATGAGCCAACCATCGAAAGAGAGTAAATGAAATTCCCAAACTGAAATTTTATTAGATATTTTTTGAATAAGGTCATCAAAAAGATGAGATCTTTTCTAGCCTTTAAAAAGCAGAGCCCCGAGATAATTAATGGGATGTTGATTTTGCATAAAATTAGTAATTCTTGAGATTTGATTAAGTCTATTGATAGGAATCTTAGCTGAGGGAATAAAACATCATTTTCTTTCATTGAGAAAGAGACCACTAACTTTGCCAAAATCATTTAAGAGATTCTTAATAGTTTTAACATGTTGAAGAGAGGCATTACAGAGGATTATAAAATCATCAGCAAAGCTAAGATGAGAAACAAGGAAACCACCATGAGTTTTAAAAAACATGTTAGGATTTTTAATGAAAAGATCATTGAGGCTCCTCGAAAGATATTCAATAACAATGATAAAAAGAGAAGGACAAATAGGGTCACCTTGTCGCAAACCATGGCTAAAAGTAAAGAATCCAAGGGACTCAACATTCATGATAATAGAAAACCAGACATTAGTGATACAGCTTTTTATAAGCTAGATAAAATTATCAGAGAAACCAAACAAATGTAAGATTTGAAAGATGAAATCACACGAGAGGTTGTCAAAGGCTTTAGAGATGTCCAGTTTGAAGAGGATATTACCTCCTCTAGAAGGAACATCAATGTCATGAACCAGCTCTTGAGTGAGAATAATATTATCAGATATGGCTCTATTTTTAATGAAGGTATGGTAGGGAGATGATTTTAGGGGCGAGGGCTAATCTTATTATTAATTAATTTAGCAATGAGTTTTTGGAAAAGGTGCAAAGACTAATAAGTCTAAAATTGCCCCAAGATTCAGGATTGTTGGTTTTGGGAATAAGGACAATAGAGGTACTTGAAAAATCAGGAATAGAGCGCCATCAAAGAAATCTAATAGCATCAACAAGATCAGATTTAATAAAGGCCAACAATGTTGAAAGAAATGAGTCATTATAACCATCGGGCGACCGAGAATTATTGTTCATGCTATTGAGTACTACTAATCTCGCTTAGGGCATAGTGAGAAAATGGTTATCCTCATTGTTAATCATAGAAGGGATTAGATGGGTGTTGGAGGGGTTTGTAGCATTAGAATTTAATAAATTTTGAAAGTGATGTATGACAGATTCCTTAATTTCATTATTATTAATTATCCAGCCACCATTAGAGTTCTTAATTTTCTTAATTGAGTTTAATGCTTTTCATTTATTGCAAATCGCATGGAAATACCTTGTGTTTCTGTCTCCACTAGCAATATGTTTGCTAGTGGCCTTTTGACGCCAATAGGTTTCCCCAATATTTTGGTAATTAATCAAGATATCTTTAGAAATGCGCAACTCATCAAGCTTACTGGGATCAGTTAAGACAACCTCTTCAAGAGAACAAACCACTTGTTCCATAGCTTTAAGATTGGTAAAAAGATTTCTAAATATATGCTTGTTCCACCAATTGAGGTTTTGTTTAAGTCTTTTGAGCTTAAGCCAAAGCGAATCATAACTTTAATGGAATTATCAGGTGAGCAGCCATCTAATTAGTGAAAACAACATTAGTGAAATCGCCATGTTGGGTCCACATATTTTGGAATCTAAAAGGTGAGGGATTAGAAGGGTTAAAGGGGAGTTTTGATAGAGATCAAAGAGGAGCATGATCGGACAAAGTTACGCTCAAATGCTCAACAAAGGAAAGAAACCATTGATCCAAAGAGAATTAAAGAGGGTCCTGTCAAGATGCTGCCAAAGTCTAGAGTTATGCCACGTGTAATCAGACCCAGAAAAACCAATGTCAATAAGATTGCAATCTAGGATCATATTAGAGAAGTCTTCAATGGAATGGAGGTTAGGAGAACATCTTCCCCTCCTTTCTGAAGAAACAATGATAGTGTTGAAATCACCCCCAACCAACCAGGGAAGGTAAACCAAGGAGCCGAAGGTTCTTAAGTGATTCCAAAGGATGTTCCTACCGGCTCTTTTACAAGAAGCATAGATAAAGGAACCAAATGCCAAAAACTCACCTAATGAGATTTTGACACTAACCAATTGATCAAGATCATCAATGATGGAAATGGTGATGGAATTATTCCAAAAACACCATATTTTATTATTAAGATTGAAGAGGAAATTTTGAAATCCAAGCGATCTAGTAACATGGGCGATCTTGGAAGAGTTAATGAAAGGCTCAATAATAACAAGTAATTTGATGTTATGAGCACGACAGAGGCACCTAACATGGTTGCGGACAGGGAAAGTCCCACAACCCTGGATATTCCAAATAAGAAAATTAATCATAAGAAATACAAAAAGGAAAAGGTAAAAAAAAGAAATGGAAAAAGAAAGAGAGGAGGGCATAATTATTAGTGAGGTGTTAGAGAAGAACGTGTGGTTCTAGTGAAGTTATTATTAGTCAGTTTGGCTTTATAAGATTTTTTTAATAATAGTTTGGAAGGGTCTATCAGTATCCAAAGTATCTTTATCAGAAAGGGATTAGTTTTTGGTATCGAGAATAGGATGCTCGATGTTTTTAGTAGTGGTGATTTCTCCTTCTTGATGTAGTAAGAATGAGAATGGGGATTGCACGAGTATCACTCTATAGAGAAATAGAAGGGAGGTTCTTGCACCATTAATATAAATATCATTCTCATTGCCATGATGCATAATCAGATTTTGGTCTGACACAAAAGGATTAACATTATTTTGATCCAATATAAGATTCTCATTCAAATTGTCATTAACATTCAAATGGAGGAAAGGATTGTCATGAGAACTCAAATTATTACAAGTGGGAGTAGTGCTAGGTAAGTAATCATTAGTTTCTTCACACACCTCAATGGTAGTATTTTTACCAAGCTCAGTATGTTTTCATTAGAGTAGGTAATAAAGGGGTAGGTGTAGGAGGATGAGTTCCATTATGAGTAGCTTTAGGCACATAAACTAACTTATTGGTTTTCCTAGTTCCAAGAGAGGTATTAGTATCCTGTGATATATTCTTTTTGAGGTTAGGGTGTAACACAAAGCATTCAGAATGATCATGACCATGGATCTTACAGTGAGTGCAAAAGATGGGGAAATTTTCAAATTCTACTTTTTGGTTATCCGAATTTTTTCAAACCGATCCAAACTTCTTTGTTATATTTTTTGGTAATGTAAATCTCAGCCAAGATACATGCAACAGATGGCCGAGATCTAGCGGCAGTGGCTTGATCAATTTGAAGGGGTCTACCAAATAGAGCCACAATCGCAAACAGAACTTGGTGAGTAACAAAGTGAATTTTGATATTGGGAAAAGCAAGCCATAAAGGAACAATAGGGAATTCCTCTTTGACATAAAAAGGGGTGACCATTTCAAGAGTCGCATTTGACAATTATACACATAATAGGAGGGACGAGCAAAGACTCGAGAATAATCTAAATCATTTGATAACTGAATAAGGATATGTCAACGATCAAGTATCCCAATAGTGAAGACTCCTGAAAGCTTTAAGCTATGGAAGAAAGATCGGATATTATCTAGAGTAGGGTGCCGTAGAGAGAATTTACCAACCAAAGAGAACTCAAAAGGCTTAGCTAATTTCTCCACATCCTGGTCAGAACACATGATAGCCGGCAATCCATGGAATGAGGTTGAAATTAAGTTAACTGAGGCAATAGAGAAAGGGTTCTTACCAGAAAGAGCATCCTTAAAGGACTTGATAGCAGGTGCATAATCAGGTCCAAAGTACCTTTAGGATTGGAGGGCAAAGCTGGCGCATCCAGGAGCGGCGCTCGATTGTCGAGAATACCTCGCCATTTGAAATCCACATAACAATAAACCGAGAGAGAAGCAACAAGCAATAAAATAGCGATCTCGATCGGGTTAGCCGAAATGTGGCCAAATCACAGAAAGTTGTATGTGAACACAAAATTTCCTGAGAGGGAGAGCAGCAGAGAGGAGTTTCAGGGTTTAGGGTTTTTTTGGGTTTAGGGTTTAGGGTTGGGTTTAGGGTTTATGGTTTTTGGTTCAGGGTTTAGGGTTTAGGGTTTAGGGTTTGGGGTTTAGGGTTTAGAGTTTAGGGTTGTATGCTTTACGATTTAGGGTTTAGGGTTTAGGGTTTAGGGTTTACGATTGCGGGTTTTAGGGTTTTAGCATTTAGGGTTTAGGGTTTAAGGTTTAGGTTTAGTCTTAAGGGTTTATGGTTTAGGTTTTAGGGTTTTGTGTTTTGGGTTAAGGTTTAGTGTTTAGGCTTTAGGGTTTAGGGTTTTTTGGGTTTAGGGTTTAGGGTTAGCTTAGGGTTTAGGGTTAGATTAGCATTTATGGTTGAGGATTTAGGCTTTAGGGTTTAGGGTGTTTAAGGTTTAAGGTTTTGGATTAGAGTTAGGGTTAGCATTAGGGTTTAGGGTTGTAAGTTTAGGGTTGCATGTTTAGGGTTTAGGGTTTAGGGTTTAGGATTTAGTATTTAGGGCATAGGGTTTAGGGTTTAGGATTTTTTTCTAGAAAAATTAATTAAATTGGTAGGTTTAGGTTTATTCAATTTATTTAGTTTATTTTATATTTTTATTTTGATTTGTTTTTCATTTTTATTTAGTGTAGTTTATTTATTTTATGTTTATTTATTTAGTTTTGACTTTTTTATTTTAGTTTATCTTTTAGGTTTGGGTTTAGGTTTATGTTTATTTTTTAGTTCAGTTTTATTTTTATTTTATTTTTTAGGTTTATGTTTTATTTTTTATTTTTAGGTTTAGGTTTAGGTTTTTATCTCATTATTTTAGGTTTAAGTTTAAGTTTTTTATTTTAGTTTTATTTTTAGGTTTTATTTTTTAGGTTAGGTTTAGGTTTATTTCTAGTTTATTTTATTTTATTTAGTGTAGGTTTAAGTTTAGGTTTAGTTTATTTTTGGTTTAGGTTTAGGTTTTATTAATTTTAGTTTAATTTATTGTTAGGTTTATTTTATTTTTGGTTTAGGTTTGGTTTTTTTTGTTTAGGGTTTAGGTTTTATTTTCTACTTAATTTTAGGTTTTTTATGGTTTATTGTTTAAGTTTAGGTTTTTATTTAGTTTTTATTTTAATTTTTTATGTTTATTTTATTTTTATTTTACGTTTAGATATTATTTTATTAAGGTTTTTTATTTTTAGGTTTATTTTATTTTTTTAGTTTAGTTTAGGTTTTTATTTATTTTATTTTTGTTAATTTTATTTTTTTATTTTAATTTATTTTTAGGTTTAGGTTTAGATTTAGATTTTAGTTTAGGTTTTTATTTTATATTATTTAGGTTTAGTTTTTTGATTTATTTTATTTTTAGGTATTATTTTTTTTACGTTTTGGTTTTTAGGTTTTCAGAGTTTAGGGTTCAGGGTTTAAGGTTTAGGGTTTAGGGTTTAATGTTTATAATTTAGGGTTTTAGGGTTTAGGTTTTGGGTGTAGGATTTAGATTTTATTTATTTTAGTTTAGTTTATTTAAGTAAAGGCTTATGTTTATTTTATTTTGTTAATTTTTGGTTTAGGATTTTTTTCAATTTAGGGCTTTATGTTTAATTTTTTATTTATTTTTAAGTTTTATTTCTAGGTTTATTTTTTAGGTTCAAGTTTTTTTTAGTTTTTATTTTATTTTATTTTATGTTTATTTTGTTTTTATTGTGCATCTAGTTTTTATTTTATTTAGGTTTTTTATTTTTAGGTTTATTTTCTTTTTTTAGTTTAGTTTACATTTTATTTTATTTTATTTTTTATTTTATTTTATTTTTAGGATTAGGTTTAGGTTTTAGTTTAGGTTTTATTTATTTAGGTTTTAGTTTTTTTATTTATTTTATTTTTAGGTGTTATTTAGTTTAAATTTAGGTTTTTAGTTTTTTACGGATTAAGGTTTATGGTTTAAGGTTTATAGTTTAGGGTTTAGGGTTTGGGGTTTAGGGTTTATGGTTGTAGGATTTAGGGTTTAGGGTTTAGGGTTTAGGGTTTAACATTCAGGGTTTTATAATTTAGGGTTTAGGGTTTAGGGTTTAGGGTTTAGGGTTTTATGGTTTAGGGTTTCAAGTTTAGAGTTATATGTTTAGGGTTTAGGGTTAGTTTTAGGGTTGTAGGTTTAGGGTTCGGGTTTAGGGTTTAGGGTTTAGGGTTTACGATTTTAGGGTTTAGGGTTTAGGGTTAGGTTTTAAGTTTTAGTTTTTAGGTTTAGTGTTAGTCTTTAGGGTTTAGGGTTTTTGGGGCTTATGGTTTAGGGTTATCTTAAGATTTTGGGTTAGCTTAAAGTTTAGAGTTTATGGTTTAGGCTTTAGGGTTTATGATTTTTAGTGTTTAGTTTAGTTCTGATTTATTTATAGTTTAAGTTTAGGTTTAAGGTTTATAGTTTAGGATTAGTTTAAGTTAGTTAGGTTAGCTTAGGGTTTAGGTTTAGATTAGGTTTATGGTTTAGTATCTAGTGTTTAGGGTTTAGGGTTTTGGGTTTTGTGTTAAGGGTTTTTTAGGGTTTAGGGTTTAGGGTTGTAGGCTTAGGGTTTAGGGATTAAAGTTAGCTTTAGTGTTTATAGTTTAGGATTTAGTGTTTAGGGTTTAGGGTTTAGCGCTTAGGGTTTTTTTTAATTGATGAAACAGGTAGGTTTAGGTTTATTTAGATTTATTTAGCTTATTTTATATTTTTGTTTAGGTTTATTTTTTAATTTTATTTTGTTTAGCTTATTTATTTTAGTTTAGGTTTTTTATTTTAGTTTATTTTTCAAGTTTAGGTTTAGGTTTACGTTTATTTTTCTAGTTTAGTTTCATTTTTATTTTTATTTTTTAAGGTTTAGGTTTAGGTTTTAATTTTACTTTTTTAGGTTTAGGTTTTAGGTTTTTATTTTAGGTTTATCTTTAGGTTTAGGTTTATTTTTAGTTTATTTAATTTTATTTAGTTTAGGATTTTGTTTAGGTTTAGTTTATTTCGGGTTTAGGTTTAGGTTTTATTTATTTTGGCTTAGTCTATTTTAGTCTAGGTTTATGTTTTTATTTATTTATTTTAGGTTTAGGTTTTATTTTTTATTTATTTTTAAGTTTATTGCTTAGGTTTAAGTTTTTATTTTGTTTTTATTTTAGGTTGATTTTATTTTTCTTTTATGTTTAGGTTTAACTTTTAGGATTATTTTGGTTTTTAGTTTAGTGCATATTTTATTTCATTTTATTTTAATTAAATTTTTATTAATTTTATTTTAATTAAATTTTAATTATTTTTATTTTTGTTTTAGGGTTAGGTTTAGGTTTAGGTTTAGGTTTTAGTTTAGGTTTTTATTTTCATTTTGTTATTTTATTTTATTTAGGTTTAAGTTTTTTTATTTATTTTATTTTTAGGTTATATTTAGTTTAGGTTTATGTTTTTAGGTTTTTAGGGTTTAGGGTTTAGGGTTTTCAGTTTAGGGTTTAAGGTTTAGGGTTTGGGGTTTGGGGTTTAGGGTTTAGAGTTTAGGGTTTAGGGTATAGGGTTGTAGGTTTTAGGGTTTAGGGTTTAGGGTTTTAGGGTTTAGGGTTTAGGGTTTAGGGTTTAGGGTTTTAGGGTTTAGGGTTTAAGGTTTATGATTTTTGGTTTTGGGTTTCGGGTTTAGGATTAAGGGTTTAAGTTTTATTTATTTTAGTTTAGGTTTATGTTTATTTTCTTTTGTTTATTTTAGGTTTAGGTTTTTTTTAAGTTTAGTGTTTAGGTTTATTTTTTTAATTATTTTTAGGTTTTATTTTTGGGTTATTTTTTAGGTATAGGTTATTATTTAGTTTTTATTTTATGTTTATTTTATTTTTATTTTACATTTTGTATTTATTTTATTCAGGTTTTTAATTTAGGTTTATTTATATTTTAAGTTTAGTTAAGGTTTTATTTATTTTATTTTAATTTAGTTTTTATTTATTATTTTATTTTATTTTTATGTTTAGGTTTATGCTTAGGTTTAGTTTTTAATTTACGTTTCTATTTTATATAGGTTTAAGTTTTAATTATTTATTTTATTTTTAGGTTTTATTTAATTTATTTTAATTTTAGGTTTTTAGGGTTTATTATTTATGGTTTATGGTTTATGGTTTAGAGTTTAGGATTTAGGGTTTGGGCTTTAGGGTTTAGGGTATAGGGTTTTAGGTTTTATGGTTTAGGGTTTAGGGTTTAGGGTTTAGAGTTTTGGCTTTTAGGTTTTGGGTTTAGGGTTGTAGGTTTAGGGTTTAGGGTTAATTTTAAGTTTATGGTTTAGGTTAGGGTTTAGGGTTTAGGGCTTAGGGTTTAGGGTTTAGGATTTTAGGTTTTAGGGTTTACCATTTAGGGTTAGGCTTTAGGTTTTAGGATTTTGGGTTTAGTGTTTTGGCTTTAGGGTTTAGATTTTTTATGGTTTAGGTTTAGGTTAACAAGGTTTAGTTAGATTAAGTTTATTTTAGTTAGCTTTATAGTTTAAGTTTTAGGTTTAGTTTAGGGTTTAATATTTTGGGTTTAGACTTTAAACTTTAAACTTTAAGTTTAGTTTAGGTATAGTTAGGGTTAGGGTTTAGATTTAGTTTAATAATTAGGTTTTATAGCTTAGTGCTTAGGTTTATAGTTTAGTTAATTTAGTTTTAGGTAGGTTTAAGTTAAGTTTAGAGTTTAGTTTAAGTTTATAGTTTAGAGTTTAGGTTTAGAGTTTAGTTTAGGTTGTAGGTTTTAGGTTTAGGGTTTAGGTTTTAGGGTTCTTTATTGGTTTTAAGTTTAGAGTTTAGGGTTTAGACTTTAGTTTTATAGTTTTAGGTTTGAGTTTAATTAGAGTTTAGGTTTAGGAGTTAGTTTTAGGTTTAAAACTTAGGGTTTAGGTTTAGGTTTAGTTTAGAGTTTATAGTTTAGGTTTATAGTTTAGTTAGTTTAGGTTTTAGTTTTAGGTTTAGTGTTAGTCTTTAGTTTAGTTTTAGTTTATAGTTTATTATCTTAATTTAGGTTAGCTTAAAGTTTAGAGTTTATGGTTTAGGCTTTAGGGTTTAGGGTTTAGGATTTATTTATGGTTTAAGGTTTAGGGTTTTAAGGTTTATAGTTTAGGGATTAGGGTTTAAGGTTAAGGTTAGGGTTAGGGCTTAGGGTTTAGGGTTTAAGGATTAGGGTTTATGGTTTAGTGTTTAGTGTTTAGGGTTTAGGGTTTAGGGTTTTGTGTTAAGGGTTTTTTAGGGTTTAGGGTTTAGGGTTGTAGGCTTAGGGTTTAGGGAATAAAGTTATCTTTAGTGTTTATAGTTTAGGATTTAGTGTTTAGGGTTTAGCGTTTAGAGTTTTTTTTAATTGATGAAACTGGTAGGTTTAGGTTTATTTAGTTTATTTAGCTTATTTTATATTTTTGTTTAGGTTTATTTTTTTAATTTTATTTTGTTTAGCTTATTTATTTTACTTTAGGTTTTTTATTTTAGTTTATTTTTCAAGTTTAGGTTTAGGTTTACATTTATTTTTCTAGTTTAGTTTCATTTTTATTTTATTTATTAGGTTTACATTTTATTTTTATTTTTTAATGTTTAGGTTTAGGTTTTTAATTTACTTTTTTAGGTCTAGATTTTAGGTTTTTATTTTATGTTTATCTTTAGGTTTAGGTTTATTTTTAGTTTATTTAATTTTATTTAGTTTAGGATTTTGTTTAGGTTTAGTTTATTTCAGGTTTAGGTTTAGGTTTTATTTATTTTGGCTTAGTCTACTGTAGTCTCGGTTTATGTTTTTATTTATTTATTTTAGGTTTATGTTTTATTTTTTATTTATTTTTAAGTTTTTTGCTTAGGTTTAAGTTTTTATTTAGTTTTTATTTTAGGTTGATTTTATTTTTCTTTTATGTTTAGGTTTAACTTTTAGGATTATTTTGGTTTTTAGTTTTAGTGTAGGTTTTTATTTAATTTTATTTTAATTAAATTTTTATTATTTTTATTTTTGTTTTAGGTTTAGGTTTAGGTTTAGGTTTAGGTTTTAGTTTATGTTTTTATTTTATTTTTATTATTTTATTTTATTTTGGTTTAAGTTTTTTTATTTATTTTATTTTTAGGTTATATTTAGTTTAGGTTTATGTTTTTAGGTTTTTAGGGTTTAGGGTTTAGGGTTTTCAGTTTAGGGTTTAAGGTTTAGAGTTTAGGGTTTGGGGTTTAGGGTTTAGGATTTAGGGTTTAGGGTATAGGGTTGTATGTTTTAGGGTTTAGGGTTTAGGGTTTTAGGGTTTAGGGTTTAGGGTTTAGGGTTTAGGGTTTAGAGTTTTAGGGTTTAGGGTTTAAGGTTTACGATTTTGGGTTTTGGGTTTTGGGTTTAGGATTAAGGGTTTAAGTTTTATTATTTTATTTTAGGTTTATGTTTTTTTTCTTTTGTTTATTTTAGGTTTAGGTTTTTTTTTAAGTTTAGTGTTTAGGTTTATTTCTTTAATTATTTTTAGGTTTTATTTTTGGGTTATTTTTTAGGTATAGGTTATTATTTAATTTTTATTTTATGTTTATTTTCTTTTTATTTTACATTTTGTATTTATTTTATTTAGGTTTTGAATTTAGGTTTATTTATATTTTAAGTTTATTTAAGGTTTTATTTATTTTATTTTAATTTAGTTTTTATTTTTTATTTTATTTTATTTTTATGTTTAGGTTTATGTTTAGGTTTAGTTTTTAGTTTAGGTTTCTATTTTATATAGGTTTAGGTTTTATTTATTTATTTTATTTTTAGGTTTTATTTAATTTATTTTAATTTTAGGTTTTTAGGGTTTATTATTTATGATTTATGGTTTATGGTTTAGAGTTTAGGGTTTAGGGTTTGGGCTTTAGGGTTTAGGGTATAGGGTTTTAGGTTTTATGGTTTAAAGTTTAGGGTTTAGTGTCTAAGGGTTTAGGGTTTAGGGTTTAGAGTTTTGGGTTTTAGGTTTTGGGTTTAGGGTTATGTAGGTTTAGGGTTTAGGGTTAATTTTAAGTTTAGGGTTTAGGGTTTAGGATTTTGTTTAGGGTTTAGGGCTTAGGGTTTAGGCTTTAGGATTTTAGGTTTTAGGGTTTAGCATTTAGGGTTAGGCTTTATGTTTTAGGATTTTGGGTTTAGTGTTTTGGCTTTAGGGTTTAGGGTTTTTATGGTTTAGGGTTTAGGGTTAGCTTAGGGTTTAAGGTTAGATTAAGGTTTAGGGTTTTAGTTCTAGCTTTAGGGTTTAAGGTTTTTAGGGTTTAGGATTTAGGGTTTAATGTTTTGGGTTTTAGACTTTAGGCTTTAGGCTTTAGGGTTTAGGGTTTAGGGTTAGGGTTAGGGTTAGGGTTTAGGATTTAGGGTTAAATGATTAGGTTTTATGGCTTAGTGCTTAGAGTTTATGGTTTTGGGTTAATTTTGGTTTTAGGGTCTAGGGTTTAAGGTTAAGGGTTTAGGGTTTAGGGTTGTAGGCTTAGGGCATACTATTTAGGGTTAGTGTTAGAGTTTAGGGTTTAGGATATAGTATTTAGGGTTTAGGGTTTAGTGTTTTAAAAAAAAAAAATTAAAGGAACTGATAGGTTTAGGTTTATTTAGTTTATTATATATGTTTATTAAGGTTTATTTATTTTTGTTTAGTTTATTTATTTATGTTTATTTATTTTAGTTAATTTTTTAGGTTTAGGTTAAGGTTTACGTTTATTTTTATTATTTTATTTTACTTTTATTTTATTTTTAGGTTTAAGTTTTATTTTATACTTTTAAGTTTAGGTTTTATTTTTTATTTTTAGGTTTAGGTTTAGGTTTTTAATTTACTTTTTTATTCTTGTGTTCTAGGTTTTTATTTTAGGTTTATTTTTAGGTTTGGGTTTTTTATCATTTATTTTATTTTATTTAGTTAAGCTTTGGGCTTAGGTTTACTTTATTTTAGGTTTAGGTTCAGGCTTTATTTATTTTAGTTTAGTTTATTTAAATTTTGCTTTAGGTTTTAGTCTCGGTTTATGTTTTTATTTATTTATTTTAGGTTTATGTTTTATTTTTATTTATTTTTAAGTTTATTGCTTATGTTTAAGTTTTTATTTAGTTTTTATTTTAGGTTGATTTTATTTTTATTTTAAGTTTAGGTTTAACTTTTACGTTTATTTTGGTGTCTAGTTTAGTCTAGGTTTTTATTTAATTTTATTTTAATTAAATTTTTATTATTTTATTTTGTTTTTTTTAGGTTTAGGTTTAGGTTTAGGTTTAGTTTTGGTTTATTTTATTTTATTTTTTTTTTATTTATTTTGGTTTAAGTTTTTTATTTATTTTATTTTTTAGGTTATATTTAGTTTATTTTTTTTTTAGGTTTTAGGGTTTTGGGTTTAGGGTTTTCAGTTTAGGGTTTAAGGTTTAGTTTAGGGTTTGGGGGTTAGTGTTTAGGTTTTAGGGTTTAGGGTATAGGGTTGTATGTTTAGGGTTTAGGGTTTTAGGGTTTAGGGTTTAGGGTTTAGGGTTTAGGGTTTAGTTTTAGGTTTAGGGTTTAGGTTTAAGGTTTATTTTGGGTTTTGGGTTTGGGTTTTATTAAGGGTTTAAGTTTTATTATTTTATTTTAGGTTTATGTTTTTTTCTTTTGTTTATTTTAGGTTTAGGTTTTAAGTTTAGTGTTTAGGTTTATTTCTTTAATTATTTTTAGGTTTTATTTTTTTGGGTTATTTTTTTAGGTATAGGTTATTATTTAATTTTTTATTTTATGTTTATTTTCTTTTTATTTTACATTTTGTATTTATTTTATTTAGGTTTTGAATTTAGGTTTATTTATATTTTAAGTTTATTTAAGGTTTTATTTATTTTATAATTTAGTTTTATTTTTTTATTTTATTTTATTTTTATGTTTAGGTTTTAGGTTTAGTTTTAGTTTAGGTTTTTATTTTTTATAGGTTTAGGTTTTTTTTATTTTTGGGTTTTATTTAATTTATTTTAATTTTAGGTTTTTAGGGTTTATTGTTTATGATTTAGGGTTTATGGTATAGAGTTTAGGGTTTGGCTTTAGGTTTAGGGTATAGGTTTTAGGTTTTATGGTTTAAGTTTAGGGTTTAGTGTCAGGGTTTAGGTTTAGGGTTTAAGTTTGTTTTAGGTTTAGGTTTAGGGTAGGTTTAGGTTTAGGGTTAATTTTAAGTTTAGGTTTAGGTTTAGGATTTTGTTTTAGGGAGAGCTTAGGGTTTATTTATTTTAAGTTTAGGTTTAGGGTTAAACTTTATGTTTAGGATTTTAGGTTTAGTGTTTTAGCTTTAGGGTTTAGGTTTTATAGTTTAAGGTTTAGGTTAGGGTTTAAGGTTGGATTAAGGTTTAGGTTTTAGTTTCTAACTTTAGGTTTAAGGTTTTAGGTTTAAATTTAGTTTATGTTTGGGTTTTAGACTTTAAACTTTAAACTTTAGGTTTAGTTTAGGAGTTAGGGTTAGTTAGGGTTATTTAGGTTTTATAGCTTAGGTAGAGTTTATGGTTTTGGGTTAATTTTGGTTTTAGGTCTAGGTTTAAGGTTAAGGGTTTAGGGTTTAGGGTTGTAGGCATACTATTTAGTTAGTGTTAGAGTTTAGGGTTTAGGATATTTAGGGTTTAGGGTTTAGTGTTTAAATTAAAGGCGATAGGTTTAGGTTTATTTAGTTTATTATATATGTTTATTAAGGTTTATTTATTTTGTTTAGTTTATTTATTTATGTTTATTTATTTTAGTTAATTTTTTAGGTTTAGGTTAAGGTTTATTTATTTTATTATTTTATTTTTTTTATTTTATTTTAGGTTTAAGTTTTTTTACTTTTAAGTTTAGGTTTTTTTTATTTTAGGTTTAGGTTTAGGTTTTTTATTTTTTTTATTCTTGTGTTCTAGGTTTTATTTTAGGTTTATTTTTAGGTTTGGGTTTTTTATCATTTATTTTATTTTATTTAGTTGCTTTGGGCTTATTTTAGGTTTAGGTTCAGGCTTTATTTATTTTAGTTTAGTTTATTTAAATTTTGCTTTAGGTTTATTTTATTTTTATTTTAGGTTTAGGTTTTTTTTAGTTTAGGGTTTAGGTTTTATTTTTTATTTATTTTTAGGTTTTATTTTTGGGTTTATTGCTTAGGTTTAGGCTTATTTTGTTCTTATTTTATTTTATTTTAGGTTGATTTTATTTTTTTTACATTTAGGTTTTTTTTAGGTTTATTTTATTTTTTTAGTTTAGTTTAGGTTTTTATTTATTTTATTTTAGTTTAGCTTTTATATTTTATTTAATTTTATTTTTACATTTAGGCTTAGGTATAGTTTTAGGTTTTAGTTTAGGTTTTTATTATTTATTATTATTATTATTTTATTTAAGTTTAGGTTTTCTTATTTATTTTATCTGTAGGTTTTATATAGTTTAGGTTTTTTTTAATAGAGAACAAATTTAGATCCAACATTTCTTCTTTTTGATTTTATCAACCAAGTAACACACCAAGTTTTTGAAGAAAAGCGATGACATAGATAAAAAAATGAGCATGCATAGAGTAAATCAAAAACCATAGATAACTTGAACTGTCTCTACTATAAAGACAAGTTAAGTAAGGAACATATCGGATCGACCTTTCATTAGTTTCTCGGTTCCCATCCACCGGCATCTCGGTAGTGGGATCCACCTCGATCTCTCCCACCACCAATGTAACCTCCATCATTCCTCACCTCCATGACCACCACTTACGACCTCCATATCTACCACCTCAGATCCCCAACACCACTATTTAGCTTTCACCTTCACCTCCACCGGATCTATTGATCCTAGTTACTTATGTTTTTAGGTTATTCTTAGGGTTTAGGTTTTGGTTTAGGTTTAATGGTGATTATTTTTTGATTTATTTAGTTACATTAGGTTAGGTTTAGGGTTTAGGGCTTAGAGTTTTATTTTTAAAATTAAGAAAACTAGTAGGTTTAGGTTTAATTAGGTTATTTTTATTTATTTTAGTTTATTTTATTTTTTTCATTTTATTTATCTTTATTTTTTTTATTTAGTTTAGTATGTTTATTTTAGGTTTATGCTTATTTTTTAGTTTGGTTGTATTTTTATTTTATTTTTTAGGTTTAGGTTTTATTTTTTATTCTTAGGCTTAGGTTTTTTTTTTTAGGTTTAGGTTTTTGGTTTTTATTTTAGGTTTATTTTTGGGTTTTATTTTTTAACTTAGGTTAACGTTTATTTTTAGTTTGTTTTATTTTATTTAGTTTATAGTTTAGGTTTAGTTTATTTTAGGTTTATGTTCAGGTTTTATTTTTAAAATTTAGTTTATTTTAGTTTAGGTTTAGGTTTATTTTAGTTTGTTTATTTTAGGTGTAGGTTTTTTTTTTAAGTTTATGGTTTTGGTTTTATTTTTTTACGTTTTATTTTTAGGTTTATCTTTTAGGTTAAAGTTTTTATTTAGCTTTTATTATATTTTATTTTAGGTTTTTTTATTATTATTTTATGTTAAGATTTAATTTTGTTTATGTTTCTTACTTTTAGATTTATTTGATTTTTTAGTTTAGTTTAGGTTATTATTTATTTTATTTTAGTTTACTTTTTATTTTTTTTATTATTTTATTTTTAGGTTTCGGGTTTTGGTTTTTTGGTTTTTAGGGTTTAGAGTTTAAGGTTTAGGGTTTAGGGTTTAGTGTTTTAGGGTTTAGGTTTTAGGGTTTTATTAATTTTATTTTTATTTTTTTTAGGGAAATCCCATGTAGGGGTATTTTATTGCCACAAAAAGAGGGTTACAAGGTCCTTAAAGGGGATAAACTACTACTTTAGAGCTCTACACTAAGAGTAAATCCCCTATCTAAGTACATCCAAAAGCAAAAAAGACATAATCAAAAGATACAAGATGATTAATATAATAAGCTAAAGGAAGATTAAGGCCAATGCTCAGGATGTGAGAATGCATGATAATATGGAGCAAACACGCAAAGAAGATAAAATCACCTACAAAAATTATAATGAGAGAGAGATTCAGTTAAGGTAGAGACAAAAGATAGATGAAAATAATATAATATGAGAATGATAGTAAGGAATTGTGATAGAGAAGGCTCGTATCACACCAAGTTGGCGTGGAGCATCAAACTTGAGAAGGGTTACATCACATGAGCTACTACCAAACCAAAAGTGAGATCATCAGACCATCATAGCTGTGAGGAGGTAGCACCCAGGTTGTTGATAGTCTTGTGAGCTTTATTACCTACAAACCTAAACAAAATCATATCTAAAATAGAGGAAATTGGTGAATGATAAGGTGTCCCATTCAAGAAAAGTATAATCAATATAGTCATCCTGACATGAGAATACATAAACATAAGAGAATGAGCCATCTTAGCCAGAACCTCATGAGAAGGTATATCCAAGAAAGAAAGCAAACCAGCATATAATTCCTCCACAAGAAAATTGCAGAGGAGACAACTTGAAATCCTAATCAAGTCAATGAGCCTATAATTAACACCATCCCAATCATATGATATATAAATGAAACGAGAAACAACCCCTTTTAATATCCATATATTGGAAAATGGCAATTGTAAAGGAAGGCGGATAGCTCAACACAGAATGGGACCTGAACCAAAAATAGCACCAAGTAAAAGGCAGTTAAAACAACAGCTCCAATATTGAAAATTCAAATAATCCGACTCAATAAACAACCAAGAGAACAATACAAAGCGAGCGTCCATAATACCACTCTTTAGAATAGGCGATAAGGCATACAAACCTATCTAAATCGAGATGGGAATAGAGACACGGAGTGTCTGATCCCAAAATCGGAGATGAGCAGTGAGACATAAACAGCAGGCATTGAGTTAACTAGAAAATAACTAATGCAACATTGGAACCCACAAGAAAAATCAACAAGTGGATTGAAATGAGTATCAACATTAGAATCTAGAAAAATAAGATAGCGATAAGGCAAAAAACCAGGACAGCAGTTAAAGGTAACATCCGGGATAGGAAGGGGACGAAATTGGCCATAAAACTCCTCAATCAGTAGACATGGCAATAGTTAATAATAGATATAGCATTTATCTTGAAGGCGACTTAATCACCAAAACCATTACCATCGAGACAATGTCAAAAAAAATAGCTTTTTGAGCATAAGACCACAATCTACCAACAAAGATGGAGCCAGAGGTGTCACGATAAAACAAGACGATTCTCCACAATAAGAAACAACCAAAATAGCAAAACTAGCTAGCTTGCCATAATGCCACTCATCCTATAAGTGCAATAGATACAAGTTTGGTGAAAAAGATGGAGAAAATAGCGGTGAAAAGGTAGACCAATGAATTCGATGATAAGCATAAAATAAACCAATAAGATTCAAAGAAAAGTCCACCAAGCAATACTTCAATAGAGACTTGTGAACAAAATAATCAAAACCCAGGCGGTATGAAGAGTTTTAATCCAGTTAAAAGGCTTAATACCAACAAGGCGGCCAAGAGTCCACCCAAAAGCATATATAAATAAAGGAAGGGATAGATAATGAATAGCTCCCCACCACAAGCCAATCCAGTAAGTGACATTCAGAGAAATCATATCAGTAGTAGGATGCTTAGTCACCTTAATCCAATTCTGCTTAGGATAATGACAATAATAACCAGTGGGTTGGTCAATAACCCAATTATGCATATAAGATAAATCGTTGATTAATTCCAAGCATAACAGAAAAATGATCTTCAAGTTTTGCATGTTACCATCATAGCATAGGGAGGGAAAACAACAACAAAGAAGAGCAACAGCATCCCAGATGTTAGCATCAAAGACAGAAATAAAAACAAAGAAAACTTACCGGGCAAGGAAATCAGAATTCCAAAAATTGACAATGTGGACATTGTTACAGTTAATACACCCATTAAGAAAAGCAAATATTACTAAAAAGGATATAAAATAGATAATGTATGAGTTCAAGTAATTCCCACCAGAGTAAATAGAAATACCCACAACCTCGGATCGAATGATAATCTTAGTAACTCCAAACTGCGAGCATGGAAAAGAAGACCAAAATAACAAGATTGGATAACCTCAAGGTGCCATATCACAACAACTAAGAGAAGTTATCAACAAGTTGACCATAGGATAAGCCATTAGAGTTTGAGAACATAAAAGGATCGTAATAAAAGAAGAAATCGACTATGGGAAAGCAGAACTAGGATGAAAAATAGCAACAGTGTGATCAAAATAGATTGATATTAGTATAAATAGTTGGGAAATCGATTCAAAAGACAACCATAAATCACAAAGGCGATTAATATGTAAAGAGGACCCAAAAAATGACTAGCATTGAAAAGAATAACACAATTCCATTCCTGCAAAGAGATATTAGAGTAGACATGGGATATCACAAACAGTAAAATAGCAGCAATAAGGAAAATTGCAACCAAAGAAAAACTCCAACTCAGCTGTCTACAGTTACAGAAATGAGTAGAAATGAGGAAAAGGTAACAGTTAGGGAGGGATAGGTAATGAATAGCTCCCCACCACAAGCCAATCCATTAAGACACATTGAGCAAAGCAGTTTAGGTAGGTTGCTTAGTCACATTAAGCGGTATTGCCAAGGATAATGTATGTAGGTTGGCCAATAACCAAGTTATGCATATAGGATAAACCATTGATTAAATTTAAGCAGAACAGAAGAATGATCTTCAAGATTTGCATGTTCCCATCATAGCATGAAGGGTGAAAACAACTATAGGGAAGAACAACATCATCCCAAATGTTAGCAACAAGAGCAAAAAGTGAAATAGAAAAAAGAGGGTAAACACAATAAGAACCAAAAAGAGAGGCCAACAAGAAAATCCATTCCTACAGAGAATAGGAGAAGACAGCCAGCAAAAACAATTAATCTTTAGACAAGAGAAGTAAAAGAACTTGACCAAAGCCCCAATCTCAAAAACATCTTGCACAGAAAGGATCTCCTGGGTGAAACAGCCAGAAACAATCTGAATAAACTCCATCCAAGACAAAACATAAACAGTGCAGAAAGAAAAAATAGAATGCCAGAGATTCCACCCAAGCAAAGTAAAAGAAGCATATAAAGGTATCCAAGAAATAATATCTAAGTTATGCACAATAATAGGTCTGCCATAAGGTGTAGGGGGTATATAAGAAAACACAAAAAATAGCCATAGCAAGTGGAAGAAAAGAAGGAAGCCCCCCATAAGAAGATCCCACCAAAAGGACCCTGCAGAATCAGAAAATGGATTCCAAAGAGAGCATGCTGAATGGGATCTAGATTCCAGTAAAGACAACAGCCAAGAAGATAAATATCAGCCAAAGGGCCAAAAAGCCACTTCATGCAGAAAAATAAAGTAAAGGATAATTCCTAGAAATAAAAGAGAAACGTCAGCTCCAATCTAGAGTTAAAAGGAATATCAGCAGCAGCCCAAGATCTAATAGAGAAGACAAGCAGCATGTCAAAAGCCATCCAACAGTCATTATCAAATAAAACCAACAACCAATCAGTAAATCATCAAAATAAGTATTGCAACCAGCATAGTGTACAATAATACAATACATAGAAATAACATAAATAACTAAGACGCTCCAAGCACTAATATCTTTGAGAACCAGCAGATTGTAGAAGTTAATGGGAGTAGCTAAACCCATCAAAATAAAAATCTCCATCCAGCAATGATTAAGCCTCCTAGGATTAGGAATGCAGCCAGCATTGGTATAAGAAACCCAAGTAGGATTGGGGATATAAAACTAATAGTAGCTGACACATAGCTCAACATAATTCCTATGCAGATTATCCGTATGCACATAGCTCAACAGCAGCCTTTTATCAATGTAAATGCCAAAAGCAGTGAGCCTCCAAATGAAGGAGGACCTATTAAAACACCAAAGCATGACACAAAGATCCAGACACCAAGAAATATCCGTGTGAAGCATCCACAAAAGGCACAAAAAGGAACAAAAAACCAAAAAATAAAGAAGCATATAGATAAAAGATGAATGGATAGAAAACATCAAAAATTTAGATTAAGTTCTAAGATAAGGAAACCCAGAATTGTCCAAGTTAACCAGCCCATGCAAGTGTTTGGGTAAGGTGTGTTGATCAAAGAAGATGATACCATTGGATCTAGCACCAGTTGGCAAGGTAGTCGCAAGCATTTCCTTCTTACATGTGTGATGTTAAAATTATTAGGAAAGAAGAGATCTAGTTTGCTTGAGGAGGGTACAATTAAGTGCTCATCTTAGTGGAAGTCAAAAGATCAATCGGAGGAAGATCCACCTCGATCCAAATATTGATCCAACCATTTTGGAGACAAATCTCATGAGCTTTGAAGCTGCCGTAAGTTTAAAGGGGCGATTAGGAAATAAGGGGATAAGCAAAAGCACATAGGACTATAGTGAAAATGCCACCATAACCGAGCCATTGTGAGAGAGAGCCATCGGTATTGATTTTAATAATATGATCAAGAGGTTTTCCAATAGACAATCTTATCATTTATAGGTTGATCAAATTTATGCCTAGTTTATTGTACAAATTTACCTTTGAAATGTTTGTAATGAATGAGATTGGCTTTAAACAAGTCAATTTTGTTTTAGTTCTAGCAATAATCCTCACATGGTTCATCTATGTTTTGCATCATTTCGGTCCATCCATATGAACCAGATAAGAGTGATAGCAATGATAACTTTAATGTGACCTTTAATAGTAGGGTTTAGGGTTTAAGGTTTTAGGGTTTACGGTTTAGGGTTTAGGGTTGTAGATTTAGGGTTTGGAGTTTAGGGTTTAGGCTTAGGGTATTCTTTAAAATTCTATAAACTCGTAGGTTTAAGTTTATTTAGTTTATTATTTATTTATTTCAGATTATTTTATTTTTTATTTTTATTTATGTTTATTTTTATTTTTATTATTATTTTATTTTATTTTAGATTTTTTTATTTTTATTCTAGGTTTAGTTTTTTATTTTATTAAGTGTTCTTTTTTTTGTCTAGTTTAGCTTTTTATTTATTTTATTTTAGTTTAGTTTTTATTTTTATTATATTTTATTTTTAGGTTTAGGTTTAGGATTAGGTTTTGGTTTAGATTTAGGTTTTAGTTTATGTTTTGATTTTATTTTATATTTTTATTTTATTTTGGTTTAGGCTTTTTATTTATTTTATTTTTAGGTTTTATTTAGTTTGGGTTTAGGTTTTTAGATTTTTAGGGTTTAGGGTTTAGGGTTTAAGTTTTAAGATTTTGGATTTTGGGTTTAGGGTTTAGGGTTTAGATTTTAGGGTTTAGGGCTTAGAGTTTAGGATTTTAGGATTTTAGGGTTTAAGGTTTATGGTTTATGGTTTAGGGTATTTAGGATTTAAGGTTTAGAGTTTAGGGTTTTTGGGTTTTTTTTAACAGAGAACAAATTCAGATTTAACATTTCTTCTTTATGATTTTATCAACCAAGTAATAGACCAAGTTTTCTAAGACACAAGTGACGACATAGGTAAAAAATATGCACACATTAAGCAAATCAAGAACCCTAGATTACTAGAACCATCTTTGCAGTAAAGATAGTTTTGTAAGCAACAGATCAGATCGACCATTCTTTAGTTTCTCCAATTCCCATCAGAACCACCCCAACCTCTCAAATAGCAGGATCCACAATCAAATCCCTGATCTTTCCTTCCGCCACCACCATGGTTGTAACCTCCATCGTTCCTCCCACCTTCATAACCACCACTGCCCTGACCACTACCTCTATATCCATCAGCACTTCCAGATCCCCCATCACCATAATCATAATCGCCACCTCTTCCTTCGCCTCCACTACTAGATCTAAAATGAGCCTGGTTAATGGTGATGTTCCTATTGTCAAGGTTCTGCCCATTCTAAGGGTTTAGCATTAGGTTTAGGTTTATTAGGCTTTAGTGTTTAGGTTTATTTCTTAATTTATTTAGTTACTTTAGGTTTAGATTTAGGTTTTGGGGTTTAGGGTTTAGGGTTTAGTTTAGTGTTTAGGGTTTAGGGTTTAGGGTTTATACTTTTAGGGAATAAGGTTTAGGGTTTAGGGCTTAGGGTTTTTTAAGGGTTTAAATTAAGTAAACCGGTAGGTTTAGGTTTGTTTAGTATATTAAGTTTAGTTTATTAATTTAAAATTTTAGTATACTTTCTTTTTCATTTAAGTTTACTTTTTTTATTTTTATTTAGTTTAGTTTATTTATTTTTGGTTTATTTATTTTAGTTTAGGCTTTTTATTTTAGTTTATTTCATAGGTTTAGCTTTATTTTTTATCTGAGTTTTATTTTTATTTTATTTATTAGGTTTAGGTTTTATTTTTTATTTTTAGGTTTATGTTTAGGTTTTTATTATACTTTTTTTATGTTAGTTTATTTTATTTTATTTTAGCTTTAGGCATTTTTTTGTTTAGGGTTTAGGTTTTAATTTTCCTTTATTTTTAGGTTTATTGTTTAGGTTTAGGATTTTATTTAGTCTTTATTATATTTCATTTTAGGTTTATTTTATTTTTATTGTACATTTAGTTTATATTTTATTTAGGTTTTCTATTTTTAAATTCATTTAATTTTTTTAGTTTAATTTAAGTTTTTATTTATTTCATTTTAATTTTTTTTTATTTTTTATTTTATTTTATTTTTAGTTTTAGGTTTTATATTTACCTTACTTTATTATTAGTTTTTATTTTATTTAGGTTTAGGTTTTTTATTTATTTTTTTTGTTTTATTTAGTTTAGGTTTAAGTTTTTAGGTTTTTAGGATTTAGGGTTTAGGGTTTAGGGTTTAAGGTTTAGGATTCAGTGTTTAGGTTTTAGGGTTTAGGATTTTTGGGGTTTATGGTTTGGGTTAGGTTAGGGTTTATGGTTATATTAGGGTTTAAGGTTGAGGGTTTAAGCTTTAGAGTTTAGTGTTTTTAGGGTTTAGGGTTTAGGATTTAGGGTTTGGATTTAAGGTTGTAGGTTTAGGGTTGTATGTTTAGGGTTTAGGGTTTAGGGTTTAGGGTTTAGGATTTAGTGTTTAGCATATAGGGCTTAAGGTATAGAGTTTTTTTTTAATTAAGTATACCTATAGGTTTATGTTTATTAAGTTTATTTAGTTTATTTTATATTTTTATTTAGGTTTATTTTTTTATTTAGTTTATTTTATTTTTTTATGTTTATTTATTTTAGTTTAAGTTTTTTTATTTTAGTTTATTTTTTAGGTTTGGGTTTAAGTTTATGTTTATTTTTTAGTTTAGTTTTATTTTTATTTTATTTTTTACATTTAGGCTTTATTTTTTATTTTTAGGTTTAGGTTTAGGTTTTCATTTTATTTTTTTAAGTTTATGTTATTAGTTTTTAGTTTAGGTTTAGGTTTATTTTTAGTTTATTTTATTTTAATTTTTTTAGGTTTAAGTTTAAGTTTAGTTTATATTAGGTTTAGGTTTTATTTATTTTAGTTTAGGTTTAGGTTTTTTTTTTTAGGTTTGGTTTTTTTTGTTTTTTTTAGGGTTTAAGTTTATTTATGTTTATTATTTTGGTTTAGGTTTTTATTTAGTTTTTATTTTATTTTATTTTTATTTTACATTTAGGTATTATTTTATTTTTTGTTTAGTCTAGGTTCTTATTTTTTATTTTTTAGTTAATTTTATATTTTATATTTTATTATTTTTTGGTTTAGGTTTAGGTTTTAGTTTAGGTTTTTATTTTATTTTATTTTTTATTTTATTTAGGTTTCGGTTATTTACTTATTTTACTTTTAGGTTTTATTTAGTTTAGGTTTTTATAGTTTAGGATTTAGGGTTTAGGGTTTAAGGTTAAGGGTTTGGGTTTTATTAATTTTAGTTTAGTTTGTTTGAGTTTAGGTGTATGTTTATTTTATTTTGTTTATTTTAGGTTTAGGTTTTTTTTTTAATTTAGGGTTAAGATTTAATTTTTTATTTCTTTTTATGTTTTATTTTTAGGATCATTTTTTAGGTTTAGGTTTTTATTTTATCATATTTTTAGGTTTAGGTTTTGGATTAACTTTAGGATTTAGTTTAGGTTTTTATTTTATTTAGGTTTAGGTTTTATTTATTTATTTTACTTTTAGATTTTATTTAGTTTAGGTTTAGATGTTTAGGGTTTTAGGGTTTAAAATTTATGGTTTAGGGTTTATGGTTCAGGGTTTAGGGTTTAGGGTTTAGGGTTATATGTTTTATGATTTAGAGTTTATGGTTTAGGGTTTAGGGTTTAGGGTTCAGGGTTTTATGGTTTAGGTTTTAGGGTTTAGGGTTTTATGGTTTAGTGTTTAGGTTTAGGATGTAGTTTAGTTTAGGGTTAAGTTTAGGTTTCAAGTTTCAATTTAATAAGCTTTACAGTTTAGGTTTTTTTAGGAGTTTAGGTTCAGGTTTATAGTTTGATTAATATTTTAGGTGGTTAAGTTTAAGGTTTAGGGTTTATGTTTTAGGGTTTAGGGTTTAGGGTTAAGGTTAGGGTTAGGGTTTAGGGTTTACGGTTTAAGGATTATAGTTTACAGTTTAGTGTTTAGTGTTTAGGGTTTATGGTTTAGGGTTTAAGGTTTAAGTTTAGGGTTAAGGGTTATTAAGTGTTTAGGGTTGTAGGCTTAGGGTTTAGGGTTTTGGTTTTAGGGTTTAGGATTTAGTGTTTAGGGTTTAGGGTTTAGGATTTAGGGTTATTTTTAAATAAAGAAACTAATAGGTTTAGGTTTTTTTAGTTTAATTTATATTTTTTTAGGTTAATTTTTTATTTATATTTTTTTAGTTTATTTATTTAGTTTAGGTTTTTATTTAGTTTATTTTTAGGTTTTGGTTTAGGTTTATGTTTTTTTAGTTTAGTTTTATTTTTACTTTTTTTTAGGTTTAGGTTTTATTTTTTATTTTTAGGTTTAGGTATAAGTTTTTATTTTTCATTTTTAGGTTTAAGTTTTAGGTTTTTATTTTAGGTTTTTTTTTAGGTTTAGGCTTATTTTTAGTTTATTTTATTTTATTTAGTTTAGGTTTATTTTTAGGTTTACTTTATTTCAGGTTTAGGTTTTATTTATTTTAGTTTAGTTTATTTTAGTTTAGGTTTAAGTATTTATTTATTTATTTTAGATTTAGGTTTTTTTTCTGTTTAAGGTTTAGGTTTTATTTTTTATTTATTTTTAGGTTTATTGCCTAGGTTTAGGTTTTTATTTAGTTTTTATTTTAGGTTGACTTTTTATTTTATTTTATGTTTATGTTTTACTTTTAAGTTTATTTTATCTTTTAGTTTAGTTTAGGTTATTATTTATTTTGTTTTAGTTTAGTTTTTATTTTTTATTTTTATTTTATTTTATTTTAGGTTTAGGTTTAGATTTAAGTTTATGTTTTAGTTTATGTTTTTATTTTATTTTTATTTATTTTATTTTATTTAGGTTTAGGTTTTTTTTTACTTATTTTATTTTTAGGTTTTATTTAGTAGGTTTAGGTTTTCAGGTTTTTAGGGTTTAGGGTTTATGGATTTTATTTATTTATTTATTTATTTTTGGAAAACCCCATATAGGGGGAATTTTATTGCCACAAAAAAGGTTACAAGGTCCTTAAAGGGGATAAACTCCAGAACTACTGCTCAAAGAGCTACAATCAGCCTAGGGAGTAAATCCCAAAGCTAAGAACATCCAAAAGCAAAAGAAAAGAGATAAGCAAGCAAAAGGTACAAATTGAATAACATATATAAGCAAATGAAGGATAAGGGTCAATGTTCTGCAAGATGGTAGAATGCATGACACAATGGAGTAACCTGCAAGGGAAAAAAGGAAAAGCACCTGTATGGCATCCATTTGATAAAAGTCTTGATATCCTTAGTACCTGCAAATATAATCAAAACCATATATAGATAGAATGAATGCTAGAATGAGAAAGGGTTCCCATCACGGTTATAGGACCCGATATAAGACACCATGTCAATGAATTCCCGCACCAATACAAGTAGTTCATCATATTGACATTAGGACAAGCTCACTATAAGTCCACCCATTCAGATAGAGCATGATAAGGTTTGAATATGAATTAGTTAAGAACATCTTAACAGTGACCTGCATATGTCTAATAAAGCTAGAAAAAAGATAAGAGAAGCAAAAAGTAAAATGGTTTTCAGGCTGGCTGCAAAGACCATAAGTAGGAAACAACAAATAGGCAACACCACATTGCCAGCCAAGTCAATGAACTAAGCTGCAAGAAACTAGAAAGTCAGCAAACCCCAAGCCCAATTGACCACAATTACAGAAGTCAGATGGGTTGGAAAGAAAGTAGCAGATAGTAAAAATAAGATAGAGAATAGCTTCTCCTTTATTTGGAGGCTCTCCCCACCACAGAAAAATCACAGTAAGATATAATCAGAGCAAAAAAGTTTAGTAAAAGGTTGCTTAGTAGCGAAGCGATCAGTTCTAAAAGCAATACATAATAACTTCTTTGGGTGACCAATAACCCAACAATCTATAATAGTTAAAACAGTGATTAAGACCAGGTAAAGCAGAAGAGTACTCCTCATGATCTACATGTTCTCATCATAGTCGAGAGAGGGAAAATAACAACAGGAAAGATCAGCAACAGCCCAGATATTAGGAGAAAAGTAAGACAAAAAAACAAAGAGCACTTGCTGAGCAAGGGACTCTAAAAATTAAAAAACCAACAATGGAGGTAATGATATAATTCCATTCCTGCAAAGTGATATTAAAGTAGGCATGGGATTTCACAAATAGCAAAGTAACAGCAATAAGGAAGGTTGCAAACATTTGATGCTCAATAGCTGTCCTACCTTGGACAAAACTAATTAAGCTGCAAGAAGTAAGAAAGTTAGCAAAACCCCAACTCAGTTGTCTACAGTTATAAAAATCAGTAGGAATGAGCAGAAAGTAGCAGATAGGGAGGGATATGTAATGAACAGCTCCCCACCACAAGTTAATCCAGTAAGAGACATTCAGTGCAAATAGTTCAGTATCAGGTTGCTTAGTAGCAGACACATTAATCCAATTCTACCAAAGATAATGATAGTAATAACCAGGAGGTTGGCCAATAACCTAATTATGCAAATAAGATAAACCATTGATTAAGTTCAAGTAGAACAGAAATATGATCTTCAAGATTTGCAAGTTCCCATCATAGCATACAGGGGGAAACCAATAGCAGGGAAGACCAACAGCAGCCCAGATGTTAGCAGCAAAGACATAAAGAAAAATAAAGAAAACTTGTTAGGAAAGGTACTCAAAATTCCAAAAACCAACAGTGGAGACATAGTTAAAGTTTTTACACCCATTAAGAAAAGCAATCTTTAAGAACAAAGATATAAAATAGAGAATGAATGAGTTCAAGTAATTCCCACCAGAGTAAACAGTAGTACCCATAACCTCAGCAAAGGCAAAATGAAAATCCATTAAGTAACTCCAAACCTGCTGAGCATGGGAAACAAGTCCAGAAATAGCAAGATTGACAGTAGCCTCAAGGGTCCAATTCAACCAATAACTAAGAAATAAGATACCAACAAGTTGACCATAGGAAAATGCATTACGAGTAGAGAGGGCATAAAATCGATCCCATAATGAAAGAGAAGAATTCTGACTATGGCAAACAAAACCGGATGAAGAAAACAACGACGTGTGATAAAAAATATACACAAATAGTTGGAAAATCGAGAATAAAAACATCCATAAGTCATAAAGACAACAATCTAGAAATAGGTCCCAAAAAAACCAATGACTAGCATTGAAAGGAATAACAAGACCTTTCTGATCGAAAATATCTAGCGAAGGCCAGAATGAGAGAGGAAAACAAAGTAAAACCAAAGAGAGGCAAACATGAAAACCCATTCTGAGGAGCAAGAGAAAATAGCCGACAAAAAAACAAATTCCCTCCAGACAAGAGAAGTAAAAGAGATTGACCAAAGCCCCAATCTCAGAAACATCCTGCACAAAAAGGATCTACTGAACAAAATAGCCAGAATCAATCTGAAAAAACTCCATCCAGTTCAAAAAATAAACAGTGCAGAAAGAAACAATAGAATGCCAGAGATTCCACCCAGGCAAAGTAAAAGAAGCAAAAAAAGATTACCAAGAAGTAGTATCAAAGTTTTGCACAATAATAAGTTTGCCAGAAGGGGTAAGAAGGTCAACAGCAGCCTGTAAGAAAACCTGCAAAAAACAACCTTGGCAGGTGGAAGAAAAGAAGAAAGTCTCCCACAACAAGATCCCACCAAAGGGACCTTGCTGAGTCAGAAAATGGTTTCCAAAAAGTGCAGGCTGAATGGGGTCCAGATTCCAGTGTAGATAACAGCCAAGAAGATAAATATCAGCAAAAAGGCCAAAAAACCTCTTCACTCAGAAATATAAAATAAAAGATAACTCCCGGAAATAAAAGGAAAATGTCAACTCAAAGCTAGAGTCAAAGAGAATATTAGCAGCAGCCCAAGATCTAATAGGGGAGACAAGCATCATGTTAAAAGGCGACCACGGTCTTTGCTCGACTAAAATCTAATAGTAAATCATCAAAATAAATATTGTAACCAAAGATAATGAACACTAATATAATGCATAGAAACAACATAGGTAACTAAGATGCTCCAAGCAGATATCTTTGAGAAATACCATAATTAATGATAGGAATTTAAACATTGATAAAACCAAATAATCTTATCCAAAACATAACACCAATGATATTAGCAAGTGCATTGATATTAAAATGCCAAATAAGGTGTTATAAAACACCAAATCATAGATCAACAAAATATAAGCATCCACAAAGACATAAGAACAAAAAATATAGTTAGATGAAGTTACAAGATAAGATACAAAAATTATCCAAGTTAACCGCACCACAAGTGTTTGGGTAAGGTGAGTTGATCAAAGAAGATGATACCATCGATCTAGCACGTGATTGGCAAGGTAGACAAACATTTCCTTCACACCAAACATGAGTGATGTTAAAATTCAATTGGGAAAGAAGAGCTCTAGTTTTCTTGAGGAGGTAGTACAGTCTTTCATTTTGGTGGAAGTCAAAAGATCAATCAGAAGAAGAGCATCCACCTTAATCCAAATATTAAGCCAGCCATTTTGGAGGCAAATCTCAAGAGCTTTGTAGACTGTTATAAGCTCAGTTAATGGGACAGTGCAGGAAATAAGGGGATAAGCAAAAGCACATAGTACTATACCCTTAGAGTACTTGAAAATTCCACCACAACCAGAGCCATTATGAGAGACAGAGCCATCAGTATTAAATTTAATTTTATGGTCAAGAGGTTTTTTCCAATAAACAATCTTGTCATTTCGATAGTAAGGTTGGTCCAGCAGGTTAAAGCCCAGTTTATTGGCCACAAATTTACAGCCTTTGAATTGTCTGTAATGAATGAGATTGGCTTTAAACAAGTCACAAATTTTGTTTTTAGTTCTTACAATAATCCTCATGTGGCTCATAGGGATCCCACGATGTTTTGCATCATTTCGGTCCATCCATATGAACCAGATAAGAGTGATAGCAGTGATGACTTTAATGTGACCTTTAATAGTATTATCAAAATAGACTTCAAGTTGATATAAAGTAAGCCATTGAAATTGACAGGTTAAAAGATCATCATACCAAATCCAAAGTTTAGAAGCAATGGCCCTATTAATAGAAACATGATTAACATTCTCAATATGGAAACAACACTGACATTTAGAGGGTAAATGGAACCCTTTACCCCACAACAAGGAATCAACAGGGATAAAATTTTTCAAAATACGCCAAGTAAGAATAGAATAAGAAGTTGAGATATTGTTATTCTAAAGTTTGGAGAACACATAGGAGGAATCATGAGTATCTTTAATGTGGAGCCACACATTTTTGAGGTTGAAATCACCATTATGTGAGAGCTTAAAGAGAATCTGGTCTTGATTGTTTGGAGTAATAGGAATAGTAGAAACCATATTCAAGAAAGTAAAAGGGATAATATTGGCAAGCTTACTAATTTTGTTATGCTAGAAAGAGTTTACTCTAATAGCAAGTGGAATCGGTGGAGAGTAAGTCATCAATGGATCCACATCCACTGCTTATCTTGCCAAAAGAAAGAAGTTAATTCCCCAAAAAATTAAGGATTCTGCATCCCATTTGATAGAATAAAGTCTTTTCCACACTGGAGAATCACCCGATTTAAAGGGATAAATGAGGGGGTGCTTACCCTGGCAATATTTAGCAGTCATGAAATTAGCCCAAAGACTATGATTAATCCTAAAATTCCACCAGAGTTTATAGGAAAAGGCATTGATAGCTTATTTTATGGATTTACAACCAAGACCACCTTCATCAAAAGTGCCACAACTTTTAAACCAAGAGGTCTAGTGCAATATTTTGGAGGAGGTATTGGAGCCCCGGAAAACTTTGTTTAGGAGATGCTCAATTCTGTTTATGATAGAAATGGTCGGCATAATGGTTTGGATGAGATATAAGGCATGGAATTAAGAGTGCTCTTAATCAAGATGAGCCTACCACCGAAAGAGAGTAAATGAAATTCCAAACTGAAATTTTATTAGATATTTTTTGAATAAGGTCATCGAAAAGATGAGATCTTTTCTTGCCTTTAAAAAGCAAAACCTTGAGATAATTAATGGGAAGTTGATTTTTCTTAAAATTAGTAATTCTTGAGATTTGATTAAGTCTATTGGTAGGAATCTTAGCTGAGGGAATAAAATAGCATTTTCTTTCATTAAGGAAGAGACCACTAACTTTGCCAAAATCATTTAAGAGATTCTTAATAGTTTTAACATGTTGAAGAGAGGCATTGCAAAAGATTATAAAACTATCCGCAAAGCTAAGATGAGAAACAGGGAAACCACCATGACTTTTATAAACCATGTTAGGTTTTTTAAGGAAAAGATCATTGAGGCTCGAAAGATATTCAAAGAATGATAAAAGAGAAGGAGAAAGAGGGTCACCTTGACGCAAACCATGCCTCGAAGTAAAGAAACCAAGGGACTCACCATTTATGATAATAGAAAACCAGATGTTAGTGATATAACTTTTTATAAGCTAGATAAAATTATCAAAGAAACCAAACAAATGTAAGATTTGAAAGAGGAAATCCCACGAGAGGTTGTCAAAGGCTTTAGAGATGTCCAGTTTGAAAAGAATATTACCTGGAAGAAACATCAATGTCATGAACCATTCTTGAGCGAAGAATATTATCGATATGGTTCTATTTTTAATGAAGCCAGTTTGGTTAGGGGAGATGATTTTAGGAAGCAGGGGGCTAATCCTATTATTAATTAATTTAGCAATGAGTTTACGGAAAAAAGTACAAAGACTAATAGGTATAAAATCACCCCAAGATTCAGGATTATTGGTTTTGGGAATAAGGACAATAGAAGTACTTAAAAAATATTTGGGAATAGAGCCACCATCAAAGAAATCAATAATAGCATCAACAAGTTTAGATTTAATAAAAGGCCAATAATGTTGAAAGAAATGAGTTGTATAACAATCAGGGCTAGCAACAGAATCAGTGTTCATGCTATTGAGAGTACTACTAATCTCTGCTTCCGAGTGACGCATAGTGAGAAAATGGTTATCCTCATTGTTAATCATAAAAGGGATTAGATGGGTGTTGGAGGGGGTTTCTAACAAAGGATTAGAATTTAATAAATTTTGAAAGTGATGTATGACAGATTCCTTAATTTCATAGTTATCAATTATCCAGCCACCTTTAAAGTTCTTAATTTTCTTAATCGAGTTTAATGATTTTCATTTATGGCAAATAGCATGGAAATACCTTATGTTTTTGTCGCCATCAGCAATATGTTTTCTAGCGACTTTTTGACGCCAATAGGTTTCCTCTATATTTTGGTAATTAATCAAGTTATCTTTAGAAATGCTCAGCTCATCAAGCTTAGGGATCGCTTAAGAGCCTCTTCAAGAGAACAAACCACTTGTTCCATAGCTTTAAGATTGGTAAAAAGATTTCTAAATATATGCTTGTTCCACCAATTAAGGTTTTGTTTAAGTCTGTTGAGCTTAAGCCAAAGCCGAATCATGGCTTTAATAGAATTATCCTGGTGAACAGGAGCCATCCAATTAGTGAAAACAACATTAGTGAAATAGCCATGTTGGGTCCACATATTTTGGAATCTAAAAGGTGAGGGAGTAGAAGGGTTAACTGGGGGAGTTTTGATAGAGATCAAAAGAGGAGCATGATGGACAAAGTTACGCTCAAATGCTCAATAGAGGAAAGAGGCCACTGATTGATCCAAAGAGAATTAAAGAGGGTCCTGTCAAGTAGCTGCCAAAGTCAAGAGTTATGCCACGTGTAATCAGACCCAGAAAAACCAATATCAATCAGATTGTAATCTAGAATCATATTAGAGAACTCTTCCATGGAATGGAGGTTAGGAGAAGATCCTCCCCTCCTTTCTGAAGAAGCAATGATAGTGTTGAAATCACCCCCAACCAACCAGGGAAGGTAAACCAAGGAGCCGAAGGTTCTTAAGTGATTCCAAAGGATGTTTCTACCGACTCTTTTACAAGAAGCATAGATAAAGGAACCAAAAGATGAAAACTCACCTAATGATATTTTGACATTAACCAATTGATCAAGATCATCAATGATGGAAATGGTGATGGAATTATTCCAAAAACACCATATTTTATTATTAAGATTGAAGAGGAAATTTTGAAATCCAAGCTATCTAGCAACATGGGCAATCTTGGAAGAGTTAATGAAAGGCTCAATAATAATAAGTAATTTGATATTATGAGCATGACAGAGGCTCCTAACATGGTTGCGGATAGGGGGAGTCCCACAACCTCAGATATTCCAAATAAGAAAATTAATCATAAGAAATCTAAAATGGAAAAGGTAAAAAAAAGAAATGGAAAAAGAAAGAGAGGAGGGCATAATTATTTGTGAGGTGTTAGAGAAGAACGTGTGGTTCTAGTGAAGTTATTATTAGTCATTTTGGCTTTATAAGATTTTTTTTAATAACAGTTTGGAAGGGTCTATCAGTATCCAAAGTATCTCTTTCAGAAAGGGATTGGTTTTTGGTATCCAGAATAGTAGCAATATCAGTCAATGTTTTAGTAGTGGTGATTTCTTCTTCTTCAATATTAGAGTAAGAATGAGGAATGGGGATTGCCTGAGTATCACTATGTAGAGAAATAGAAGGGGAGGTTCTTGCACCATTAATAAGATAAATATCATTCTCATTGCCATGATGCATAATCAGATTTTGGTCTGACACTAAAGGATTAACATTATTTTGATCCAATATAAGATTCCCATTCAAATTGTCATTAAGATTCAAATGGAGCAAAGGATTGTTATGAGAAGCCAAATTATTACAAGTGGGAGTAGTGCTAGGTAAGTAATCATTAGTTTCTTCACACACCTCAATGGTAGTATTTTTACCAAGCTCAGAATGTTTTTCATTAGAAAAATTAGTAGGTAATAAAGGGGTAGGTGTAGGAGGATGAGTTCCATTATGAGTATCTTTAGGCACATAAACTAACTTATTGGTTTTCCCGCCCAAGAGAGGTATTAGTATCTGTATATATTCTTTTGAGGTTAGGGTGTAACACAAAGCATTCAAAGTGATCATGACCATGGATCTTACAGTGAGTGCAAAAGATGGGGAAATTTTTAAATTCTACTTTCTGGTTATATCAAAATTTTTCTGAACCGATCCAAACTTCTTTGGGGTATTTTTTGGTAATGTAAATCTCAGCCAAGATACATGCAATAAATGGCCGAGATCTAACGGTAGTGGCTTGAGCAATTTGAAGGGGTCTACCAAATAGAGCCCCAACCGCAAATAGAACTTGGTGAGTAACAAAGTGAATTCTCATGTTGGGAAAAGCAAGCCATAAAGGAATAATAAAGGATTCCTCTTTGACATAAAAAAGGGGTGACCATTTCAAGAGCCGCATTTGACATTTATACACATAATAGGAGGGACGAGCAAAGACTCGAGAATAATCTAAATCATTTGATAACTGAATAAGGATATGTTGAGGATCAATTAGCCCAATAGTGAAGACTCCCAAAATCTTTAAGCTATGGAAGACGATATTATCTAGAGTAGGTGTCAGAGAGAGAATTTACCAACCAAAGAGAACTCAAAGGCTTAGCTAATTTCTCCACATCGGGTCAACACATGACAGTGAATCCATGAAATGAGGTTGAAATTAAGTTGACTGAGGCATTAGAGAAAGGGTTCTTACCAAAAAGAGCATCCTTAAAGGACTTGACAGCAGGCGCATAATCAGATCCAAAGTACCTTTAGGATCGAGGGCAAGCCGCGATCCAGAGCGTGGTTTGCAGAGAGCGCCTCCCATTGAACGATCCATGAGAGTCACATAAGCAACCGCGAGAGGCAACCAAGCAAAAAATAATGATCATGACCTGTTAGCTCAAATGTGGCCAAATCACATAAAATGGCACAGGAAGGCAAAATCATTTGAGAGGAGCAAATAGAGTTTAGGTTTAAGTTTTGGGTTTAGTTTTGTTGGGTTGGTTTTTGGTTCAGTTTTTTAGGGTTTGGGGTTTAGCGTTAGGTTTAGTATGCTTTATGATTTAGGGTTTAGGGTTTAGGGTTTAGGTATGTGGTTTTAGATTTGGGTTTGGCTTTAGGGTTTCATTTAGTTTTTATCTTTTGGGTTTAGGGTTAGTTTAGGTTTAGCTTAGGGTTTGGTTTAGGTTTTAGGGTTTAGGGTTTATAGGGTTTGGCTCAGACAGCATTTATGGTTGATGATTTAGCTTTTGTGGTTTTAGTGTTAAGGTTTTTTGGGATTAGATTTAGGTTAGTGTTGGGTTTAGGGTTTAGATTGGTTGCATGTTTAGGATTTGTGGGTTTAGGATTTAGTATTTAGGGCACAGGGTTTAGGGTTTAGGATTTTTCTAGAAAATTATTTAACCCAGAGTTTAGTTTATTCAATTTATTTAGTGTATTTTATATTTTTATTTCGATTTGTTTTTTATTTTTATTTACTATTATTTATTTATTTTATGTTTATTTATTTTAGTTTTGATTTTTTTATTTTAATTTATCTTTTAGGTTTGGGTTTAAGTTTATGTTTATTTTTTAGTTCAGTTTTTTCTTATTTTATTTTTTAGGTTTATGTTTTATTTTTATTTTTAGGTAGGTTTAGGTTTTTTATCTCATTATTTTAGCTTTAAGTTTTAGTTTTATTTTAGGTTTATTTTTAGGTTTTATTTTTAGTTTAGGTTTAGGTTTATCTAGTTTATTTTATTTTATTTAGTGTTTTAAGTTTAGGTTTACTTTATTTTTGGTTTATGTTTAGGTTTTATTAATTTTAGTTTAATTTATGGTTAGATTTATTTTATTTTTGGTTTAGGTTTGGTTTTTTTTTTTTTGTTTAGGGTTTAGGTTTTATTTTCTACTTAATTTTAGGATTTTTATGGTTTATTGTGTAAGTTTAGGTTTTTATTTAGTTTTTATTTAGATTTTTTATGTTTATTTTATTTTTATTTTACATTTAGAAATTATTTTATTAAGGTTTTTTATTTTTAGGTTTATTTTATTTTTTTAGTTTAGTTTAGGTTTTTATTTATTTTATTTTTTTTAATTTTATATTTTTTATTTCATTTTATTTTTAGGTTTAGGTTTATATTTAGATTTTAGTTTAGGTTTTTATTTTATTTTATTTAGGTTTAGTTTTTTGGTTTATTTTATTTTTTAGGTTTTATTTTGTTTACATTTTGGTTTAGGTTTTTGAGTTGGGTTTAGGTTTAAGGTTTGGGTTTTAGGGTTTAGTTTTAGGTTTTATTTTAGGTTTTGGGTTTAGGATTTAGGTTTATTTATTTTATTAGTTTATTTTTAAAGGTTTATGTTTATTTTATTTAGGTTTTTTTTTTTATTTTATTTTTTTTAGTTTGTTTAGGTTTTATTTATTATTTTATTTATTTTATTTTAAGATTAGGTTTAGGTTTAGTTTAGGTTTTGTTTATTTAGGTTTTGGCATTTTATTTTATTTAGTGTCATTTTAGTTTAGCTCTAATCATGAATAAGGTTTATTGGATAACCATAGGGTTGGGGAGGGTTGGAGCAGGTGTAGTAGGTTTAGGGTAGGGCCCAGCATTGATAGCTCAGCCCAGGGTTTGATAGTTTTAAGTTTTAGCCATGTTTAGGGTGTGGAGGTTATTTTATTAGGAGGGTTTAGGGCTCAGGGGTATAGTAGGACTTTTAGGTCAGGGTTTTTTTGGGCTCAGTTAAAGTGGCCTGGGTTGGGGATATGGTTGTATCTTGGGTTTAAAAGCCAGTATGGTTTTTAGGATTAGGTTAGTTTAGGGTTTAGGGCTCAGGATTTTAAGGTTTTTATGGTTAAGGTTTATAGTCAGATCAGGGTTAGCCAGTTTGAGCTTAGGTTAGGGATTGATCAGGGTATGGTTAGTGTAGTTTGGGTAGGGCTCAGTTTTTGGGCCAAGAGTTTTAGGGTTTAGAGTAGGGTCATGGTTTAAGGAGTGTTATAGTAGATTTAGGTTTAGGTTAACGTAGGGTTTTAAATATATTTATTTATTTATTTTATTTATTATATTTTTATTTAGGTTTATTTTATTTATTTAGCTTATTTATTTAATTTAGGTTTTTTATTTAATTTTGGTTTTACATTTATTTTTCTTTTAGTTTCATTTTATTTTATTTATTAGGTTTACATTTTATTTTTTATTTTAAGGTTTAGGTTTAAGTTAGTTTACTTTGGTCTAGGTTTTAGGTTTTATTTTAGGTTTATCTTTAGGTTTAGGTTTATTTTAGTTTATTTAATTTATTTAGTTTAGGATTTTTTTAGGTTTAGTTTATTTTAAGTTTAGGTTTTATTTATTTTGGCTTACCATTTTATAGTTTATGTTATTACTTATTTATTTTAGGTTTAGGTTTTATTTTTATTTATTTTAAGTTTATGCTATGTTTTAAGTTTTTTTATTTTATTTAGTTGATTTTATTTTATTTTAAAGGTTTAACTTTACGTTTATTGTCTTTTACCAGGTTTTTTATTTAATTTTATTTTAATTAAATTTTATTAATTTTATTTTTAAATTTTATTATTTTATTTTGTTTTTAGGTTAGTTTAGGTTTAGGTTTTTTAGTTTAGGTTTTATTTTATTTTATTTATTTTATTTTTAGTTTATATTTTAGTTTAGGTTTATGTTTGTATTTTTAGGATTATTTTAGGGTTCAATTTAATGTTTAGGGTTTGGTTTAGGTTTATAGGTTTAGGGGTATATGGTCAGGTTTTAGGTTTGGTGGGTTAGGGTTTAGGGTAGTTTGGGTAGGGTTTAGGGTTTAGGGCTCAGGTATTTTGGTTGGTTGGGTTTGGATTAAGTAAGTTTATTTATTTTAGTTTAGTTTATATTTTCTTTTGTTTATTTTAGGTTTTTTAAGTTTAGTTTTGTTTATTTCTTTAATTTTTAGGTTTTATTGGGTTATTTTTATTAGTTATTTTATTTATTATTTTTATTTTACATTTTAGTATTTAATTTATTTAGGTTTTAATTTAGGTTTATTTTATATTTAGTTTAGTTAAGGTTTTTATTTTATTTTAATTAAGTTTTATTATTTTATTTTATTTTATGTTTAGGTTTATGTTTAGGTTTAGTTTTAGTTTAGGCTCTATTATAGTTTAGGTTTTATTTATTTTATTTTATTTTTAGTTTATTTAATTTATTTTAATTTTAGGTTTTAGTTTATTTTTTGGTATTTTATGGTTTAGAGTTTAGTAGCTCAGTTTTGGGGTTTGGGGTTAGGGTTTTTTCAATTTTATTTTATTTTATTTGGGGTGGGTAGTGTCCAGGCCTTAGAGGTTTAGTGGTCAGTTAGGTTTAGGGTCAGTTCTGCTCATGGAGTTTAGGGCCTGTGGCCCAGATGGGCCTTGGCCTGGGATTAAGTTTGTGGTCACCATAGGTCAGCCTTAGGATGGCCCAGGTTCTGGGCCTTGGTCCGGTATGGTCAGGCCCAGTGGTCAGTGTGGTTAAGATAAGTGTTTAGTCCCAGCCTCAGGGCCTGGTTGTGGCTCAGTTTAGTGGTTTGGGGCTTTGTGAGCCTCAGAGCCTTGGCTTTAGTTCAGTGGTCAGTTAAGGATTAGGGAGATCAGGTTAGGTAGTTTATGGTTTAGGTTAATTGGTTTTAGGGTTTGTGGTGGGTTTAGGGTAGGTGTTTGAGCTAGGCAAACCAAGTGGTAGTTAGAGTTTAGGTTTTAAGATATAGTGTTTAGGGTTTAGGGTTTAGGGTTTTTTAAAAAGAAATTAACGGAACTAATAGGTTTAGGTTTATTTAGTTAATTTAGTTTATTATATATGTTTATTAAGGTTTATTTATTTTTATTTACTTTATTTATTTATGATTATTTATTTTAGTTTATTTTTTAGGTTTAGGTTTACGTTTACGTTTATTTTTATTATTTAGTTTTACTTTTATTTTATTTTTAGGTTTAAGTTTCATTTTATATTTTTAATTTTAGGTTTTACTTTTTATTTTTAGGTTTAGGTTTAGGTTTTTATTTTACTTTTTTATGCTTGTGTTTTAGGTTTTTAATTTAGGTTTATTTTTAGGTTTGGGTTTTTTTTCATTTATTTTATTTTATTTCATTTAGCTTTGGTCTTAGGTTTAATTTATTTTAGGTTTAGGTTCACGCTTTATTTATTTTAGTTTAGTTTATTTAAATTTAGCTTTAGGTTTATTTTATTTTTATTTTAGGTTTAGTTTTTTTTTAGTTTAGGGTTTAGGTTTTATTTTTAATTATTTTTAGGTTTTATTTTTGGGTTTATTGCTTAGGTTTAGGCTTCTATTTTGTTCTTATTTTATTTTATTTTAGGTTGATTTTATTTTTATTTTACATTTAGGTTTTTTTTAGGTTTATTCTATTTTTTTAGTTTATTTTAGGTTTTTATTTATTTTATTTTAGTTTAGCTTTTATATTTTATTTAATTTTATTTTTACATTTAGGTTTAGGTATTGTTTTAGGTTTTAGTTTAGGTTTTTATTATTTATTATTTATTATTATTATTATTATTATTATTAGTTTAGGTTTTCTTATTTATTTTATCTTTAGGTTTTATATAGTTTAGGTTTAGCTCAGGGTTTTTTTTTAGGGTTTAGGGTTTTATAGGGTTTTAAGGTTGTTTTTAGGGTTTGGGGTTTAGCGTTTAGGGTTTAGTGTTTAAGGTTTAGGTTTTATTTATTTTAGTTAAGTTTATTTTAATTTAAGTTTATGTTTATTTTAAGTTTGCATTTTTTTTTAGTTTAAGGTTAAGATTTTATTTTCTATTTATTTTTAGGTTTATTTTTTAGGTTTAGGATTTTATTTACTTTTTATTCTATTTTAGTTTAATTTTATTTTATTTTTATTTTACGTTTAGTTTTTAGTTTATTTAAGTTTTTTATTTTTTATGTTTATTTAATTTTTTAATTTAGTTTAGTTTTTATTTATTTTATTTTCATTTAGTTTTTATTTATTTAATTAATTTTATTTTTAGGTTTTGGTTTAAGTTTAGGTTATTATTTTATTTAGATTTAGGTTTTTATTTTATTTTATTTTTTTTATTTTATTTAGTTTAGCATTTTAGTAGTCCAGTTTATGGTTTAGATTTAGGGTTTAGGATTTAGGTCCGTGGTTTATGATTTAGGGTCTTTAGTCCCTGGTAGCATTTTGGGTTTGGGTCAGTGGTGGTTTGTGGGTTAAGTTTAGGGCTCAGGTGAGAGTTAGTGGCTCAGTTTAGGTTTGTTTTGTGAGCTTTAGGCAGTTTTTAGTATTTTGTGGCTCAAGATTTAGCCAGTTTTAGTTTGTGGGTTTTGTGTGGTCATCTGTGAAGACAGATCAGAGCTCAGTTAGGGCTCAGCTTTTTTAGTTTTTGTGGTCCAAGTAATGGCCTAAAGCCCGTGGTTAAGGTTTCAAGTCAGTCTGGGCCTGGTAAGCCTAGGGCCAGTGGCCCAGGGCCTGGGCCCACTGTAAGTTAGTGCCTAGGATCTAGAGTGGTGGGTCAGGGTTTAAGTATGGATTAGCCCAGTGAGGAGTGTTTAGTGGTTAGCCCAGTTTGGCCCAGGGTTGGGCCTAGTCACAGGGCCCAGGGAGTTTAGTGGCCTGGCTGGCCTGGGTACTCAGTTTGTGGTTTGGATCTTCAGTGGCCCAGGTTTAGGTTCAGTGGTTGGTTTAGTTTAGTCAGCTTAGGCTTGTGGCATTGGTGGGGTTTAGGGCAGTTAGGTTAGAGATTAGGATTTAGGGAAGTTTCATGGTAGGGTTTTATTTATTTAAGTTTAGTTTATTTTAATTTTATGTTTATTTTTTAGGTTTTTTTAGTTTAAGGTTTAGGTTTTATTTTATTTATTTTTAGCTTTATTTTAGAGGATTTTATTTAATTTTAATTTATTTTATTTTAGTTTTATTTTAATTTTATTCTAAATTTAGTTTTAGTTTATTTTAGGTTTTTATTTTTTATTTTATTATTTAGTTTTTATTTAGGTTTTATTTATTTTATTGTAGTTTACATTTTATTTTTATTTTATTTTATTTCATGTTTAGGTTTAAGTTTAGGTTATTATTTTTTAAAATTTTGGTAGTTTTATCTTAGGGTATTTAGTTTATTTATTTAGGTGTGGTTTAGGCTTGGTAGAGCCCAGGGTTGTGGTTTAGTGAGGGTCAATGGAGGGTAGGGTCATTTAGGGTTTAAAGAGGTTTAGGGTTTGATTTAGGGTAGGGTTTTAGGGTTAGCATTTTATGTCAGTATAGCAAGGGTAATTAGGGTTTATGGTTTTGGGTCAGGGTAGTGGTTTCAGTTAGGGCTCATGGTTTGGGCCCAGGGTGGGTTCAGTTTGTGTTTAAGGTCAGTAAAGCTCATAGTGTGGTCAGTGGCTCAGGGTTGCCTGGTTTAGGCCTGGGTCAGAGTCAGGTTTGTGAGTGGTTGGCTCAGGGTTTAGGGCCAGATTTAGGGTTTACAGTAGGGTTTAGGTCAGTGGTAAGGAGCCCAGGATTGTGGCCTGTGGGCTCAGTGTTTCTGGGATATATGGTTTGGCTCTTTTCAGTGGTAGGGTTTAGTTTCAGTTTTCTTTGGGTCTGGTTTAGTTTTTAGGGTAGATCATGGTCATGCTTGTTTTAGGCTTTATTTATGGTTTTTTTGGGTAGTTTATTTAGGTTATTGGGTTTAAGGTTCAAGGTTTTAGGCTTTTCGGTTTAGTGTTTAGCCACCACGGTTGTAACCTCCTTCACTCTTCCCACCTCCATATCCACCACTGCTCTGACCATCACCTCCATATGCTCCAGCATCTCCAGATCCCCCACCACCACTGTGATAAATGTTGCCTCTGCCTTCGCCTCCACTACCAGATCTAGACTGAGCCTGGTTGATAGTGTTGTTCCTGCCATCAATGTTCTACCCATTTTTAGGGTCTAGGTTTTGAATTAGGTTTATTTAGTTTTAGGGTTTAGATTTATTTTTAAATATATTTAGTTACTTTAGGTTTAGGTTTAGGGTTTGGGGTTTGGGATTTATGGTTTAGGGTTAAGGTTTAGGGTTTAGGGTTTAGGGTTTTAGGGTTTATTCTTTTAAGGTTTAGGGTTTAGGGTTTGGGTTTAGGGTTTTGGGTTTAGGGTTTAGGGTTTATGCTGTAGGATTTAAGGTTTATGATTTTTTTTTAATTAAGTAAACTGGTTGGTTTAGGTTTATTTAGTTTATTTTATTTTTTATTTTTATTTAGGTTTATTTTTTTATGTTTATTTAGTTTAGTTTATTTATTTTAGATTTATTTATATTACTTTAGGTTTTTTATTTTAGTTTATTTTTTAGATGAGTTTTATTTTTATTTTATTTTTTAAGTGTAGGTTTTATTTTTAACTTTTAGGTTTAGGTTTAGGTTTTTATTTTATATTTTTAAGTTTAGGTTTTAGGTTTTTATTTTAGGTTTATTTTATTTTATTTAGTTTAGTTTTAGGTTTAGGTTTAGGTTTAGTTTCTTTTATGTTTAAGCTTAGGTTTTATTTATTTTAGTTTAGTTTATTTTAGTTTATGTTTAGGTTTATTTGATTTTGTTTATTTTATTTTTATTTTGGGTTTAGTTTTTTTTTTATTTTTGGGTTTAGGTTTTATTTCTTATTTAGTTTTAGGTTTATTTTTTAAGTTTAGGTTTTTATTTTATTTTTATTTTTTTTATTTTAGGTTTATTTTATTTTCATTTTACATTTAGTTTTTATTTTATTTAAGTTTTTTATTCTTAGGTTTATTTTATTTTTTAATTTAGTTTAAGCTTTTATTTATTTTATTTTTTTTATTTTTATTAGTTTATTTTATTTTATTTTATTTATTTTATTTTATTTTATTTAGGTTTAGTTTTTTTTTATATTTTATTTTCAGGTTTAGGTTTTTAGGATTTTAGGGTTTAGGGTTTAGGGTTATGTTTTTAAGGTTTAGGGTATTAGAATTTAGGGTTAGGGTTTAGGGTTTATAGTTTACTATTTAGGCTTTAGGGTTTAGGATTTTTTTAAAATTAGGTAAAGTGATAGGTTTAGGTTTATTTTGTTTATTTTATTATTTATTTTTGTTTATGTTTATTTTTTTTATTTAGTTTAGTTTGTTTATTTTAGTTTGGGTTTTTTATTTATTTTACTTTTTAGGTTTAGGTTTTATTTTTTACATTTATGATTAGTTTAATGTTTTTATTTTTTTTTTAGTTTTAGGTTTAAGTTTTTATTTTTCTTTTATTTTTAGGTTTTATTTTTTAGTTTAGGTTTAGGTTTATTTTTATTTTATTTTATTTTATTTAGTTTAGGTTTAGGTTTAGTTAATTTTAAGTCAGGTTTAGGTTTAGGGTTAGGGGTGGTTTAGGGGTTTAGGGTTTGGGGTTTAGCATTTAGGGTTTAGGGTTTAGGGTTTAGTGTTTTAGGGTTTAGGGTTCAGGGTTCTAAGTTTAGTGTTTTTTGGGTTTAGGGTTTAGGGTTTAGGCTTTAGGTTTTAGGTTTAGGGTTCAGGTTTTAGTTCAGGGTTTAGGGTTTTTGATATTTGTTTAAACATAGAACAAATTTAGATTCAACATTTCATCTTTTTGATTTCATCAACTAAGTAACACATCAAGTTTTCTATGACACAGGTGACATCATAGATAAAAAATGTGCACACATATAGCAAATCAATAACCCTAGATAATTAGAACTGTCACTACTATAAAGACATAGCGGCCAGATCGGATCGCCATTCTTCGCTTTCTCAGCCCATCGAACCATCGCGCCTCTCCATAGATCCACCATCATATCCCGATCTCCCTCTGCTACCACCACATCGTAACCTCCGGCCGCTCATCTAGCCTCCAACCACCATGCACCACCACCTCCATATCCACCAAGACTCCAAATCACCCACCACCACTATAATTACCTCCACCACTTTAGACTAAGCTGTTGGCGGTGATGTTCTAGGTGTTCCATTCTTAGTGTTTAGGTTTAGGTTTATTTGGTTTTAGGGTTTAGGTTTATTTTTTAATTTATTTAGTTACTTTAGGTTTAAGTTTAGGGTTTGATGTGTGTTTAGGGTTTAGGGTTTAGTGTTAGGAGTGTGGGTTTAGGGTTTAGGGTTTATGCTTTTAGGGTTTAGGAGTGGTTTAGGATTTGGGTTTAGGGTTTAGGGAGGTTAGCGGGGTTTAGGGGTCAGGTTGGAGGGTTTAGGTTTAGTATTTTAGCTAGGGTTTTAATGGTTTAGGGTGGCTTGCAGGGTTTAGGGCCTTAGGGTTGTAGACAGGCTTTAGGGTTTATGAATAGTTTATAGTTTGGGTGGGCTTATTTAGTTAGGGTATGTGGTTTAGTTTAGGATTTAGTGTTTTTCTTTAAAAAATTAAGTGAACCTGTAGGTTTAGGTTTATTTAGTTTATTTTTTAATTATTTTAGTTTATTTTATTTTTTTATTTAATTTAAGTTTATTTATTTTAGTTTAGGTTTTTTATTTTAGTTTATATTTTTATTTAGGTTTAAGTTTATTTATATTTTTAAGTTTAATTTAATTTTTATTTTATTTTTAAGGTTTAGGTTTTATTTTTCATTTTTAGGTTTAAGTTTAGGTTTTTATTTTATTCTTTTTAGGTAAAGGTTTTAGGTTTTCATTTTAGGTCTATTTTTAGGTTTCATTTTTGAGTTTAGGTTTATGGTTATTTTTAGATTATTTTATTTTATTTAATTCAGGGTTTAGGCTTTATTTAGTTTAGGTTTACATTTATGCTTTATTTATTTTAGTTTAGTTTATTTTAGTTTAGGATTAGGTTATTTTATTTTATTTATTTTAGCCTTTAAGTTTTTAGTTTAGGTTTTTATTTTTATTTATTTTTGCCTTAATTTTAGTTTTATTTTGGCTTGTGCCTTTTGTTTAGTTTTTTTAGTTTTATTTTAAGTTTTATTTTACCTTTACATTTTTATCTTTATTTTCAGGTTTCTTTTTACCTTTAGGGTTTTTTATTTTTTAGGTTTACATTTTTTATTTTAGTTTAGGTTTTTATTTATTTTATTTAATTTAATTTTAGGATTAGTTTTTATTTTTAGGTTTTTTATTTATTTTAGTTTAGTTTTTATTTTTTTTTATTTTTTTTTAAGGTTTAGGTTTAGGTTTTTTATTTAATTCATTTTCAAGTTTTATTTAGTCTAGGTTTATTTTTTTTAGTTTTGTAGGTTTAAGGGTTTGGGGTTTATGGTTAAGGGTTTATGCTTCTATGTTTTCGGGTTTCAGGTTTAGGGTTTAGGGTTCAGGGTTTTAAAGTTTAGGGTTTAGGGTTAGAGTTTTTTTTTTTAATTATTTTTTTATTTTTTTAATGTTTTTAATTTTATTTAAATTATTTAAACTTGTAGATTTAGGTTTATTTAGTATATTTTTTATTTTGAATTAGATTTATTTTTATTTTTATTTAGCTTAATTTATTTTATTTTAGATTTATTTCTTTTAGTTTAGGTTTTTTAGTTTTGTTTGTTCTTTAGGTTTAGGTTTAGGTTTAGGTTTTTTTTTTTTTTTTTTTTTTAGGATTAAGTTTAAATTTTTATTTTATTTTTTTAAGTTTAGATTTTAGGTTTTTATTTTATGTTTTATTTTTTAGTTTAGGCTTATTTTTAGTTTATTTTATTTTTTTTAGTTTAGGTTTAGGTTTTATTTATTTTAGTTTAGTTTATTTTAGGTTAGGTTTAGGTTTATTTTATTTTTATTTTAGGTTTAGGTTCATTTAAGTTTAGGGTTTAGGTTTTATTTTTTATTTATTTTTAGGTTTATTATTTAGGTTTAGGTTTTTTTTAATTTTTATTTTATTGTATTTTAGGTTTAATTTATTTTTATTTTGGGTTTAATTTTATTTTTATTTTATTTTTTAGGTTTTAGTTTTATTTTATATATTTAGGTTTATGTTTAAGTTTATATTTTATTTATTTAGGTTTATGTTTTAGGCTTTTATTTAAGGTTTATTTTTAGGTTTTATTTTTTAGTTTAGGATTATTTTATAGTTATTTTATTTTTTTTATTTTTGATTTAGGTTTAGGTTTAGGTTTTATTTATTTTAATTTAGTTTATTTTAGTTTACGTTTAGGTTTATTTTATTTTTATTTTAGGTTTAGGTTATTTTTTAGTTTAGGGTTTAGGTTTTATTTTTTATTTATTTTTAGGTATTATTTTTTGGTTTATTATTTAGCTTTAGGTTTTTATTTAGTTTTTATTTTATTGCATTTTAGGTTTATTTTTTTATTTTAGGTTTAGTTTTTATTTTATTAAGGTTTTAATTTTTTTAATATAGTTTAGATTTTTATTTATTTTAATTTAGTTTAATTTTATTTTTATTTTATTTTCTTTTTAGGTTTAGGTTTAAGTTTTAGTTTATGTTTTTTTTATTTTGGTTTTAAATTTTTTATTTATTTTATTTTAGGTTTTATTTAATTTAGGGTTTAGGGTTTAGGGAATAGAGTTTAGGTTTAGGTTAGGTTTTGGGTTTAGTATTTATGGTTTAGGGTTTATGTTTTAGTGTTTAGGGTTTAGGGTTTAGGGTTTTAGGGTTTAGTGTTCTGTGTTTAGGGTTTAGGGTTTAAGGTTTTTAGGGTTTAGGGTTTAAGGTTTAGGGTTTAAGTTTTAGGTTTATAGTTCAGGTTTTAGTTTTGGGTTTTTAGTTTTTTTTTTTCAATAGAGAACAAATTTTTAGGGTATTTTAGGGTTTAGGGTTTAGGGTTTTTTAGGGTTTAGGGTTTTGGGTTTTTTAGGGTTTAAGGTTTAGGGTTTTTAGGGTTTATAGTTCAGGGATTAGGGTTTACGGTTAGCTCAAGGTTTAAGGTTAGTTTAAGGTTTAGGGTTTAGGCTTTAGGGTCCTTAGGGTTTAAGGTTTAGGGTTTAGGGTTTAGGGTTAGGGTTTAGGGTTTAGGGTTTAAGGTTTAGGGTTTGTTTATGTTTTAGGGTTTTGGGTTTAAGATTTTTTAGGGTTTAGGGTTTAGGGTTTGGGGTTCTAACTTTAAGGTTTATGGTTTAGGATTTTTTAAGTAAATTAAGTTTAGTTTAAGTTTTTTTATTTTCTATTTATGTTTCTTTATTTATTTATTTAATTTAGTTTATTTATTTTAAGTTTATTTATATTAGTTTAGGTTTTTCTTTTAGTTTATTTTTTAAGTTTAGGTTTAAGTTACTGTTTGTTTATTAGTTTAGTTTTATTTTTATTTTATTTTTTAGGTTTATGTTTTATTATTTATTTTTATGTTTAGGGTTAGGTTTTTATTTTATTTTTGAGGTTAAGGTTAATGTTCTTATTTTAGGTTTATTTTTATGGTTTTTTTTAGTTTAGGTTTAGGTTTATTTTTTAGTTTATTTTATTTTATATAGTTTAGGGTTTAAGTTTAGTTTATTTTAGGTTTAGGTTTAGGTTTTATTTATTTTAGTTTAGTTTATTTTAGTTTAGGTTCATGATATGCATGGAAAATAAACTTGCAATGATCCTAGAAAATAAAAGGGGCCAAATGCAATTGGCTCATGATTAATAGTTAATTTGATTAAGGGACTTAATTAATTACTCTTATGGTTTTCCCACACATGTGGACTAACCATAATTTCATTAAACTCCATTAGGTTATTAAACACCTAAAGATCTACCACATGGTTTAATTAATTAAGGCATGATGTGATTATGATTTCAATTTGATCAAGTGATTTAATTAATTAGTTAAATCTTAATTAATTTCATTTTAAAAAAGGGTGAAATGAACTTAGTGAAAGGGGTCCCAACCCTATTCCTTAGTTCACTTACTATTAATGTAATTAATTAAATTTATGGGATTAATTAATCATTAATTATCTTAAAAGAATAGTTAAGGTTTAATTAGTCAATTTTTCAAATTAAGTGAGCAATAAATCCCAAGATAATCATGGGAGGCATAGGTCATCCCATTAAATTAACCCACAAAATTTAGGATTCATTTCTCAAGTAATTAAGGAGTAATTAAGATAATTAATTTTTCAATTAAACTTTAATTAAACATTAATTACTATTTAAATATAGTTAAAATCATTGTTAATTAATTCTCCTAAGAAATACCTCTAAAATGAGTATTTATTTGCATTTTTTTATTTCTCTATGATTTTTCATAATTTCTAGAAGTTTTGACCATTAAAAATGATTAATTAAGCCTAATTAAAGCCTAATCCTATTGGCCACACATGCGCACTAACATGGCCTTACTTTCCACTTGTCGTCCTGCAAAACTTCTACTTATCCCAGCTCAACATGTGGAAGCGAATGAGCTCTTCTAAATCTAATGGATGATTTCTGTTCATCGTCGATTTAAAATCAGTGATTAATTCTACATCTTAAAAGGATTAAATCAGAGCGATCTAGTAGAACTAATCACGACCGTCTATTCCGATCATGTGGAATGGAATGTGTGTGATATAACGGCACGCGAGTGAGGGAGATTGGAGTCCGTCCACCATTGCTCGCTTGATCCAAGCTTACCTGAGCTTAGATCAACTACAAAAGGATCCCACACCTTCACAACATCGATCGGAGGGGATCCAACAGTCAAGATCACACGAAATGCAAGTTTTCTTTAAAAAGCTCCAACCCATTCTTGCTTAAGGATCAATTTTGGAAGCATACCTCACCGGAGCTCAAGACTAGCGGCTCAAATGATAAGGAAGCTTCACTTAGTGGAGATGAAGCCCTGTTGAGCAGCAATTCGATCAATTCATCGACGTTCGCTCGTAAGGCCACAAATTGATGATTTGGAGCTCGACTTTGATCAAAGTCCCATCTCCAGTGCTCAAGAAGTTTGGGAGATGATTCGTTCTTTCTCGATGAGGCCTAGGGAAGGGGTGTGCAAAGTTAATTTGAGTTTGATGGAGAAATGAGAAGTTAGGTCAGAAATGGGAGTGTCCTAATTTGAGACGGACAGAAATGGTATTTTCTAATCGAGGAATGATCTTGGGAGCTTCAGGAATTGCTCTAGCAGTTCGTCTTGGGTGGATAGGGCTCTGAGGAATGATTTTTGCATGTATTTAAGTGGAAACGAGAGGGTGTATACCCCCCTTCATCTTGATCGAATGGTGGGATTATGTTTGGCTTCTAGTGTCCGTACGACCGTCACAGGGAGTCGTGGGTGGCAAGGAGGAGGTGAGTTGGCTTTGCTTTGTTGATTGAAGGTGTGGAGGTGGTTGCCAAAGCGGAATCATGGGTGTCCTGTGGGTTTCAAGTTCTCCAATGGGGAGGGTGAGGTAATTTTTACCTCCCATGGGTCATGGCCAACCCAACCACTCCTTGGACCAAGTTGAGCAGTGTCTTAAGTGCTTAGGTGGACCATTGAGAGAGTATCAAGTGGCCAAGGAATGAAAATGACCAATTAAATGGGTGATTTGTTGCATGTTATGCCCTTGACCTAAGGGTAGAATGCTCATTTGGCATTGGATTTGATTTGGTAGATTTAAAATGAGCCAAAAGTGGGATTGCCCAAATTTCTAGTCAATTGGAGTTGATTTGGTTAGTTTTTTCTCAATTTGAGTCATTTAGGTCAAATTAGGTTAGGTTGGGTCAAGTTAGCCAATTGGTCAAATTGGGTCAAACCAAAGGTTGGGTCAAGTTCATATGATTATTCTAAATGTTTTGGTTCAATTGGTTTGGTTTAGTTTAGCTTAGGTTAGATTTTGGCTCATTTGAATTCATTTGGGTTAAATTGTTTAAGTTGACCAATTTGACAAAATTGGCCAAATTGGCTTGGGTTGGGTGTTGGTTTGGCTTTAGTTGACCAATTGAAGATGATTGTAGGCATTGGTTTCAATTAATTTAGATTTGGTATTGATATAGGATAACTTGAATCTTTAGGTCACTTAGGGCTAAGTTGGTCAATTGGGTTTAATTAGGTCCAATCATGGCTTTCGTCAAGTTCAACAATCAATTTGGAATGAACTTGAGCCATTGGTTGCAATCAATTTGGTTTATATTTTGATTTGACTCAAATTGGCCTTTTAGGTCAATTTGGGTCAACTTAGGTCAAGAGGGCCAATTGGGTTTTTTTTGACTCAATTGAAGGTCAAGTCATATTCAAATATTGATTTTTATTAGGTATGAATGATTGGTTTCAAGGGATTTATCTTAGGTTACAATTTGGCTAGTTTGGGTTCATATGGGTTAACGGGTTGACTTGGTCAAATGACCAAGTTGGCTTGGTTTGACCCAATTTGGACAATTGATCAACCTAGGGTGATCAACAATCATGATGGGAGGTTTTGATGGGCTTGGTTCAATCCAATTTAGTAGGATTAGAACTTAGCTCAAATAGGTCAACCACTTTGGGTCAAGTGGACTAATTGGGTTTAGTGATTTTTTGAGTTTGATTTAGTTGAGTTTATATATAGATTTGGGATTGATATATAAATTCAATTGCAATTGGCTTGAATTCAAATTTTGAACATTTCAGTCAAAAGGGTTTGGTTTGGTTTGGTTTAAATTTCATTTAATATTTTGAATATGATTGATTCATGATCAATTGAATTTGGGTTTTGGAATGAAGGAATTGACCATTTGGGTCATTTTATTTGATTTGGATTTTGTTGGTATATTTCATTTAAATTTGTAAATTTATGATTGATTTTATCAATCAATTGAGTTTATGAGAGGATTAAATTTGGCTAAGTCCATGGGATAGATCATATGGCTTAGGAAGGGTTTTAATTTAATTTGATTTAGTTTGATTTAGTTTTGATCATTTTAATGTAGATTTGATTTATATTTAAGAAGATGATTGAAGATATAAATTCATTTTGGAAAAACTAATTGATTTTAGATTAATTTGGATTATGTTTGGCTAAGTCCATGGGATAGGTCATGTGGCTTAGGAAGGGTTTCAAGTTTGGATTTGATCATGGGCTTCAATCATTTGGTTTTGGAATTTTGGTTTGGATTTGGATCTAAATTTGATGTTTGAAATCAACTTGAGATTTTGTTTGAGAAGGTGAACATGGAATGGATTTGGGTTGTAGGGTAGGTGGATTATCCTAATCCTTAAAGCATAACCTAGTCTTATGGTTAACCCTTCTAAGTCTTTAAGCTTAAGTTAAGTGTTTACCTAATTGTTAGAAGTGTCTTATGACTAGGTAAGTCTTAGTGTCTAGAAGACTCCCAAGTCTAAGATGGGAAGATTGAATTTGCACTCCAAAAGTGAGGTCAATAGGCCTTACGCTCCATAGTGTTACCCTTAGAGATAGATGATTGGAAGATCGAAGCCAAGTTTCACATTATAGACTTATATACACCTTTCAAAGCTTTTCTTGGGAGACCATGGATACATAAGAACAACATAGTTCCATCCTCTCTACATCAGTGTATGAAGTTCATTAGAGGTGAGATCATCTACTATGTCAAAGGAGATCTCAAGCAATTTATATTTCACAAGGTCGGTATATATGAGGATGCGGCTTACTACCTCCCTCAAAATCAGCAATTGTATTCTCGTGAACTTGGCCAGAGTTTAAAAATAGAAGAAAAAGAAAAAGAAAAAGGAAAGAGAAAAAGAAAAAGAAAAGAAAAGAGAAAATAAAAAGAAAATAAAAGGGAGCCGAAATAGACTTAGATAAGGAAGGCGAGCCTAACATTAGATTTCATCCACAGTTCATTGCTCCATTAAAATATATGGGTAGGATGACTTGACCTCCACCAAGCAGAGGAAGAGGCCAGTTCTGAGGCAGTCCCAGGGGTGAAAAACCTCCTTATTAGCTACCCAATAGAACATATGTCACAACTACCTGGAATACACCTATTATCCATATAGACTTAAGAATCTAGTTCATAGGATGAGTCTTATATGGTTAGCACACTAGCCAGCTCTTCTCAGCAGTGGATTCCTTTGGAAGTGAAACTTGAGCAAGATAGCGATGAAGACCAAGATCCAAAGCAAAGCATAAGTGTATCAAAGCCTATATGTGAAACAGTTAGGGATTAGTTTGGAACCTTAGCTGTAACCCCACTTTCGTCTCCAAAAGTTGAGGGTTTGGTAGTTAAAAAAGCCCCTAAGTCATCCACAAGTGTAAAAACTCAGAGGTTGTTTCTGGGAGCATCATCCTAAAGTTAAGAAGTTTATGAAGAACTTGAGGATGATTCATATAAAGATTTAATTGAATTACCTTTCGATTGGTACTTGCATTGTGTCTATAATTTAGCAAAGAAACGGTTAATCCCACATACTTGGTCAAAGCACGGGTCAGACTACTTTGAAAGAATATGGAAGAACAAATACAAAAGCTCTCAATCAAGACTGGGACTAGGATTCGGTATAGTGGGTCTAATTGATGATGGTGATTACTACTTAGTCATCACGAATCATTTGGAATCTGATAGGTTTTTTTTCAAATCATATTAATTCATATGAGGAGCTGTGCTTAGAAACTTTAGATGATCCAAATGATTTTGAAATCATGGATGCACTGCCAGAGTTCAAAGAAGAGATCAAGTCAACCATTGACGAGCTCTAGGAATTTAACTTATGAACTGAAGAATATCGATGCTCGACAAACATCAATTCTTTGTTAAATGAAATTGAAACCAATGACTTAGTCAGGCTGTTGATTGAGTGTAAGGACTACTTTACTGGGAATTATGATGAGATGCGTAGATTAGCTCCTGACATAGTGGTCCTTAAATAAGCAATAGAGCCTACTGCTAACCATATCAACCAAGCTCCTTAATGCATGCGATTAGACATAGAACAACATGTAATTTATGAAGTCAAGAAACTAATCGATGTTGGCATCATTCAAGAAGAAAAATACCCTACCTGGTTAGCCAACATCATCCCAGTTAAGAAAAAAAATGGATAAATTTACATATGCGTCAATTTTAGGGATTTAATTAAGGCATGTCCAGAAAATGAATTTCCACTACCAATCCCGGAGTTGATGGTAGACATTGCTTCATCTCATGCCGTCTTCTCTTTCATGGATGGCTCATCTTTATATAACCAAATAAAGATGGCCCCTGAAGATGAAAGAAACACTACTTTTAGAACCCCAATCAGAATCTATTGCTATAAGGTCATGACTTTCAAACCTTAAAAATGCAGATGGTATATACCAGCGGGCTATGATTTGAATCTTCGATGAACTCATTCATCATCAAGTTGAGTACTATGTCGATGATCTTGTGGTCAAAATTAGAGAAAATGAATACCATCTCTTTGACTTGAGAGTAGTTTTCAAATAATTAAGATAATTTAACCTCAAAATGAACAACCTTAAGTTTGCATTCGGAGTATCTTTAGTGAAATTCCTTGGGTTAGTTGTCTGACACCAGAAAAATCAAAATCGATCAAGAGAAGATTAAGGCGATATTAGAAATGCCACCCCCTAAAAGTTTAACTCAACTCAGATCATTCCAAGGTTGGTTGGCATATCTAAGACGCTTTATATCCAACCTATCGAGAAGATGTTAGACATTCTCAGCACTTGTTAAAAATGATGCTAAGTTCAAGTAGGATGATAAGTGTGAGCATGCCTTCGAATACATCAAGCATTACCTGATGATGCAGCCGATTTTAGCAGCCCCAATCTTGGGCAAGCAACTTATACTTTACATTGATACATTAGATGACTCACTTGGTGCTTTGTTGGCCCAAGCCAATGATGAAGGGAAGAAAAATGCACTCAACTACTTCAGTTGTCATCTAATCCCTGCTGAGGGTAATTATCCACTCATTGAGAAGCATTACCTAGCTTTAATCTATGCATCCAAAAAGCCACAGCACTACATGCTTTCTCATAAGGTAAACTTAATCTCTAGAATCAATCCACTACAATATCTCATGACATGGTCGAAGATATCCAGGCGGTTGCAAGACGGTCCATGATCCTCTCACAATTTGACATTACCTTTGTACTCCTCCATGTGGTGAAAGGACAAGCACTAGCAAATTTCTTAGCAACACACCTACTTCCTGCTGACTCTCTACTTAGTGATGATCTCCCCGATGAACAAATCATGAACTTATGGGATACTAGCATTCATCATTGGGAGATGTACTTTGATGGAGTGACTTCTTCTCAAAGAGGAAAAGAACCACAATCTAGGGCGGGGTAGGAATAGTTCTCTTAACTCCGGACGATGATGAGATTCTCATATTATGTCCAATCCTTGCACCAACAATGAAGCTGAATATTAGGCTCTGATTGCCAATCTGGAGTTAGCCATTACTCTAAGCATCTAGAACATCAACATCTTTTGGGATTCTCAGCTAGTTATCAACCAAATCACTAGGTCCTATAAGGTTATAAAGGCTGAGCTCCATCACTACCATAAGTATACCATAGAGTTGTTGGCCTAAATTCCAAATGATACCATTTATAAGATTTCTCAAGGAGAGAATGTTGTAGTGTATGATTTAGTCAAGCTTGCTAAGGAGTTGGCAAGTCTGGAGGATGAGTCCATATCAATAATGGTCTAAAATAGACAAGTATTATCCCTTATTGATATTGAACTCTTCAAACAGTACTCTCTTAAAGGGGAGGTTGCCATTGCCAAGAAGGATGAAGAGTTAGATTAGAGGCAACCATTCATGGATTACCTAAATAAAAGAAAATTACCTCAAGAGAAGTCTCAAGCCCATCAGATGAAGTAGAGAGCACTTTCCTATGCACTTGTGGATGGTGTCTTATACCAACAGTCTTTCGATCACATGTGGTTACACTATTTAGACAAGCATGAAGCCCATAAGATCATGACTTAGGTACACTCAGGATTATGTGAAGACAACTAATCCGGTCCTAAGATGAAAGCCAAGATCAAGAGACTAAGATACTATTGGTCATCGATGATCAAAGATTGCATGGATACGGCTAAGCGATGCCATCAATATCAAATACATACTGTGGTGCTACACCAACCACCCAACATTCTACATCTTACATTGGCCTCATGGCTATTAGAGTGTTGGGGATCTGACATAGTGGATTTGATTGATCCTCCTTTCTCCAAGGGTCATCGATTCATCTTAGCTGCTACTAACTATTTTTCTAAATGAGCGAATGAGATTCCATTCAGAGAGGTCACAGCTCATTATGTGCTCTAGTTTTTTAAGAACCATATTATATATAGGTTCAGAGTGCTTCGATGAATTATATCTGATAATGGTATTGCATTCAAGAGCACCGAGATCAACAACTTTGCCCAGAGACACAACATAGATTGGAGATATTCTACCATCAACTACTCGAGGGCAAATGACTTAACAAAATCCTTAAAAAAAGCTATTATCCAAATATTAAAGAAGACACTTGACAATAACAAGCGACTGTGGCATGAGTAGTTAGTTGAAGCCTTGTGGGCCTACCACACCACAAATAGAACTCCAACTTTGTTTACTCCTTTATCCTTACTATATGGGTCTGAAGTCGTTCTACCATTAGAAGTCCAACTCCCATCACTAAGGATAGCTGTGGGTAGCAAGATAACAATAGAGCAGAACAGAAAGTTATGGTTAGAAGAGCTCGAAGGTTTGGAGGAGAGACTCCAGCGAGCATTCCAAAACCTTGATTTGTACAAAGCTAATATGATTCAAGCTCACAATAAGTTTGTCCATCCTAGAGCTTTCCAAGTAGGAGAGTATATTTTAGTTCTAAGGAGACTGTTTGTTACCCATCGTAAAATGGGAGGCAAGATTGAACCCACTTGGGAAGGCCCTTTTGTCATAGAGAAGGCCTATTAAAGAGGATCTTATCAGCTCATTAATCATAAAGAAGAGCACCCAATGCATCCAATCAATTGAGTCTACTTAAAGAAATATTATAAATCATGTTTGAAAATATTTACCATCAATAAAAAGTTCATTTTTAATGACCAAGTTGACTTGTTTTAACCCAATTTGGACAATTGATCAACCTAGGGTGATCAACGATTATGATGGGAGGTTTTGATGGGCTTGGTTCAATCCAATTTGAGTAGGTTAGAACTTATCTCAAATAGGTCAAATTGGCCACTTTGGGTCAAGTGGACTAATTGGGTTTAGTTAAATTGATTTTGGGTTGAGTTTGATTTAGTTGAGTTTATATATGGATTTGGGATTGATATAAAAATTCAATTGCAATTGGCTTGGATTCAAATGGGTTTTGGTTCATTTGAACATTTCAAGCAAAAAGGGTTAAGTTTGGTTTAACTTGTGTTTTTTTGGTTTAGCTTGATGATTGTAGATTTCATTTATATTTGTGAATATGATTGAAGGTATGATTGATTTTGATTCATGAGAAAATCAATTGAATTTGGGTTTTAGAATGAAGGAATTTGGCTAAGTCCATGGAGTTAGGTCATGTGGCTTAGGTTTGTATTTTGTTTTAGTTTGATTTAGTTTTGTTGATTTAAATGTATATTTCATTTAAATTTGTGAATATGATTGAAAATATCATTGACTTGTGAGAAAATCAATTGAGTTTGACTTGAGTAGGATTAATATTTGGCTAAGTCCATTGGATAGGTCATATGGCTTAGGAAGGGTTTTGATTTAATTTAATTTAGTTTGATTTAGTTTTGATCATTTTAATGTAGATTTGATTTATATTTAAGAAGATGATTGAAGATATAAATTCATTTGGGAAAAATTAACTGATTTTTGGATTGATTTGGATTAAGATTTGGCTAAGTCCATGGGATAGGTCATGGGGCTTAGGAAGGGTTTCAAGTTTGGATTTAATCATGGGTTTCAATCATTTGGTTTTGGAATTTTGGTTTGGATTTGGATTTGAATTTGATTTTTGAACTGAACTTGAGATTTGGTTTGAGAAGGTGAACATGGAATGGATTTGGATTGTAGGGTAGGTGGATTATCATAATCCCTAAAGCATAACCTAGTTCTATGGTTAACCCTTATAAGTTTTTAGGCTTACGTTAAGTGTTTACCTAATTGTTAGAAGTGTCTTATGACTATGTAAGTCTTAGTGTCTAGAAGACTCCCAAGTCTAAGATGGGAAGAATGAATTCGCACTCCAAAAGTGAGGTCAATAGGCCTTAGGCTCCATAGTGGTCCCCTTAGAGATAAATAATTGGAAGACTGAAGCCAAGTTTCACATTATAGACTCATATACATCTTTCAAAGCTTTGTTTGGGAGACCATGGATACATGAGAACAACATAATTCCATCCTCTCTGCATCAGTGTATGAAGTTCGTGAGAGGTGGGAAAATCTACTTTGTCAAAGGAGATCTCAAGCAATTTATAGTTCATGAGGTCAGTATATATGAGGATGCAGCTTACTACCTCCCTCAAAATCAACAATTATATTCTCGCAAACTTGGCCAAAGTTTAAAAATAAAAGAAATATAAAAATAAAAAGAAAAAAGAAAGAGAAAATGAAAAAGAAAAGAAAAGAGAAAATAAAAAGAAAATAAAAGGGACCAAAAATAGACTTAGAGAGGAAGTAGAGCCTTACATTAGATTTCATCCTCAGTTCATTACTCCATTAAAACATATGGGTAGGATGACTTGACCTCCACTAGGCGAAGGAAGAGACCAGTTCAGAGGCAGTCCTAGGGGTGAAAAACCTCCTTATTGGCTACCCAATAGAACATATGCAACAGCTACCAGGAGTACACCTGCTATCCATATAGACTTAGAATCTAGTTCATAGGATGAGTCTTATACGGTTAGCACACCAGCTAGCTCTTCTCAGCAGTGGTTTCCTTTGGAGGTGAAACTTGACCTAGGTAGTGATGAAGACCAGGATCCAAAGCAAAGCATAAGTGTATCAAAGTCTATATGTGAAATAGTTAGGCATTAGTTTAGAACCTTAGCTCTAACCCCACTTTCATCTTCAAAAGCTGAGGGTTTGGTAGTTAAGGAAGCCCCTAAGTTATCCATAGGTGTGAAGACTCAGAGGTTCTTTCTAGGAGCATCATCCTAAAGTTAAGAAGTTTATGTAGAACTTGAGGATGATTCATATATAGTGATTTAATGCAATTACCTTTCGATTGGTACTTGCATTGTGTCCATAATTTAGCAAAGAAAGGGTTAATACCACATACTTGGTCAAAGCATAGGTCAGACTACTTTGAAAGAATATGGAAGAACAAATGCAAAAGCTCTCAATCAAGATCGGGACTAGGATTCGGTATAGTGGGTCCAATTGATGATGATGATTACTACTTAGTCATCACGAATCATTTAGAATCTGATAGGTTTTTTTCAAATCACATTAACTCATATGAGGAATTGTGCTTAGAAACTTCATGTTATCTAGATGATTTTGAAATCAAGGATGCATCGCCAGAGTTCAAAGAACAGATCAAGTCAACCATCGACGAGCTCAAGGAATTCAACTTAGGAACTGAAGAATATCCGCGCTCGACATACATCAATTCTTTGTTGAATTAAATTGAAACTAATGACTTAGTCAGGCTATTGATTGAGTGTAAGGATCATCAGTTTTTTCAACAATTGAATTCTTACTAGTCATTTTCTTCCTTAGAGAGGGATGAGCAATAATGCATTTAGAAATTTCATGCCTATGAATCTTACAATGATTACAAAAAATGGGAAATTTCTCAAAAATAACTTTCTAAAAATAACTGCATTTCTTCTAATCCAACCAAATTTATTTCAGATATTTGATAGTAATATCAATCTCTACAAGAATTCTATCAACATACGGTCGAGAAGAAGCAGCTGTTGCTTGATCAACTTGCAAAGGCCAACCAAAAATTGACCCAATAACATAAAGAATCTGATGATTAAATAGATAAATCTGCAAGTTAGGTAAAGAAATTCAAATGGGAACAATAGGAGACTCTTCATTATCATTAAACATAGGTGTCCACTCCAGAATACACATTTGACAATTAAAAACATAGTAAGAATGCCTAGAAAAAATTATTCCATAATTAAGGTCATTAGAAAGTTTAATCAAAACATGCCTTGCATCAATCAACCTAATAGAAAAAGATCTAGATAAATTTATGCTATGAAAAAAATGAATATCTTCCATCTTTGGCCATTTAAATGAAAATTTTCTAATAAAAAAAAGAAAATGGCTCAGCTAATCTTTCAATATCCTCATCTGAAATCATAATTGTCAGAGTACCTTTAAAAGTCATATGAAGAAAATTCAAAGGAGGCTCAGTGGAGGAATTCTTACCAGCTAAAGTCTCTTTGAAAGATTTAGTAAAAGCAGGTAATTTAGAGGTAGGATTACCCAAAAGATCTGATGCCCTAGCGGGATCCATCAGTACATGGGATTTAACCCATGGATTTGAAGAAGCCGACTCCATGAGTCATAGGGTCGTGACAAGAACATGTCGAGATTGAACTAAGGCCGATAATCTATAGGTAAACCATGAGAGAAAGTGCTCAAAAACTCACCAAGAATGCTAGGGATCCCAAAATCACTCAATAAGAAGGTTTAGTTTAGTTTTAGGGTTTAGGTTTTAGGTTTAGTGTTTATTAGTTATTATTAGGTTTTATTAGTTTTAGGTTATTGTTAGTTTATTATTAGTTTTATGTTTAGTTTAATTACTTTAGTTTTAGTTAGGTTATGAGTTTAGTTTATTAGTTTTAGTTTTAGTTATTATTATTTTAGGTTAGTTTAGTAGGGTGGGGGGTGTTTTAGGTTTAGTTTATTAGTTTAATTAGTTAGTTTATTTAGTTTATTTATTTATTTGGGTTTAGTTTATTTTAGTTTATTTATTAGTTATTATTAGTTAGTTTAGTTATTATTAGTTAGTTTGTCATTTATTTAATTTAGTTAGTTATTATTATTAGTTTATGGTTTTATTATTACTTAGGTTTTAATTAGTTTTATTTAGTGGTTTAGTTTTGTTAGTTTATTTATTTGTTTTTAGTTTAGTTTATTAGTTTTATTAGTTTAGTTGTGGGTTTAGGTTTATTAGTTTATTATTATTAGTTTGTTAGTTAGTTTATGGTTTAGCTTTTTATTAGTTATTATTAGTTATTTATTGTTTATTATTATTATTAGTTTAGTTAGTTAGTTTATTACAAGGTTTATTTTAGTTTAGTTTTTTCTTTAGTTTATTATTATTATTATTATTATTATTATTATCATTTTATGTTTATTATTATTAGTTTTATCATTATTATTTAGTTTATTTATTTATTTAAGGTTTAGGGTTTAGTTATTTATTTATTTATTAGTTAGTTTATTATTAGTTTTATTATTATTAGTTTATTAGTTTAGTTTGTTCATTATTAGTTTAGTTTGTTCATTATTATTATTAGTTTTTATTAATTTAGTTATCGTTAGTTGGTTTTATTGTTATTATTATTAGTATATTAATTAGGTTTATTAGTTTAGTTATTTAGATTAGTTATTTAGTTAGTTTTATTTTAATTAGTTATTAGTTTATTAGTTTATTATCAGTTAGTTATTATTAATTTTTTTAGTTAGGTATTTTATTATTAGTTTATTATTAATTATTAGTTAATTTATTAGGTTTAGTTATTATTATGTTTATTTAGTAGTTAGTTTTTATAGTTTATTAGTTTAGGTTTAGGGTTTAGTTTTAGTTAGTTATTTAGTTATTATTATCAGTTTATTAGTTTAGTTTTAGTGTTTATTATTTATTAGGGTTTAGGTTTATTTAGTAATTAGTTTAATATTATTAGTTAGTTTTTTTAGTTAGTTCATTTATTAGTTTATTAGTTATTAGTTTTAGGTTATTAGTTATTAATTATTAATTTTTTTATTTAATTATTAGTTTTAGTTTTTTATTAGTTATTATTAGGTTTTTAGTTTATTATTTATTAGTTTATTAGGTTTTATTAGTTAGTTATTAGTTTGTTTTAGTTTAGTTTTACTATTAATTTGTTTGTTTTTTTAGTTATTATTTAATTATTATTATTAGTTTTATTAGTTTAGTTATTTGTTATTTTACTTCAGTTTAGTTTGTTATTATTAGTTTTATTACTATTAGTTTTATTAATTTAGGTTTAGGGGTTTAGTGTTTAGTTTAATTAGTTATTATTATTATTATTATTATTATTAGTTTTAGTTATTATTATTATTAGTTTATTATTATTAGTTAGTTATTATTAGTTTTATTAGTCAGTTTTCATTTAGTTTATTATTATTTATTAGTTTAGTTAGTTTTGAGTTTAGTTTAGTTTAGTTTTAGTTATTTATTATTTAGTTTATTATTATTATTAGTTAAGTTTAGTTAGTTTTTAAATTTATTAGGTTTTATTATTATTTAGTATTTTTTTAGTTATTATTAGTTTTTAGTTTAGTTTATTTTTTATTATTATTTATTATTAGTTTATTAATTTCGTTAGTTTTATTAGTTTATTATTATTAGTTAGTTTACAAAGTTTGTTTATTATTATTAGGTTTATTTATTTATTTAGGTTTTCTTTATTATTTAGTTTATTATCATTATTATTATTATTATTATTATTATTAGTTTAGTTATTTATTTTATTTAGTTTAGTTTATTATTCATTTAGTGTCAGTTGTTATTAGTTATTTAGTTTTTGTTTATTAAATTTTTCAGTTTTATTATTAGTTTTAGTTATTATTATCTAGTTAGTTTATTATTAGATTTAGTTAGTTTATTTTTTATAAGTTTAGTTTAGTTATTAGTTTTAGTTATTAGTTAGTTGTTATTATTAGTTATTTCTTAATTGTTTAGTTAGTTTACTAGTTTTAGTTTATTAGTTATTAGTTTAAGTTTAATAAGTTTAGTTATTATTAGATTAGTTATTGGGTATAGTTTTATTATAAGCTAGTTATTTATTAGGTTAGTTATGTTTAGGGTTTTGGTTTATTAGTTAGTTATTATTATTAGTTAGTTGTTTATTAGGGTTTAGTTTAGTTAGATTATTAGTTTAGTTTTAGTTATTAATTTAGTTTTTATTAGTTTTATTAGTTTAGTTTATTTTTAGTTATTTATTAGTGGAGTTTTTTGTTTATGTTTAATTTAGTTATTACTTTGTTTATTAGTTTAGTTGGTTTTTCTTATTCTTAATTTATTAGTTTTTTAGTTATTTTTTAGTTAGTTTAGTTTAGTTAGTTTTATTAGTTTTTGTTTATTATTAGTTTATCAATTTGAGTTTATTATTTATTATTTTTAATTTTAGTTAGTTTAATTTAGTGTTTTATTAGTTTATTATTAGGGTTTAGGGTTATGGGGTTTAGGGTTTAGGGTTTAGAGTTGTAGGTTTAAGGTTTAGGGTTAGTTTTAGGGTTTAGCATTTAGGGTTAGAATTTTTTTATTTTGTTATTTTTTATTTTTAGGGTTTAGGGTTTAGGGTTTAGGTTTTACGTTTGGGGTTCAAGTTTTAGTTTTGGGTTTAGGGTTTTTGGTTTTTTTTAATAGAGAACAAATTCAGACTTAACATTTCTTCTTTTTGATTTCATCAACTAAGTAACACACCAAGTTCTCTAAGACACAAGCGACGACGTAGAAAAAAATGAGCATGCAAAGAGCAAATCAAGAACCCTAGATAATTAGAACCATCTCTATTGTAAAGATAGTTCCATAAGCAGCAGGTTGGATTGGTCGATCTTTAGTTTCTCCAGTTCCCATCAGAACCACCCTTGCCTCTCGAGTAGCAGGATCCACCATCATATTTTTGATCTCTCCCTCCGCTACCACCACGACTATAACCTCCAACGCTCCTCCTGCCTCCATAGACCACTCCACCACTCCATATCCACCCGGCACCTCAGATCCCCCCACCATGATAATCACCTCCTTAGCCTTCACCTCCATTGCTAGATCTAGACGGACCTTGGTTGATGGTGATGTTCTTGCTATCAAGGTTCTGCCCATTCTTAGGGTTTAAGTTTAGGCTTGAGTTTATTACCTCTTAGCGTTTAGGTTTTTTTTAATTTATTTAGTTACTTTATGTTTGGTTTTAGGGTTTGAGGTTTTGGGATTAGGGTTTAGGGTTTAGGGTTTAGGGTTAGAGTTTAGGGTTTAGGGTTTAACATTTAGGGTTTATAGTTTATCATTTAGGGTTTAGGGTTTAGGGTTTAGGGCTTTAAGGTTTATGCTTTTAAGGTTTAGGGTTTGGGTATAGGGTTAGGGTTTAGGGTTTAGGTTTATGGTTTAGGTTTAGGTTTTAGTTTAGGTTTAGGGTTTTAGGGTTTAGGGTTTAGGGTTTAAGTTGTAGGTTATGTTGGTTTAGCATTTAGGGTTTTAGGTTAGTTTTTTAGTTTAGGGTTTGGGTTTAGGGTTTAGGGTATTTTTGAAATTAGGTTTAGTTCATTTTATTTTATTTACTTTAGTGTATTTTATTTTTAATTTTTATTTAGATTTATTTTTTATTTTTATTTAGTTTAGTTTATTTATTTTAGTTTCTTTTTTAGGTTTAGGTTTATGATTAGATTTATTTATTAGTTGAGTTTTATTTTATTTTACTTTTTAGGTTTAGGTTTTATTTTTTATTTTTAGGTTTAGGTTTTTATTTTATTTTTTTAGGTTTTTGATTTTAGGTTTTTATTTTAGGTTTATTTTTAGGCTTTATTTTTTAGTTTAAGTTTAGGTTTATTTTTAGTTTATTTTATTTTATTTTGTTTGGATTTAAGTTTAGGTTTATGTTTTATTTGTTTTAGTTTATTTTATTTTATTTTAGGTTTATGTTTATTTTATTTTGTTTAGTTCATTTTTAGTTTATGTTTATTTTTTTTGGTTTAGGTTTTAGATTTTATTTTTTATTTATTTTTAGTTTTTATTTTTAGGTTTATTGTTTAGGTTTAGGTTTTTTTTAGTTCTTATTTTATTTTATTTTAAGTTTGTTTTATTTTTATTTTATATTTAGTTTTTTATTTTTATTTAAGTTTTTATTTCTTAGGTTTATTTGAGTTTAGTTTATATTTTATTTATTTTATTTTATTTTATTTTCATTTTTATTATATTTTATTTTTAGGTTTTGGTTTAGGTTGTAGTTTAGGTTTTTATTTTATTTTTTTCAAAAATTTTTTAGGTTTAGGTTTTTTTATTTATTTTAGCTTTAGGTTTTATATAGTTTAGGTTTAGGTTTTTAGGTTTTTAGGGTTTATGCTTAGGATTTAGGGTTTAGGGTTTAGGGGTAAGGTTTAGGGTTTAGGGTATAGTGTTTAGGCTTTAGGGTTTAGGGTTTTTAAGGTTTAGTGTTTAGTGTTTAGGGTTTAGAGTTAGCTTAAGGTTTAGCATTTATTTAGGATTTAGGTTTTCAGGGTTTACGGTTTATGATTTAATCTTTATTAAGGGTTTAAGGTTAAGGGTTTTAGGGTTTTAGGGTTTAGTTTTTAGTGTTCAGGGATAGGGTTATGGTTTAGGGTTTAGGGTTTAAGGTTTAGGGTTAGTTTTAGGGTTTAGGGTTTAGGGTTTAAGACTTAGGGTTTAGGTTTTAAGGCTTAAGGTTTATGGGATTTTTTTAGTTTAGTTTTTAATTTTTATTTTTATTTAGTTTTATTTTTTATTTTTATTTAGTTTAGTTTATTTATTTTAGGTTTATTTATTATAATTTAAGGATTTTTTTTTAGTTTATTTTTAATCTTTAGGTTTAGGTTTATGTTTATTTTTTAGTTTAGTTTTATTTTTATTTTATTTTTTTAGGTTTAAGTTTTATTTTTTATTTTTAGGTTTAGGTTTAGGTTTTAGGTTTTTATTTTAAGTTTATTTTAAGTTTTATTTTTAAATTTATGTTTAGGTTTATTTTTAGTTTATTTTATTTTATTTAATTTCTGGTTTAAATTTACTTTATTTTAGGTTTTGGTTAGGTTTTATTTATTTTAGTTTAGTTTTAGGTTTATTTTATTATGTTTATTTGAGGTTTATGTTTTTTTTTTAGTTTTGGGTTTAGGTTTTATTTTTTTTTTAGATTTATTTTTTAGGTTTAGGTTTTTATTTAGTTTTTATTTTAATTTAATTTAAGTTTATTTTATTTTTATTTTTTTTAGTTTTTATTTTATTTAGGTTTTTTAGTTTTAGGTTTATTTTATATTTTTAGTTCAGTTTATATTTTATTTTATTTTATTTCATTTTAGTATTTTTTATTTTTTTATTTTTAGGTTTAGGTTTAAGTTTAGGATTAGGATTTAGTTTATGTTTTTATTTTATTTTATTATTTTATATTATCTAGTTTTATATTTTTTTAGTTATTTTATTTTTAAGTTTTATTTAGTTTGGGTTTAGGCTTTTAGGTTTTTATGGTTTAGGGTTTAGGGTTTAGTGTTTAAGGTTTAGGGTTTAGGGTTTAGGGTTTAGCATTTAGGGTTTGGGGTTTAGGGTTTATTGTTTAGGGTTTAGGATTTTAGTGTTTAGGGTTTAAAGTTTAGGGTTTTAGGTTTAGGGTTTAGGGTTTTTAGATTTAGGTTGAATTTAGTTTTAGGTTTAAGGTTTAGGTTTAAGTTTTAGGTTGATACTTTTAATATTTAAGATTAGAATTAGATGAGGTTTAAGTTTAGGTTTAGTTTAGTATTTCAACTTTAAGGTATATATTTAAAATTTGTGGTTAAAGGTTTAGTTAAAACAAGTTTAAGGGGATTTAAGTTTAAAGGTTTAAGGTTTAGGTTAGGTTTAAGATTAGTTATAGGTTTAAGGTTAGGATTGAAGAGTTTAGTTTAGTTAGGGTTTAAGTTTAGGTTTAGGATTTAGGGTTTAGGTTTAGGGTATAGGTTTAAGGTTTAAGTTTAGGGTTTAGGTTTAAGTTTAGGTTTAGGGTTTAGAGTTTGGGGTTTATAGTTTAGGGTTTAGAGCTTAGGGTTTAGGTTTAAGGTTTAAGGTTTAGGGATTTAGTTTAAGGTTTAGGTTAGTTTAGGTTTAGGTTTAGAGTTGGGTTTATAGTTTTAGGTTTTAGGTTTTATGCTTTTAAAGTTTTGGGATTTGGGATTAGGGTTTTAGGTTTAAGCTTTAGTGTTTAGGGTTTATAATTTAGGGTTTATAGTTTAGGAGTTTAGTTAGCATAAGTTTAAAATTTAAGGCTTATGTAGGATTTATAGTTTAACTTTAGGTTAAAACTTTAGGGTTTAAGGTTGGATTTAAGTTTAGGTTTAAGTTTAGGGTTTATAGTTTAGGGTTTAGTTAAGGTTAGGGTTTAGGTTTAGGGTTTAGTGTTTAGGTAAGGTTTAAGGTTTTAGGGTTTAGGTTAGCAAGGTTTAATGTTAGTTTAGAGTTTAGGTTTAGTTTAGGATTTAGTCTTGAGGATTAAATTTAGGAGTTTAGGTTAGTTTAAGTTTAGGTTTAGGTTTAGTGTTTAGAGTTAGGGTTAGGGTTAAGTTTAGGTTTAGGGTTTTTGGTTTAAGGTTTAGGTTTTAAGGTTTAGTTTAAGATTAGGTTAGGGTTAATTTAAGATTTAGGTTTAGTTTAGGGTTAGGATTAGGGTTTAGGTTAGTTTAGGGTTCTGATTCTGATTTAGTTTAGTTTAGGATCTTGGGTTAAGGGACTAGGGTTTAGGGTTTAGTGTTTAGGGTTTTTTTAAAAAAAATTAAGTAAACCGGTAGGTTTAGGTTTCTTTAGTTGATTTTCTATTTATTTTAGTTTTTTTATTTTATTTTATTTTATTATTTTATTCAGGTTTATTTTTTATTTTAATTTAGTTTAGTTTATTTATTTTAGGTTTATTTATTTTAGTGTACGTTTATTTATTTTAGTTTATTCTTTTAGGTTTAGGTTGAGGTTTATGTTTATTTTTTAGTTTTGTTTTATTTTTATTTTTTATTTTTAGGTTTAGGTTTTATTTTTTTAATTTTAGGTTTATGTTTATGTTTTTATTTTATTTTTTTTAGGTTTAAGTTTTAGGTTTTTATTTTAGGTTTATTTCTATGTTTTATTTTTTAGTTTAGGTTTAGGTTTAGGTTTAGATTTAGGTTTATCTAGGTCTAATTTTTAGTTTAGGTTTAGGTTTATTTTTTTATTTTTTATTTTAGATTAGGTTTATGTTTAGGTTTATTTTATGTGGTTTTGGTTTAGGTTTATTTAGTTTAATTTATTTTTATTTATTTAGTTTAGGTTTAAGTTTAGGTTTAGGTTTAGGCTTAGGTTTATGTTTATTTTAGTTTATTTAGTTTAGGTTTAAGTTTAGGTTTAGGTTTAGGTAGGTTTAGGTTAAGGTTTAGGTTTGGGTTTAGGTTTAAGTTTAGGGTTTAGGTTTAGGATTAGATTTAGGTTTAGGTTTAGGTTTATTTTATTTATTTATTTTATTTAGTTTATTTTTTAGGTTTTATTTTAGCTTTTAGGTTTAGGTTTATGTTTAAGTTTAGGTTTTAGGTTTAGGTTTATTTAATTAGTTTAGGTTTAAGTTTATTTAGTTTAGATTTAGGTTTATTTAGTTTAGGTTTAGGTTTAGGTTTATGTTTTAGGTTTACCCTAACCCCTAAACCTCAAACCCTAAATCTTAAACCCTAAACCATAAGCCCTAATCCCTAAAAAACAATAAACCCTAAACCTGAAATGCTAAACTAACCATAAACTCAAAACCTAAACCCTAAAACCTAAAACCCTAAACTATAAAACTCTAAACCCTAAACCTAAACCCTAAACCCTAAACCCTAACTCTAAACCTTAAACCCTAAAAGCATAAACCCTAAAACCCTAAACCCTAAACCCTAAACCCTAAACCCTAACACTAAACCCTAAACCCTAAATCCTAAAACCTAAACCTAAACCTAAAGTAACTAAATAAATTAAAAAATAAACCAAAACCCTAAAACCTAATAAACCAAAACCTAAACCAAAACCCTAAGAATGGGCAGAACCTTGACAACAGGAACATCACCATCAACCAGGCTCAATCTAGATCTGGCGGTGGAGGAGAAGGCGAAGGTGGTGGTTATCGCAGTGGTGGTGGGGATAGGAGGTCGGTGGATATGGGGTGGTGGTTGGGCAGTGGTTATGGAGGCGGGAGGCGATAGAGTTACTATGGTGGTAGCAGAGATGGGATATAATGGTGGATCTACTGAGAGGTCAGATGGTTGGATGGGAATATAGAAATTGAGTGGATCGATTTAGGAACTCTGTCTTACTATACGATTCAAGTTATCTAGGGTTTTTGATTTGCACTATGCGTGATCATTTTTTATTTCTGTCCTCGCTTGTGTCATAGAAAAGTTGGTGTGTTACTTGGTTAATGAAATCGAGAAGAAGAAATGTTGAATATGAATTTGTTCTCTATTAAAAAAAACCAAAAACCCTAAACCCTAAACTAAAACCAGAACCCTATACCTTAAACCATAAACTCTAAACCCTAAACCCTAAAAATAAAAAAAATAAAAAAATTTAAAAAAACCTTAACCCTAAACCCTAAACCCAAAACCCTAAAACTAACCCTAAACCCTAAACCCTAAACCCTAAATCCTAAAAACCTAAAAAACCTAAACCTAAACTAAATAAAACCTTAAACTAAAATAAATAAAAAAACCTAAATCGAAAGAAATAAAAAAAAAATAAAAAAATAGAAACTTAAACTAAAACCTAAACCTAAACCTAAACCTAAACATATAAAAAAAGAAAATAAAAAATAAAAATAAAAATAAAATAAATTAATAAGAAAACTAAATTAAAAAGTAAAATAAACCTAAAAATAAAAAACTTATTTAAAACAAAAAGTAAACGAAAAATAAAAACAAAATAAACCTAAAATTCAATAAAATAAAAACCAAAACCTAAAATATAAACCTAAAAATAAATAAAAAAATAAAACCTAAACCTTAAGCTAAAAAGAATGTAAACCTAAAATAAAATAAACCTAAACATAAACTAAAATAAACTAAACTAAAATAAATAAAACCGAAAATAAACTAACCTAAGCCTTAAACTAAATAAAATAAAATAAATTAAAAATAAACCTAAACCTAAACTAAAAAATAATACCTAAAAATAATCCTAAATTTAAAACCTAAAACCTAAACCTAAAATATAAAATAAAACCTAAACCTAAACCTTAAAAAAATTAAACCTAAAAAAAATAAAAAATAAACTAAACTAAAAAATAAAACAAACCTAATAAACTAAATAAAAACCTAAACTAAAATAAATAAACCTAAAATAAATAAATAAACTAAATTAATAAAAAAATAAACTTAAATTAAAAAAAAAATATAAACTAAAATAAATAAAAATAAACTAAATAAACTAAAATAATAAACCTACTGTTATTTCTTTTTTTTAAAATCCTAAACCATAAAACTAATCCATAAATCCTCTCTAAACATTAAACACTACCCTAAATAAAATTAGGCTGAGCCACTAACCTGACTAAATTCTAAACCTAAACCCTAAACCATAACCCTAACCTACATTAAACCCTAAATTAACCCTAAACCTTAAACCTCTCAAACTACCACACTAATCCTAATCAAACCACCCTAAATCTCTTGCCTACTCTCCACCTAACTATAAACCATCCCTAAAACCCTAAACCCTACCACTGACCCTATACCAGGCCTTCCACTCCACTGACCCCCTAAACCACTCTTAACTCACTACCTAAAGTAAATAAACCCTAAAATAAAATAAATAAATAAACCAAACTTAAATAATAAAAAAATAAAAAATAAATAAAAACATAAACCTAAACCTTAAAATTAAAAATAAAGTAAAATATAATAAATAACCTACTAAAATAAAATAAAATAAACTTAAGAATAAAATTAAATAAATAAAATAAAAATAAAATAAAATAAACCTAAAATAAAATAAAATAAAAACTAAATAAAAATCTAAACTCAAAATAAAGAAAAATAAAACATAAATAAATAAAAATAAAACCAAACCCACAAAATAAAACTAAACCTAAAATGAAAATAAAATGAACAAAATAAAATAAACCTAAACCTCAATTGAAACAAACTAAACTAAAATAAATAAAACCTAAACCTAAACAAAAAATAAACTAAACCTAAACCCTAAACTAAAATAAATAAAATAAACTAAAAATAAACCTAAACCTAAATTGAAAAATAAAACCTAAAAATTAACATAAATTAAAAACCTAAAAGCTAACACCTAAACCATAAACCCTAAAAGGCTTAAAACATTAACCTAATCTAAATAAAACCTAACAATGTAACAAATAAAAAAACAAAAGCAAAATTAAAATGAAAACTAAACGTATAATAAAAATAAAATAAAATAAAACCCAAATAAAAACCTAAACCCAAAATATAAGTCTAAAAATAAAACCTAAAAATAAATAAAAAAATAAAACCTAAACCTTAAACTAAATAAAAAACCTAAACTTAAAATTAACAAAATAAACCTAAACCTAAATAAACTAAAGTAAAATAAATAAAATCTAAACCTAAACTAATAATAAACTAAATCTAAGCCCTAAAATAAATAAAAATAAAATAATTATAAATAAACCTAAACCTAAACCTAAACTAAAAAAACTAAATAAAATAAAAAACCTAAACCTAAAAAATAAAAAATAAAATAAATAATAAAATAATAAAAAATCATAAACCTAAAATAAACTAAATAAAAAAATAATAAAATAAAAATAATAAAATAATAAACCTAAAATAAAGTAAAATAAATAAAACCTAAACCTAGGTTTATTTAAAAAAAAGACTTTAAAATAAATAAACTCACTAAATCCTAAACCTAAATAAAATAAATAAAAATTAAACCCTGGGCTAAACTTAAAAACCTAAACCCTTACCCTAAACCTAAAGACCTAAACCCTAAATCCAGGCTCTAAACCCTGACTTAAACAAAACTAACCCTACAACCTACTAAACCCTACACCCTAAACCTTAAAACCAAACTGGGCCATCTATAACCCTAACCTAACCTAAACTACCACACTAAACCACCTAACCAAAACTCCCAAACTAACTGAGACTAAAAATGCAAAACCCCAAGCAAACCCTACCACAATCTCACTCTAATGACCACTAAATAAAACCCTAAAACTCTACTAAACCCTAAACCTAAACCCCTAAACATTAAACCTAAACTCTAAACTAAAACCTAAACTTTAAACCATAAAAAAACCTAAACTAGTAAATAAACCCTAAGTATAAATAAATAAACTTAAACTTAAATAAAATAAAATAAAACCTAAACTAAAATAAAATAAAATAATCTAAAATATAAAATAAAACCTAAACTAAACTAAAATATAAACATATGAATAAAAAAATTAAAAAAATAAAAATTAAACATAAAATAAAAATTAATTAAACTAAAATAAAAACTAAATAAAAATCTAAACCTAAACAAAAAAAAGAAACCTAAATGCTAAACTAAAAATAAAAACTAAACCTCAAATAAAAATAAAATAAATAAAATAAAATAAACCTAAAACTAAAATAAAATAAATAAAAACCTAAACTAAACTAAAAAAAATAAAAAAACCTAAATAAAATGAAAACTAATCCTAAAATAAAAACTAAAATAAAACTAAAATAAAATAAAATAAAATCCTAAATCTAAAAATAGAACCTAAACCCTAAACTAAAAAAAACCTAAATCTAAAATAAAAATAAAATAAACCTAAACCTAATTAAAGGTAAACTAAACTAAAATAAATAAATCATAAACCTAAACCTAAAATAAACTAAACCAAAACCTAAACCTAAACTAAATAAAATAAAATAAACTAAAAATAAACCTAAACCTAAACAAAAAAAAGAATACCTAAAAATAAACCTAAAATAATAACCTGAAACCTAAACCTAAAAAAATAAAATAAAAACCTAGACCTAAACCTAAAAATAAAAAATAAAACCTAAACATTCAAAATAAAATAAAAATAAAAATAAACTAAAAAATAAACATAAACCTAAACCTAAACATAAACCTAAACTTAGAAAAAAACTTAAATAAATAAACCTAAAAGTAATAAACTAAACTAAATTAAAATTAAAATAAACTAAAATAAATAAAAAATAAACTAAATAAACCTAAACCTACCAATTCACTTTATTTAAAAAAAATGAAATGAATAATAAAAAAAATTTTAACTTACAACCCTAAACCCTACTCCCCCAAGTGTTCTCTCGTTCTTTGGAGATTTTTGAATCCCTCTTGGTGGCATGTCCCCGACTGGCGATTTTTGTGGCTTTGGCATCAATTTTGGCCATTTTCAAAGGCCTAAATGGCATCTAGCCATTTGCATGATGTTTTGCATTTGACCATGGCTACGGTGAGTTCTATTCCATGTGTTCCATGTCAAAATATGGTAGTTTCAGCTAGGGAATCCATCATTTTTGGGATTAGCAACCCTAATGCTCGATCTTCTACTAAACCTTTTATGGAAGCGCTCTCTAGTAAGCTTTCTCCCTCTATTAATTTGGTTAATCTCATTTCGTCATCTTTTAGAGGTTTGCTAGTCATAATGTGCTATGTTGTAGATGTTGAAAAGTTGGAAAAACCCTATGAATTTTCTCTTATCAGTACAGTTGCTTTATGTCATTCAAATTTGGATAAGATTTGCTTTTTTCCATAATCTCAAGCTTACGGGTGCCTTCTCGATTGGTCTTATTGACCCTTGGCATATCCTGATTCAACTTTCCAATGATCTAGATTATTCATGTGTTTTTTTGCATCATTCTTATTATATCTATAATTGTCAATTGAGTTTACTGAAGTGGTCACCCCTTTTTGACATTAAGGCGGAATCTCCTATTATCCCTGTGTGGTTATCTCTTCCTAATATGCAAATTCATTTTGTTACCCATCATGTGCTTTTTACTAGTTTTATTTGGTCGGCCTTTGCAACTCGACCAAGAGACCGCTTAGAGATCTCGCCCTTCTATGGCTTGGATCCTTGTGGAATTACACATAACTAAAAATACCCTAAGAAAGTTTGGATTGGCTCTAAAAATATGGGTATTCGCAAAAGGTTGAATTATAGAAACTTCCAATTTTTTGTTCCCACAGTAAAATACACTGTCATGATAATTTAGAATGTTTTATTCTCCATCCCCACTTAAAAAATAAATTCCTCCTAAAGAAAATATTGTCTCTACCAATAATCTGATTCTTACTTATGTTCAAAAATTGGCCTCAAATCCTAAGAATGGTATGAAGGCTTCTATAGAGGTTGATTCATTTGATATCGGGGTTAATCCTATTGAACATGTTTTGGCTTCTAATGTTGGCAGGGATTCCGCCAATATTCAAAATGGGAAGGATGATTTACCTCTTATTCCTTCTTTGAATTTAAATATTTCTAATGCAAAGAATAATAAATTATCTAAGTTATTAGAAGATGATTCTATTCCTACATCTATGCTAGCTTCGATCGATGAAAATAAAGCTTTTAATGAGGATTTAAATGATGTCAAGCTTGCTAAAAACATTTCAGATTTGTATTTTACTACTTGTGCTTTAAATGGTTCTAAATTGTCACCATCTCTCATTTCTAATCTTGATATTCATGTTAATCCTACTTTTCAATTAAATATGGATTTACAAGAAGGTGAACTACCCTCTAAACACTTGGAGATTTCTCTTAAATCTATGTCCAATGTTACTAAATCTTACTCGGATGATGACTCTATGAGAAAAGAAAATGGCTTCCAAACTTATCATGCTAAAAAGAAAACAAATGTTAATTTCCTTCCCAAATTGTCCAAAAACACTAAGTCTACTGCGGCCTCTCACTCCTCTCTTAATTAACCTTTGCTTAATGCCCCCCACCACACACACACCCCTTTTTTATTTACCTTATGTTTAATTTTCTTGTTCAGAATGTTAGAAGGATTGATGCCCTCTCTATTCATAATCATTTTTGAAATCTTTGTCACATTCATAATATTTCTCTTCTCATAGTTCTGGAGCCTCTTATTCATGCTAATAAAATTAAGGATCGATGCCCTCTCAATGGCCTATTACATCTGTTGAACATTTAAGTAGAACCTTGTCAGATCATGCTCCTATTTTGGTTTTTATTATAGATAATTCTAATAGACTAAGAAAACCCTCTCCTTTTAGATTTCAAAACATGTGGATTCAGCATAATGACTTTTTTTAATGTTGTGGCTAATAATTGGAACTATCCTTTACATCTTGATAATTTGATTATGGGGATGAGTAGACTTTGGTTTAAATTTAGAAGACTTAAACAAAATTTGGGTTGGAGGAAGAGACATTAATTTAAAACCTTTTTGCTAATATTAAAGATTTGAAAAAATTGGTTTGTGATCTTGAAGTATCTGTTATGTCTAATCCTTCTAAGATTACTGACTTGACTGAGGCAAAAGATAAACTTATTAACTTCCAAAATATGGAATAGTCTTATTAATGCCAAAAAGCTATAAGTATATATCAATGGTGAGAATACTAAGTATTTCCATGCTTTGGTTAATAAAAAGAGAGCTTTAAATAATATTCAAAAAAATTAAAAAAGACAACGGAGATTGGATTATGGAGAATAATGATATTAAGTAAATAATTATTAATTACTTTAGAAATATGCTTAATAAGAATTTCTCTTATGAAGCTAGTTCTCAATCGCACTTGATTCCTTCTTTTTTTACTAATGATGATAATGATTTGCTTACCATTGTACCTAATGAAGATGAAATTTTTAAAGTTCTGAATAGCATGAACATAGATTCTGTTGCTGGTCCGAAGGGTTTCACTAAATGTTTTCAAAAATGTTGATTTATCATTTAGAATGATTTGATTGAGGCTGTGATTGATTTTTTAATGGTAATTATTTTCCTAGATATTTTTCTAGTACTTCTATTGTCCTCATACCTAAGAAAGATAATCTAAACTATTGGAGTGATTTGGACCTATTAGTCTTTGTGCCTTCTTCAATAAGGCGATTTCAAAAATTCTTACTAGACTTAGTCCTTTACTTAGTAGAATTATCTCTCTCAACCAAACTGGTTTTGTTAGAGATAGATCCATTTCTGACAATATTTTACTTGCCCAAGAATTAATTCATGATCTTGATGCCAAGACTAGAGGTGGCAACATTCTTTTCAAATTAGATATTACCAAAGCCTTTGATAACAACTCTTGGGATTTCTTTTTTCATATTCTAAATTCATTTAGGTTTTCTGATAAATTTATTTATTTCATCAAAAATTGTATTAATAATGCTTGGTTTTTTTAGTTTGCTTAATTGACAAGCCTTGGGTTTCCATCCCTCTTCCCATGGCTTACAAAAAGGGGATCCTTTATCTCCTACTTTATTTATTATTATTGTTGAGTACTTAACTAGGAGCATCAATGATTTATTCTTAAACAATCCTGGTATGTACTACAAAACACTTGGTGGTCTTCTTATTTTTCATTTAAGTTTTGCAGATGATTTCATTATTTTTTGCAATGCTTCTATTCATCACATCAAGTATCTATAGTCTTTTTTAAATAAATTTGGTAGAGAAAGTGGCCTTTCTATCAATGATAATAAAAGCTATTTTATCACTTCATCTAGTATCTCCAATAATAAATTCAATCAAATCTCGCATTACTAATTTTCAACATCAACACTTACCTCTTAAGTACTTCAGTGCTCAACTCTTTAAAGGCCTAAAACATTCCCATATCCTTTGATGAGTTAATTCAAAAATTTCAAATAAAATTTCTATTTGGTAATTCCATTTACTTTCCTTTGGTGGTAGGCTCACTATTCTTAAAAGCACTCTCAACTCAATGCCTCTTTATTTTATTCAAACTATTATCCCAACTAATACTACACTTATCGATTGATCGGTTTGCTTAACAAATTTTTTTGGGGCTCCAATAATTCTACCAAAAGAATGCATTGGACATCTTGGCATAAATGTTATGGTCCTTTGGGAGAAGGTGCTCTTGGTTGTAAGCCTATTAGTGAAGCTATCACTGCCTTCTCTCATAAGCTCTGGTGGAATTTTAGAAAGAATGATAGCCTTTGGGCTAATAATATGATGGAAAAATATTGCCAAGGTAAACATCCCCTTAGGTATGCTTATTAAGTTGGTGACTCTCCAGTTTGGAAAAAGGCTTTTCTCCATTAAATGGGTTGTCGAATCATTAATATCTTGGGGAATTCAGTTGAGTTCTTTCTTCTCTTGGCAAGACAATTGGATTGACAATGACTCTATTGACACCCTTTATCTACCCAGTCTACTGCTACTATCAAAGTTAATTCTTTTTGGCTTAATAACAATTGGAATAAAAGCAAACTTGAGTATATCCCTATTTCTCTTTTTGACAACTTTAGAAATATCCCAATTTCTTTTAACAAAGCTGACCAAATTCTTTTTAAGCTTTCTTATAATGGTGACTTTGTTCTTAAAGAGGTTTGGAATTTTATTAGAGATAAACAAAACCCCTCTAACATTTTTATTAAACTTTGGAAAAATATCATTCCCATTTCCTATTCGATTTTAGCTTGGAGGATTTTGAATAACTTTAGTCTGGTGGACTCTTTGCTCTGGACTAAATGGTTTTACTTACCTTCAAAGTGCTATTGTTGCTTTCATATTGAAAATGTAAATTATGTTTTTATCAATGGTGCTATTGCTTCTAAATTATGGTTTTGGTATGATGATTTATTTAATACCAACTATTTTTAGGGTTCTCTTTCTTTATATCAACTTCTTGAAGTCTATTTCAAGAATAAAGTGAAAGGTCATATCAAAGTTTTAATTGATATTACCCTTATCTGGTTCATCTAGATGGATAGAAATGATGCTAAATATCGTGGTATTCATATGAACCATAAAAGGATCTCGGCTAGAACTAAAGAAAAAATTCATGCTCTTTTTAATGCCAATCTTATTAGTAATATTCACTTTAGAGGTTATAAATTTGTGGCTAAAAAATTGGGTATCATTTTGCCTGAGTTTGACTTTTATAAAAGTGTTAGGATTATCTATTGGATCAAACCTAAAGAAAATTTGATTAAGTGAATACTTATGGTTATGTTGCTTCCAATAAATATTGTTGTGGTGGCATCTTTAGGAAATTTAAAGGTTATGTCTTTTATGCTTTTTCCTATCCTCTCAAAGCCTATTATGCTATTTTTGCTGAGCTTATGGCTAATAATAAATCTATTGAGATTTGTTTGAATAGAGGTTTCCTCAATGTTTGGATTGAAGTTGATGCTCTCGTAATTCTTGACTTGCTTAATTCCAATAGAAATGGGAATGCTAAATTATTTTATCTTCTTAATCATACTAAAAATCTTCTTTCTCAAGTTTGCTTTAAAATTTCCCATCCTTCCTTCATGAAGCTAATGCTTATCTGATTACTTGGCTAACTTTTGTGCCAACTTAAGCAGTTCACTTTATTTGACAACCAAACTTTGCCTAAACTATTAAGAGGTTTGGTTAATCTAGATAATCTTGGTTAACCTTTTCTCAGTTATAAATTCTTGGCTTGCTTTTTTATTGTTAGCTTTTATGATCTTTTACTTTTGGTTGCCCATTGCTAAACCCTCTTTAGGTTCTAGTTATCTACTTATTTTCTCTTTGCTTTGAGCTAGGTTATATTTTGATCTCTTACTTTTGGATTGGCTTTGGTTTTTTTGCTACGGTTATTATGTAAGTGTAGCTTTGGGTTGTTTTGCTTTTTTTAGCTTGGTAGCTCTATCACAGGTGTTTACCATAATTTTCCCTTGGCAATTTTTTTATCCTCCTTTTGGGTTGTGGCTATGGTTGTTGTAGGTTTTCTTTCTATATGGGTTTTGCCTCTTTATGGGGCTTGCTAACTTACGAGTTGGATCTATCTTGTGGTGGTTGGCAGGGTAGCTTTCTTTGGTGGGTTGGGTTAATGGCGATTTTGGTGGTTGGGTTGGTTGGATGGTTGGCGATTTTGGCTATTTTTTTTCATTTTCTATTGGTGATTGATGTGGGGAGCTGTTGGTGGTTTATCTCTAGCTTGATTTTATCGTGGTGGAGGTTGTTGATTGGCTGTTATTTTCTCTATTTTGTTGATTGGGGCTCAGTGGTTGGTTTGGCTGATTTTATTTTATTTCTTTTGGTTATGGTTCTGACCTCCTCTTGTATTGGCCTTCCTCTCTTGGTTGCTTTGCCTTTAGGTTTGGGTATTGTTCTGGATTGGCTGGTTGAAGACTATTATATGGCTATTAGTTGGCCTTGAGTGCTGGTGGCTTGGTTAGGTGCCTTTATTGATACTGTTCCTGTTGGTTGGCTTGTAGTCTATCTTACTGGGCTTTGTACCTTTTATCTTTGGCAGGTTGTTCTACGTACCTGGATCAGATTTTTTTTCCTTAGTTTAGTTTGGTGGCTGTTGTTTGCTTCTACCCTTTCCCTGGTTGTCTTGGGTGATTTTGGCTTGATGACTATTGTTGGTCTTTTCACTGACTTGAGTCTTTTATTATTGTGGTGGTTGTCTAGGAGGATATGTTGGCTGGCTAGTTTAGTTGGTTATATTGGCTATCAGGGTTGGTTGGAGGGGTGGTTATTTTGGCCAATTTTTCTTGCTCTTTTGGTGATTATTCTGGGAATCTTCTAGTGTTCTTTCTGTGCCCTATATTTCTGGTTTCCTCCTACTTTATTTTTTCTCTCTTGGTAGCAACTGACCCCCTTTTTCCTATTTGGGTGTTTTACTAGCTATTTTTTCTGCTTTGTTGGTGGAGGATATATGCACTTGTGTTTTTCTTTTTTGCTTTGTTTGACTTTGTTTGTATTATTACCCCTATCATAATGCTTGGTCCTTTTGATTTTGTAATTTCTTTTTTGTTGTGGCTTTGGTGGTGCTCCTACTGTATTGCTGCTATCCCTTATGGTTGGTTGATTATCTTCCTTATTGGGCTTGGTTGTTCTGATGGCTTGGTGGTTTCCTGTTATGTTTGTTGTTTGGAGGATTTTGTAGTCTTACTGAATGATAAACTTTGGATGATGGGATACATGAGGTATGGTGGCTATAATGGCCTTGATGTTTTCCACTTTGTTTTCTTTTGGCTGGTAGTGCTATATGTAATTGTAACCTTTCTCTTGAAGTTTGGATGCTTATATAGAGTGTTGCTCCTTGAGATGATTGTAACTGACCCTGAGCCTTTTCTTTACAATACTCTTTTTATTTCCTCTTACTTTTTATGCTTGCTTAATTGTACTCATCCTTTCAAAAGTATGTAGTAGATTTCTTTTATAGGTTGTGATAGTCTTGTAGGTGGATCCTGCTGGTATCAGATGAACCAAAGGAAGTTTGCTGTTGCTTTGTTGACATCACTTTTGGAGTGAGCTTTCAACTTCTTCATCTTAGACATAGGACTCCTCTTAGACTTTAAGAGGTCCTTAGTCTTAAGACACTTCTAGTGATTAGGTGAACACTTAACCTAACCTAAAGACTTAGAAGAGTTAGCCATAAGGCGGTTATGCCTTAGGGGTGTTAGGAAAACTTGTCACCTATAGCTTAAAATCCACAAGCTTCAATCATCCAAATCTAAGTAAAGATATACTCCCCTCAAATTTCCAACTCCAAATTCCTTGCATTGATTCAATTCATTCAAATCAAAAAAGCTTCCCAAGTTTCCCCAAATCATTTAAGCTCATTCCAATTTTGCTTCCCATTTTTTTCAAATTTGAGATAAATTGATTTCCACTTTGCTCAATTCTCAATCAAACTCAATTGCTCTTGCAAGCACCATCAAGGCACCAAGTCACTTACCCAAAACAAAATCTCAACAAAATTCAATTGAAGCCAACCATTGAAGCAAGCTTTGGTCAATTGGAAGATCACTCAAATTGAACCTTGAAACCTTCACACTTCATCAACTTCAATTCAAACTATTAAACCTTGGTTCTCTATGCCTTCGAGCTTAATGAAAAATGCTTGGTCCTTTTCAAGAGAATTATAATCATATTAAATCAACCATTGGATGTTCTTCTCCTTGCTTCTAGATGGTTATTTGAATCTCAACTTTATGAGCTCAATGAGCTAATCAAACCATGGAGGATTTCTCATCTCCCTTGCAAAGCATGAATCATGGTGTCCATCATGTTTGATGGACAATCCTGATTAATCTGCATAGATCAACTAATTTAATCCTTCAAAACCACGAGTTTGATCCTGACCATCTGATCCTTAATCAGCACCCAAGCGTGTAGCACCCCTACATCATTGACAACTTAAATAACCAATCCCATCACACCACATAGAAAGTAGGTGCCGTATCAGCAGCCCACGTGATACTGATGAGATTAGTTACATAATTAGGTTATTTAAATACTTTTTAATCACTAAAATTTCATAAATTCATAATTAAATGTAGAAAAATCTAAAAAATGCAAACTTAACTTATTTTGAAATAATTGAATTCAATAAAATTGTTCTTGATTTTAAATAGTCAATTTTTTTCTTTAGTAGGGTTTAATTAAAAACTTAATAACCAATTACTCTAATCATTTTATTAATCAATTCAACTTTCAACATGTTTAGGGGATGACTTATGCCTCCCAATTTTCTTGGAATTTATTAATGAGTTAATTGAGAAATCAATTAATGAATCCTAATCACCCTCTTAATGTAATTAAATGAATTAAAAATGAGTGGTTTAATCACTTAATTAAGATAATTAAGCATTGTTTAATGAGAGAAAGTTTTTTAGAATGAGTTTGGGGTACTTTCCATAAGTTATTCCTAAACCCCTTTCTTCCTTAATGAAACATATTAAGGATTAATCCACTTTTGACCACTTAATTAATCTAATCAAACTTTCAAACCAATAAATTAATCAATCTTTCATTTCATTCATAGGTGTGCAAAAGCTTAAGGTAAGCTTAAAAATTAAAACCCAACCCACATGTATGGGGGATTGAAAGTACTTAATTAAAACCCTTAATTTTAATTTCAATAATTGTGAGCTAATTGCATTACCTTTCTTTCTTAGGAGCATTGATGATTTAAATTCCATGTGGTTGCATATCATATGTTGGCTCACAATTGTTTGAATAATTATGTTAAAGTGGTGTAGGTGGTAATTGAATTTAATCTACACCTTAATCTAAACAAAACATAAAATCAATCTAATTGTTCTAAAATTAAACTAAATCAATTCACATAGGAAATGGGTTCACCACAAACTCTTTTGACATTTTGAATCAAATTCAAAACAAAAATAAAAAATCTCTTTATGAAATGTTGATTCACTTTAAATGATCTAGTTTCATAAGATTGTCTTTAGGAATTAATTAGGGAATGAAGTTTATGCTTACATCACTTTTTCTTTCCAAATATGTTAAAATTTTGTATGCCATGAAATCATGCAATCATATCTTTTGAAAAATCAAAATAAATGTACTGTTTCCTTTGTCAAATTGCATGTTTTGAAGTAAGAAAAATGGAAATTTATTATCTAAATCAAAATTATTTTTAAAACTTATGAATCAAAGATTATAAATCAAGGTATGCCTATAAATACTTATAAGCTTGCATGTGATTGTACCATAAAATGTGTTATGTGATTTTCTTCTCTTTTCTTAACATAGGTTTGTATAGGATTTGCGAAGTGTATAGTTCATTTGAAAAGAAAATAATACTAGCTTAAATCCATTCATATACACTTCTATGTTATGGCTTAAGAAGGATCTTCACATTGCATATGTAAATTAAACAACCAAAATTAAACAAACAAACATAAACCTTTTGTATTCTTCATCCATTTGTTTGTTTTGCACATGCACATGTATTTAAGAAAGTGGTATATTATCGACATCCAGATTGAAGGCTTTAAGTAGCCACTAAGAAGGTCTTGTACCTTATACCCAGTGTAGAAAACAATGGTTATACTCATATGTCTTTCATACATGTAAATGTTCATTTGATAAATGGATAAAAGAACTTTCTTTTCTACTAAACAAAATCATGCATCATGAAATATCAAAATTTTCTAAACATTTCTTAGCATTCATCATCAAATTTTGGTAAGGTTTGCATTTGCATGTATAGATATACCATTATTCATATGCATGATACACATGTTGGAAGAAATAAATAGTTATGTGTTTTGTGATAGTAATTCACTTTAATTAATTCTAAGATTTTCTTATTAAATAGGTTTATTTAGAGCAAATCTAAACTTAGGATTAATTAAAACACATAATAAAACATTCACTAAAAAAATCATTAATGAATCTACCAAATTACTTAAGGTAGGAGGAAAGAAGTTCTTTTCTTTTTTTCTCTTTACAACACTTAATAATTAAGTGTAAGTTCAAATCAAATAAAATCATCAAATAAAATTAACAAATCTAAATCACTTAAATAAAACCACCCTCTAAGTTGAATCCTTCCTAGAAAATTTAATAAAGCCTAAAGGATAAGCCCAAATGGCAGCATTAGCTAAGTCATATTTAGATCTATGTTATGGCTGCATGGTTTGATGCCTAATTTTATTTTGTGATGTAATATTTTAGTCTAGATGTTGGTGTATTACTAGATGATAATGATCTTAGTTCAATCATTATTTTTTTAACCTTAATTGTAAAGAAATATAAAATGCTTTTATTGTGCTTGCTTATACCCATAAGCATAATCCAAATTAGAATAGGTGGACTTGGTTACTCATGTGTTCTAAGTCCAATTTATTTATACATGCTTTTGTGGTATGTTTAGCTAATTGATGTTTTAGGTTTAGTTGATTTACTTTTCCTTTATCTAATTTTTCTTGTAATGAATGTTGTAATATGAACATTAAAGAAAGAAGAAGAAAAAGAAATGAAGAAAGAAGAAAGAAGGAATGAAGAATGAAGACCCCATAACATGAATTCTTTCTAAAATTAATTCATTTGAATAGTTGTAAATGAGCTAGCTACCCATTTCTTTGAGTTTGTGTGATGGAGCGACCATAAAGGCCTCATATTCTTTTCTCTTTATAAAATTGTTTGATGTTTGTTTAGCTTGTGCATTAAGATGACATGTTTTTCTAGTTTCTTTCTTGTTTTTGATGAATGGCTCATGTGATTAGGCTCTTAGAAAAAATAAATTTATATCAATTAATCAACTCAAAATTTTCATAACCTCACTAAAGCAGGTTATAAATCAAATAGATTTACTTAAATTTGATGTTGTATGTCTCACATCATGCATAAAAGCATCTTGCTTCACTCTTATATGGTGGACTTCCACTTGCTGACCTTTGAGAGCCATGGTGGAAACACACCTCTCTTATTTTGGCAATTTCTCATTAGCATATGAATCCCATAGCTTGTCAAATAAATTGTCCAAAATGAAAATAAAACTTAAAATTGCATTAGATTTAAGTCATTAATCATGCCCTACATGATCTAGTCTCTTAGAGTATGTGACTTAGTCTTTTCTAAATAAATAACAAAATCTTTCAAAGAATATGACTTTCTACATATATTAAAATCATAGAGGAGTTAGTTGGTGGCCACCCCATGGTTGTAAGTCCAATAATTCTGATTTATTCTCTCTCATGGAGGAAAATCATATGCCCATTTTTGCCTTAGATTTAGGTCTTGCTTTGGCCTCTCCAAAGCTCAATAGATTTAATAGGGTTGTTTGTGTTCTATGAGCAAATCCTCACCTCTTAGGCATTTCCACGATCTTGTGTTGTAGAATTGTAAGTCTTAGATTTCTAATAAAAATTCAACTCAAACACATAATTCCTCTCAAATTTTAAAAATATAAAGACCAACCATAAGATAGTTTGGGATGCGCATTTCTAGCATTGAGCATCCTACTTATCTCTTTAGCTTATAATCCTCTCTATTGATCAATCCCACTTGATCTCTCTAAAGTAGCCAATTTGTTGATAGTCCTATCTTTGAAATCTTTGGAGATAATTTACCTTAATCAAGAATTACTCTTAAATCTCATTTCTTTAGATCTAATTAACTATGGGGCTTGCCTCCAGGAAACTTAATGAATTCTTAAAATAAATCACCTTTTTCCATGTAAGTAGGGAAGAATCTCTACATTCAAGACCCATATTATGAGTACTCATTAGGTGATTAGGTCCATTGGTGACTTTGTCTCGACATAGCATCATTCCTCAATGTTGTGCAATCACCTAATGAGATGTGTGGATCTATGATGTCAGCTTTATTTTGTCTTCATTTATTTTTTTCCATAATGAAGATGAAAATATCACCATAGATTTTCCACTTTGATTCTCTCCATCTTTGGTAAATGATCATTGTCTCCAAGTCGATAGTGGATTTGTATTTCATATGAATGAGACTATCCTTCTTTTTTTAATTAGTTTATTTTGTTCTTAAGCTTTAGCTAACATCCTTTAGGTTTTACACCTCTCCATGTAGTCTTGGCCTATTGGGTTCCCCCAATAGGTGAAAATAAAATTTTAATAAAAAGAAATAACTAAATACTTCCTACTTACCATTTTTATGGTAAGGAAAGGTTCATTCCAAAAAAAATAAAGAAAAATAAATCCTTCATAAAAACAACAATTTCCAAAAAGTACTTTTTCAAAATACACATGATAAAAGATTTCAACCTCATCTAACAATCTTCATGATTGTTACATGTAGGATCATTTAAAAACAAATAAAAAATCATCTTTTCAAAAAGCACAAATGAACATCCTTCATTCAATATACCTAAATTTATTGAATGAAGACTTCATTCAAATAAAAATCAACATCATCTTTTCAAAAATAAAATCAACAATCATCTTTTCAAAAAAATTAAATCAACAATAATCTTTTTAAAAAACTAAATCAATAATCATCTTTTCAAAAATAAAATCAACAACCATCTTTTCCAAAATAAAATCAACAATCATCTTTTCAAAAATAAAATTAATAATCATCTTTAAAAAAACAAAATAAAAAATCACCTTTTCAAAAATCACATATTTGAAAATGAACAATTCTCTTTCAATAAACCTAAATTTATTGAAAAAGATTTCATTAAAATCATATCATAACATTGAAATTCCATTTGACATATCTCCATATGTTGAAGATAATTTCTTTCTTTTCAAATTACAAATTTGAAAATAAGCCTCTCCATTCAATATGTTGGATGAGGCTTTATTCAAATAAAATTACACCATTTGAAATTCCTCAACACATTCCACATGTGTTGGTTAGAATTTCTTTCTTTTAAAAGCAATAATCATACACAAAACAAAATTTCATCTTTGAAAAAAATAAAACATAATTGACATTTGACATACCCAAATTTGTCAAATGTGTTTCATTTTCAAAATAAATTTGGACTTTATTTAGCATACCTAAATTTTTCTAAGTAAAGATCTCTTTAAAAATAAAAAATAAAAGAATCATAAAAAAAATAAAACACTTGGATTCTTTATTTATACCCAAATTTGCTAAGTGATGATCCTATTTTCAAAATCAAAAAAAAAATCAAAACATAGATTCTTCATTTAGCATACCCAAATTTCCAAATAAATGTCCCTTTTCAAAATCAAAACATCAAAATTAAATACATTTGAACTTTTATTTAGCATACACAAATTTGGTAATTAAAGTTCTCATTTTTAAAAAATCAAAATAAAAAATCACAAATCAAAACACATTTGGATTCTTCATTTAGCATACCCAAATTTGCTAAGTGAAGATCCTCATTTAAAATCAAAACATCAAAACATAAAACACATTTATTCTTCATTTAGCATACCCAAATTTTAAGTGAAGATACTATTTTAAAAAATAAAAAAAATCAAACATTTGGATCTTTTATTTAGCATACCCAAGTTTGCTAAATTAAAATCATCTTTCAAATAAAAAAAATCAAACACATTTATTCTTCATTTAACATACCTAAATTTACTAAGTAAAGACTCCTTTCAAAAATCAAAATAAAAATAAAACATTTGGACTTTATTTAGCATACAAATTTGCTAAATAAAATTCATTTTAAATTCACATGATTCACCAAATCAAAGAAGATAAAATTGTTTTCAAACAACTCATTTAGCATACCCAAATTTGCTAAAAAATTCAAAATAAAATCAATTGACCCTTTATTTTGAAATAATCAAATTTGTTAAATGTCCCCAAACAAAATCAAAATCAAATATGAACCAATGGAAGCATCAATCTCTTCAAAATATTTGAATCCATTTCCAACATACACAAATTTGTTGAAAATGGATTCTAAATTCAAAATCTCTTCCCAAATTTTAAATTCAAAATGTCTCCAATTAAAGAGCCCCACTTAACATATTCAAATTGTTGAGTGTGGATTCAAATTCTAAAAAAACAAATTAAAGCAAAATCTAGTTTGAGTTTATTTTCCCAAAATTGCAGAATTTCAACTAAGTTTCAGTCAATTTTCAGTTTAGTTTACATTCTAATGAAAGTTCAGTATGTGTTTACTTTTCCTTTTGGGATGGATTTGTCCTTGGATCCTCACTCACAACTCATTCATTTTTTGGGTTTAAGGATCACTTGTGAGGACCACCCTCAAATTGTGGTGATCGTGCAAAAGTCATCTATGTTGAGATGCCTCATTTAGAGTTTCCCTCATTGAAGAGATATGGCAATTCCCTTTCAATTTCAATGCCATTGTTCCTTTGGTTTATTTTATCCTTTTGTTCACTCATTGGCTTCTTAAGGAAGGCTCCCACAGTTCTAGGGATAGTCTCCCATACCTAGGAGGTGGCTAGTTCCCATAGTGCTCCTCTAAGACCCGGTCACAATGCTTTCAAGATCAAGTGGTATCATAGCAAAAAAGATGAGGTAGTTGCTCACTGTAGAGGAGTTAGATAGTCTCTCCATCATAAAGAACAAGTTTCATCCCTCTCTAAATCGATGTAGAAGAAGATATTAGGAGGATCTCATTTCACCTCTCAGTTCACTTTGAGGCTCCTACTCTAGAGGAGAAGGTCATATGTCGGCCCTTAGTTTTACACCAAATGCTTACTCGATCAAAGTCAGGCCCAATTTGACTTGGTCAATCATCCCTCCATTGGTGAGCACATCGGTTAGAAGGGCTAGAGAAGCATGTATTGTACATATCACTGGTAGAGAGACATAGGAATGCTAGATAGTTAGCTACCTCTACTCATGGATTTTCATCGCATCTTGCCATGATCATGTCATTTGATGATACTACTCACAAAGAGGATCTCTTGCAAGAAAGTGGTGGTGCCTGCCCCACTCTGCTCCATCCATCTACAGTACAAGCTCCATCATCACGGTTAGCCATGAAGGCTACATGTAGGAAAAGAGCCAGATCACATATGAGAGATCTATTCCATCTACACCATCCCATGAGCTCTCCTGATTGACCTCTTGCTCTAGTTGTGGTGAAGAGAGAGTGGTGACCATGGAGCATTGTAGTTGTGCCATCACCACCACCACGAGCATGGTGAAAGAAAATAGAATAGTACCATTGTCCCCATGGTGATAGATCCCAAGTAGCACTCCTCATGAATGTATGAGCATATTTCTTATAGTGATGTAGCCCTCACAGGTTAGCTCACCAACATCGAGGGGTTAGATGTATTTATTCATGAGCATGATCCTACCGCATAACCATGCTCATTTGTGCCCTTTGGAACTCCAATATGTTATTATAGCATAGTATCTTATGGAAAAGAAAGAAATTCTAGGATATGGTGCCTACCTAGAATAAGAAGGTCAATTTTGATCATAATGAAGATGATCTATTGGAGGATTCAATAGGAGTACATATGGTTAATGCCAGGGGTTCCCCTCTTCGGGATTAGCAGAGTTTGGAAGGTTCTGCGGCCAAGCAGGATGATACAGCCTATTCAACCCAACACCTCCTTCAACAACTAAAATAGAAGGATGAATAAATTGATAGGATGAGAAAGAGGCTTGAAGAATTGCTAGCAACAATTTTGGCACTTTAGAACCAAGCCCCAGCAGTGCATCCTACTATTGTAGAGATCGGTCAGCCTGAGTTGTTGCATGTTGTGGATCAAGCCAAGACTTCACCGCTAGTAGAGAAAGGTAGCACTAGCTTGTACAGGAAGGTAGTGGATAGTACCTCCGTACAAGAAAAGAACATTAAACTCATGGTTGTGCAACAAGTGAGAGAACTGTTGGCACAAGTTTGAGGAGGATCATCAATTCCAAAGGGTAGACCCTACCTAGAGGAATTTGATTCCAAAGGGTATACCCTACCTAGAGGTATCCTAAGAGTTTTGTGCCACCTTCTTTCAAGAGCATTGATGGAAATGAGAACACATGATAGCACCTAGCAAACTTCAGGGCTAACTAATGCAATGCTGGTGGTAGCGATGCATTACTATTCTATCTTTTTGATAGTAGTTTGGCAAGCATAGCCTTTGATTGGTATGTTAAACTCTCTAATAGTTCAGTGAAGACTTTTGCTAATTTTGAGCAACTCTTCATTAAGAGGCTTGCTGGAGCTCAACAAAGGGTGATTGTAGGTGAACTCATTTTGGCTTAACAACACCCCGGTGAATCCCTCATTGATTATATTCTTAGATGGTGCAATTAGAGTTTGAAATGCAAATCATAACTATTTGAGTAGCATGCCATTGAAATTATGCTAAAGAATATTCATGTCCTGGTCACCTTCATGCTCAAAGGATTTACAATCAAGATTTTTGAGAAGCTAATCAACAAGGTGGCTAATTTATAAGGAGAGGCCAAACAATGGTCTTTTCAAGATCAGTCAACAAAGCCAAAGCTACAGAAAGCTTATGAGAAGAATCGGGCGAGTAGTGTTGTAGAAAGCGACCAAAGATCGAGAGAGAACTCATCCTCCAATATCGCTTTCACCTCTTTTACCACAAGCCTATTATTATCTATGACCTCCATGGCCTTCCTTTGCCTCCTCATAGCCAAACTCTGCGTACCCACCGGTACCATCCACCAACTCTTTTAGATAAACTGAATAAACCTTATTCATTTAAGAGGTAGATAATCAAGAAAATCTTTAAGAATCTCTTAAAGAGACCTAATTTTAAACTACCTGAGCCTAATAAGCCAAAGAAAGTGGGCAGGAGCAATGATCCTGACTTTTTGCATCTAGGTCATGTTTTGGAAGATTATTTTACATTCAAGGAATGGCTTGAGAATAGCTACAAGATAGGTTCCATAGTTATCCCAAAAGAATATCTAGTGGAATAACCATCCAATTTTTTTAGGGCAGTCCTTGGGGATACACGATCCTCTCAAAACTAAAGAAGGTTGGGATATCTCCTTATCCCCAAACCTCTAAAAAAGATTATTTCAAAAAATCAAGAAACTTTTCTTGTAGGTGCAGGGCAGAACCTCAACATCAAGGAAGGCTTGCAAGTTGCCAAAGACAACTTGGGGAAGGTTAGCTCCGGTAGCGGTAGCTCTTTCTCGGGATAGCCAAGTAGTGCAACCATCGACCGAGCCTAGTCTCCATTCCACCGTTGTAGCTACTACTTCAATCGACACTTTTATTTCAGCTAGCTCTTCTTCTAGTATACATCTTGTATCATCAGATGAGGCCATCAAATCCCTCACCCCACTTACTTTACTCAATTTCTACTATGTACCTCCTTCAAAATCCAAGAAATCAAGGAATAAAGCTAGTTTGAATTACATCTGTGTTACTTCTGATGGGTTGTCTAAATCTACTCTTATAGAAAAATATTCAAGTCTAAATAATAATTATAATAACTCTGATCTTCCTCTTTTAGGAGTTAGACTTTCTCAATCTGCAAGTTCACCTCTTTAGATAGACTTGGAATCATCTGATTCTGAGGGTCCTATAGGAGAAGCTATAGGTGAGCCTGATGAGTAGGTAGAATCTTTCACTAACCTGCCATAAGAGATTACAAAAGTTAACCTCCGTAGCAACAAGGTTTTACCTCCTAGGGCAACACCTCAAGATAAGGGGAAATAAGTCATTGGTTCTAATGATTGAGAAGCCCCTCCACAAGATGCTCCACCCTTGGATATGCTTGTGGAGGATCTGCCCAGAGTTGATTACAATGTCGCTCACCTAAGAAAGTTGACAACTAAGTTAAGCATATATGATGCCCTTGTCTTATCCAAAGAGATGAGGGAATCACTAATCATGGCTCTTCTTGATCTAGAGATATGCTTAGCTCAGTGACCACTATTGAAGAGGAGGCACATTATTCAAGAGAAGCCCAAGGAGTCACATTCACAGATGAAGACCATCTTTTACAGGGGCATACAGTCCCCACTACATTATAGTGGATATGGGCAAGTTTAGACTTTCAGTGCTTGTTGATCAGTGCATCTGAATATTATGAGTCTAAAGTCCCTTGCTACTTGAGGATTAACATCTCTACACTCAAGGAGATGGGATATTGTGAGAGGATTCAATGAATAGAGAGGGCATTAGGTTCCATAGTGTTACCTTTGGAAATAGGTATTTGGAAGGCGAAGCCAAATTTTATATAATTAATTCGAATAAATTATTCACTATTTTTCTCAGTAGGCCTTGGATAAACTAGAACAAGATGATTCAATCCTCCTTTCATCAATGCATCAAGTTCAAAAGGGATGGAATTGAATATTGTGTCAAAAGAGATGAAAAGTTATTTTTAGTTAGAGAGGTTGAGATATATGAGGATGCGACCAACTATCTTCCTTAAAACACATTTTCTCATGAACTTGGTCAAAATTCAAATACAAAAGAAAAAGAAAAGAAAAAGAATAATGAAGTGAAAATACAAGTGAACGAGAAAAGTACATCAAGGAAGAAGTAGGGCCACATATCACATTCCACCCATAGTTTGTTCCACCATTTAGACATATTGGTAGAATGACTTGACCTCCATCAGGCAGAACCAGAGGTAGATACAAAGGCAATTCCAAAGGTGGAAGACCCCCTGGTTGGCATCCAGCCAATAGGGGTTATGTTCCGTTCATGGGGTATCCTACTATTCACATGACTTGGAATCAGAGAGGATGAGTCTAATGTCATTAGCATACCAACCCTCTGTGGGTTTCATTTGAGATGACACTCGAGCCAGACAACAACGAAGACAAGGCCTCCAAGCATAGCATGAATGTATTTGAATCAAGTTTATGTGAAACTATCATGCAGTAGTTAGGAACCTTAGCTCTAACCTCACTTTCCACTCAAAAAGTTGAAGGTTTAGTAGTTAAGAAGCCCCATCTTCCATGGATGTCAAGCCAAAGGGACTCCTTTGGGATCATCATCCTCAAGTCAAGTTAATGTAGAACTTGAGGATAATTCATATAAAAAATTAATAAATTACCTTTTGATTGGTACTCCTTGTGTTCTTAATCTAGTAAAGGTTTGATTCCTTATACATGGTCCAAGCAGTTGTACTTCAAGTTATGGAACAACAATCAAGATTAGGACTAGGATTCGGTACATTGGGTCCAGTCGATGACAACAATTACTGCTTAGTTGTTACCAATCATCTGGAATTTGATAGGTTCTTCTCAACCACACTAACTCTTATGAGGAAGTATGTTTAGAAACTTCAGATGATCCAGATGATCTCCAAATCAAAGATGCACCACCATAATTTGAAGAGGAAATCCATTCAATACTTGATAAGCTTAAAGAAATCAACTTTGGGATAGAGGAAAATCCACGCCCGCATACATTAGTTTGTTGCTGAATGAAGAAGAAACCAATGACTTAGTTAGGCTATTGATTGAGTTTAAGGACTACTTTGCATGGAGTTATGAAGAGATTTCTAGATTATCTCCTTATGTAGTAGTCCACAAACTAGCAATTTACCCAAACGCTAACCCTATCAAGCAATCTCCTAGACGCATGCGATTAGAAATCAAACAATAGGTCTTTTTTGAAGTTAAGAAATTGATTAATGCTGGTTTCATCAGAGAAAAAAATACTTACCTGGTTAGCTAGTATGATGCCAATTAAGAAAAAAAATGGCCAAATTGCATATGCATCAATTTTAGGGACTTAAACAAGGCATGTCCTAAGGATGAGTTTCCTCTTCCTATACCAAATTAATGGTGGACATCACCTCATCTCATGCAGATTCTCCTTCATGGATGGGTCATCGGCTACACAATTAAATTAAGATGGCCCCAGGATGAAAGAAACTTTTCAAACCTCAATCATAATCTATTATTATAAGGTCATGCCTTTTAGCCTTAAAATCTTTGTGCTACATACCAATGGCCATGACTCAGATCTTTAAGAACTCATTCATCATCAAGTTGAGTGCTATGTTGATGATCTAGTAGTCAAAAGAAAAGAAAAAGAAGACCATCTCTTTGACTTGAGAGTAGTTTTCAAATGATTAAGACAATATAACCTCAAAATGAATCCCCAAAGTGTGCATTCGGAGTAGCTTCAAGGAAGTTCCTTGGGTTTGTTGTTTGAAATTGGGTAATAGAGATAGATCCAAAAAAGATCAAAGCTATCTTAGAAATGCCACCACCTAAAAGTTTAACTCAACTCAGATCTTTCCAAGGGAGGTTGGCGTATCTAAGATGCTTTATCTCTAATCTATCGGGAAGATGCAAGCCATTTTCATCACTTGTCAAAAAGGATGCCAAGTTTAAGTGGGATGACAAGTGTCAGCATGCCTTTGAAGATATCAAACAGTATTTGGTGAAGCCATATGTTCTAGTAGCCCCTATCCCAGGCAAGCCACTTATCATCTACATTATTGCATTGGATGACTCCCTTGGCTCTTTGTTGGCCCAAGCCAATGATGAAAAGAAGGAGAGTGCTCTCCCTCTACCTCATGATTCTGAGTGAACTACCCACCTATTAAGAAATATTGCCTAGCTTTAATCTTTGCATCCCAAAATCTATGACACTATATGCTTTCTAATAAGGTGAACTTGATTACAAGAATCAATCTACTACAGTATCTCATGGCATGGCTGACGTTATCTAAATGGTTGGAACGTTGGTCAATGATTACATTTGTACCCCTCTGTGCGGTGAAAGGTCAAGCATTAGCGGATTTCTTAGCAGCACACCCACTTCCTGCTGATTCTTCACTTAGTGATGATCTCCCTGATGAACAATTCATGAACTTAGGGGAGATTGACAATAGCTGTTGAGAGATGTATTTTGATGTTGTGGCTTCCTTTCACAAAGGAGAAGAACCACGATCTACTCTTCCAGGTAGAGGCGAGAATAGTTCTCTTAACTCCGGATGATGTGATGAGATTCACATACTATCTCTCTAATCCACAATAATGAAGTCGTATGAGGCTTTGATTGCTGTTAGCCATTATAGTGTGTCAAGAGCATCAACATCTGAATTCTTAGTTGGTTATCAACCAAATTATGTCCTTCAAGGTTCTAAAACCTAAAGTCACAACCATGAGTATATCATGAAGATGTTGGCCCAAATCTTTGAGGTCACCATTTACAAGGTCCCACGAGGAGAGAATACAATAGTAGATGCTTTGGCCAAACTTGCCAAGAAATCGGCATGTCTGGAAGATGAGTTCATTTCAATAAGGGTCCAAAATAGACAAATCCTATCCCTTATTGATGTCGAACTCCTCGAGAGACTTTCTTTATAAGGAGAGGTTTCCTTTGCCAACAAAGACAAGGAGCTTGATTGGAGGCAACCGTTCAATAATTATTTGAACACTAACAGACTACCTCAAGAGAAATCATAAGCCCATCAGATAAAGCAAAAATCTCTCTCCTATGCTCTCATGGATAACACCTTGTACTGACGGTCTTTTGATCAAATGTGGTTACATTCTTTAGACAAACATGAAGCTCATAGGATTGTGATTGAGGTACATTCAGTTACATCAGTGCATCAATTGGTTCAAGATGAAAGTAAAGATCAAAAGACTAGGATACTACTTGATGATTCTGAGACTACATGAGCGTGGCTAGAAGATTCCATCAATGTCGTACATTGTGGTCTTACATCAACCACCCAACATTCTACATCCTATATTGGCCTCATGGCCATTTGAGTGTTGGGGTACCAACATAGTGGGTCCAATCGATCCTCCTTCTTCCAAGGGTCATCGATTCATCTTAGCTGCCACCGACTACTTTTGCAATTGGTAGGAGATCCCACTCGAGAGGTCACTCGTATTTAGTTTTAGGAACCATATCATATATAGGTTCGAAGTGCCTCAATAAATTATATCCAATAATGGTACTGCATACAAGAGCACCAAGATTAACATCTTTGCTAGGAGATATGGTATAGGTTGGTGATACTCCACCATCTTCTATCCAAGGGCAAATGGCCTAGCAGAAGCATTCAATAAAACTCTCATCCAGATACTAAAGAAGACACTCGATGATAACAAGAGACAGTGGCATGAGCAGTTGGTTGAAGCCTTATGGACCTACCTCACCACATATAGAACTCCAACTCAATCTACCTTATTCTCCTTAGTGTATGGGTCCGAAGCCATTCTACCATTAGAAGTTCAATTCTCATTACTAAGGATAGCAATGGGTAGCAAATCACTAGAGAGCAAAATGTAAAGTTACAGTTAGAAGAGCTCGATGGTTTGGAGGAGAGATGCCTACAGGCATGCTAGAACCTTGAGTTATACAAATCCAAAATGATTCAAGCTCACAACAAGCTAGTCCACCCTAGAACTTTTCAAGTAGGAGAGCTTGTCCTAGTTTTAAGGAGACTAATTGTTGCCCATCGAAAGATGGGAGGCAAGTTTGAACCCACTTGGGAAGGCCCTTTTATCATAGAAAAGGCCTACCAAGGATGATCTTATCAGCTTATTGATTGTAAAGGGGAACACCCGATGCTTCCAATTAATGGGCTCTATTTGAAGAAATATTACCCATTAAAACATGTTTGAAAACAATTATCATCAAAAGAACAAAATTTCATTCCAATTCATCAAAATCTTTCCTTCTTTCGAAGCATTATTTGCTTATTTTGTGAATCTACCATGACATATTTATGATAAGTGTAAGAGAACCCAAGAAACATCCTATCCCTCTTTCACAACATGAACACAATCAAACACAATTCCCCAATGCTACTAGAATAGGTGTGAGAGAACCCAAGAGGCATCCTATTTTGACTAGCATAACTAAGTTAGGTGTAAGAGAACACAAGCGACATCCTTTCTTGGTGGGATCACAACGCCATTCATGGCACCATTTCATCAATTCTCCATGTTTTTTTAGGATAGGTATAAAACAAGAGGCATCCTTTTCCTTCTAACACAAACACAAACACAAATCTTTTATCTCGGCTAATTTGATGTGGTAGCCCCTTGGCACTCACTCATTAGCTACTCTAAGTTGGGATAACATGCTACCTTGCTAGTATGTCACCCTAGTAGTCACTTATCCAACAAATGTCAATCCCCATGCTTTCTTCCTGACTTGACCATTGTAAACCAATGAGCATCTTATTAGTTTGGTAGACCTCACTGCCCAGCTAGTAAGCTACCTCATGTTGATTTTGTTTAAGAAGATGTGAGTCCCCATGCTTTCTTCTTGAATTAACCATCATGCACTGACTAGGTTGAGTATATCTGAGGTTTAGGATTAGTCCCCTAGAGGCTCCTTTCCTCTTGACTACTCTTGAGTTGATATAAGTCCCCAAGTGGCATTCACTCGATGCCCCATGTCGATAGCACCGTCCAAGACAAACTATCCCAACAATTAGTTCTGTTGTAGGAGGATGTGAGTCCCCAATGCTTTCTTCCTAGGCTGATTATTGCAAACTGACAGACACCTTAGGTGGGTTGATGTTCACTATGCTTACAGTGACTCACCCATTGGATACACCACTCTTGGCAGATGTAAGTCCCCACGCTTTCTCCTTGAGTTTGCCACCAAATACCTACATATATTATCTTCTCTAGGGTTTTGGATCAAGCCCTTAGCGGCCTCTCCCCTACGGGTACTCTACTTGGATCACATCCTTTGTGACCCCATTTAAACACTACCCGGGTTACTCTTAGATTGGAATGTCCTCCTTTCCTTGTAACCACCCCTGTGGTTGGAGAATTTGTTCAGCGGATGCCCAGATTCTCCCTTGGTTCATTAATTTGAGATAGGTCTAGGCTGTTATAAGCTCATTCTCAATATGATCCCTCACAAACTAATAGGTTTCACGATCAAAAAATAAACCAACAAACAAATCTATGTGCTTGTGGATTAGGAATTCAAGCCCTTAGTGTCCCCTTTCCCAAGTAGGCATCCTATCTTTAGGGCAGTGTCAGCAGAACTCCCTATAGGAATTGCCTGACTATGCTTCAGTTAAGATAAGTCCTTGAGTTGGCATTCTCTTTGTAGCTGCCTTTAGATCAGGTTCAATCTATTTTTCCACAAATAAGTTACCCCGACAGTCATTCCACTTTGGAAGATGTAAGTCTACTACGCATTCTTTCAAACATGATTGTCGCAAACCGACGGACAACCCTAGGTTGGGTTGACATGTTACCTCGCTAATGTGTCACCTAGTGGTCTTTTATTCAGAAAAGATGCCAGTCCCCATGCTTTCTTCCCTAAATTAACCATTGAAAACCAAAAGACACCCATTTGATTGGCTAGTTCTCCCCTCGACGGATACTCCTTTGGATTGGTAAATCTGAGTTAGACCAAGGCCAACATGGCCCTTACTCGTCGTCATCATAAACCAATGGGATCTAGCAAAATAATTAAAAAATGAAATTAATCTTGACTATATTTGAGTTGATTTATGTCCCCAGGTATTCACTCAAAAGTCGCCCTATCGATGATTTGTTGCACAACCAACCAGTCACCCTAGTGGTTCCTTATTTTGGAAGATGTGTGTCCCAGCATTTTCTGCTTAACTTGACCATTGTAAACCAAATGACAATCCCTTTTGTTGGATAGTCCTACTATGTGGTTGGTAGACAACCCTTTTGGATTGGTAAATCTGAATGTAGACCAAGGCCAACACGACCCTTCTGCGGTCCATCCATAAACTAATGGGATCCATCAAAATAACTAAAATGAAATTAACTTTGACTATCTTTGAGTGATTTAAGTTCCCACACATTCAATCAATAGTCACTAAAGTTGGGTTCAATTCGTTGCCTCGCCAATGGATCACCCGACCGATCCCACTTTGGAGGATGTAAGCTACGCTTTCTTCCTAGTAAATTTCGCACCAAAGGGAACCCCTTTGGTTGGATAGCCCTACCATTTGGTTGGTAGACTACCCTTTGGATTGGTAAATCTGAGCTAGATTAAGGCCAACATGGCCCCTACTCAGTAAGATCCATCGCAAACCGATAGGGTCCATCTCAAAATCCATAAAAAATTTAAAATTAAAATCTAAAACAAATTCAACCCTCCTCAGTCGGTAGAGTCAAACTAATCAAACAAAATAAATCCAATCAAACAATCAAAACAATCAATCAAATCAACCTGCTTCTCTTCAATGAGATGCAAATCTCTATGATTCCCCAAGTGGAATCAATTCAATCTAATTTGAACTTGCTCCCTTAGCGGAGTATTCACATTTTCATCCCGAGTCGATCACAAATTCTAATCCTTGAGTAGATTTCACAACATATTTTCCTCGGTGGATGACTTGAACTTGCTCCCCTAGTGGAGAGTTCGCTTTTTCATCCCTGTGGAGCACCAAATCATAAATCAATAAATCAAATCAAATTTCTCTACAGCTGAGTCGCAAATCAAATCAAATCACTCATCCTTAAACTAAACATAAAATAAAAATAAAATAAAAAAATAAAGTAAAATGACTAAATAAAACCTAAACTAAACCTAAAAATAAATAAAAAATAAAACTTAAACCCTAAATTAAAAAAAAACTTAACCTAAAATAAAAATAAAATAAACCTAAACCTAAACTAAAATAAATAGAACCTAAACCTAAACCTAAAATCAACTAAACCTAAACCTAAACTTAAACTAAAAAAAATAAAATAAACTAAAAATAAACCTAAACCTAAACAAAAAATAAAACCTAAAAATAAACCTAAAATAAAACCCTATAACCTAAACCTAAGAAAATAAAATAAAAAATAAAACCTAAACCTAAAAAAATAAAATAAAAATAAAACTCAACTAAAAAGTAAACCTAAACCTAAACCTTAAAAATAAACTAAAATAAGAAACCTAAATTAAAATAAATAAACTAAAAAATAAACCTAAATAAAATAAAAATAAAGTAAACTAAAATAAAAAAAAAAAATAAACAAATAAATAAACATAAGATGTCGGTTTGAATTTAAAAAAAAACTTAAACCCTAAATTCTAAACCCTAATAAAAAGACCACACAAACCACTAAACCCAAGGCAAACCCACAAACCTAAACTTACTCCCTCAAATAAAATAAATAAAATAAACAAAAAAAAACCCTCAAAATAAAATCTAAAAACTAAACCCTAAACCCACTAAACTATGGGATACTTAATTTAAAAAAAACTCTAAACCCACAAATCCCAGCCTTAGCCTTAAACCTAAACTAAACTACCCTAAAAAACCCAAACCTAACTAGGCAAACTACCCAAGCCACAACCCTGACCATCATAAAACCTAAACTGAGCTTAACCATAAACCCTAAGCCCAAATAAAAAAATATAAATATTAAAACCACACAACCCTGAGTCCACAAAACTAATTAACCATCCACAACCCTGAGCCCCAACCACTGACTACCTAAACCCTAAACCCCTCACCTACCCTCTAAACCCCAAACCCTAAACCACAAAAAATAATAAAAAAAACCAAAACCTAAATAAAATAATAAAATAAATAAAATAAAACACTAAACTTAATCTAAAAATATAATATAATAAATAAAATAAACTAAAATAAATAAATTAAACTAAACTAAAAAAAATAAACCTAAAATAAAACCTAAATAAAATAAAAACGTAAAGAAATAAAATAAAATGTAATAAAATAAAACTAAATAAAACCTAAACCTAAAAAATAAACATAAAATTAAATCTAAAATAAATAAAAAAATAAAGTAAACAAAAAAAAAAAAATAAACAAAATAAAATAAACTATAAAATAAACTACTAAAATAAATAAACTAACCAAACAAAATAAAAAAACCTAAACAAAAAATAAAATAAACACTAAACTCTAAAATAAATAAAATAAAATAAACTAAAAATAAACCTAAACCTAAAATAAAATAAAACCTAAAATAAACCTAAAATAAACCTAAATCCTAAACCTAAAAAAAATAAAATAAAACCTAAACTAACCCCAAATAAAAAAATAAAACTAAACCTAAAATAAAATAAAATAAAACTAAACTTAAAATAATCATAAACCAACTAAACCTAAAAAAAATAAACTACTAAAAAAAACCAAAACTAAAAATAAAACTAAAATGGATAAACTAAACTAAATAAAATAAAAATAAACCAATAAAAACTAAAAATAATTAAACTAAATAAGAACCTCTTGGTTTACTTATTAAAAACTCTAAACCCTAAACCCACCCAAATACCCTAAATCTGACCCCAAACTCACTTGGACCTAAAATGACAACCACCCCACCTGACCCTACCACATCCTAAATCCTAAACTGAGCCTAGGCCCTAAATTCATCCACTTCTAAACCAGGCCTAAAGGCTCTAAACTCTAAACCCCAGTCTAAACTGAGCCTAACCACCATGAAAAAGACTGGGCTTTGGGCCCAACCCCAGACCTGACCCTATGACCCTAAACCCAATCTTTAACCCAACCCTAAGCACAAATCTTGTGCTGCTACCTACCACTGCCTGACCATTACCCTAAACCCAATAACCCCTACTTAACCCACCTAAACCAGCCCAACCTAAAAACCTAAACTAAATAAAACCTAAAAAATGGAATAAATAAAAATAAAGAAAAAAAAAAATAAAAATAAAATAAAATAAAAAAAGAAAATTAAAAATAAAATAAATAAAACTAAACTAAATAAAATAAATTAAACCTAAATAAAATAAAACTAAACATAAAATAAAATAAAATAACTTAAAATAAAATAAAATAAAAACTAAATAAAAACCTAAACAAAAAAATAAACCTAAAAAAACATAAAATTAAATAAAAAATAAAACCTAAATCATAAACTAAAAAAATTAAACCTAAAATAAAAATAAAATAAACAAAATAAAATAAACGTAAACCTAAAGTAAAATAAATAAAACCTAAACCTAAACCTAAAATAAACTAAAGCTAAACTAAATAAAATAAAATTGACTTAAAATAAACCAACACCTAAACTAAAAAATTAAACCTAAAAATAAACCTAAAATAAAAACCTAAAACCTAAACTTAAAAAATAAAAAATAAAAACCTAAACCTAAACCTAAAATGAAAAAATAAAACCTAAACCTAAAAATAAAATAAAAATAGAACTCAACTAAAAATAAACTAAACCTAAACCTAAACTAAAAAAATAAATAAAAAATAAAAACCTAAACTAAAATAAATAAACCTAAAATAAATAAACTAAAATAAATAAAAAATAAAAAATAAACATAAATAAAATAAAAATGAAATAAACTAAAATAAATAAAATAAACTAAATATACTAAATAATCTAAACCTATGGGTTTCTTAATTAAAAAAAACCTTAAACACTAAATCCTAAACCCTAAGCCCTAAACCCTAAATCCTAAACCTTAAACCTACAACCCTAAACCCTAATCCCTAAAAAACCCTAAACCCTAATCGTGAACCCTAAACCCTAAAAGCATAAACTATAAAACCCTAAACCATATACCCTAAACCCTAAATCCTAAACCCTAAATCGTAAACCCTAAACCCTAACCCTAAACCCTAAACCCCAAACCCTAAACCTAAACCTAAAGTAACTAAATAAATTAAAAAATAAACTTAGACCATAAAATAAAATAAACCTAAATCTAAACCTACACCCTAAGAATGGGTGAACAGCAAGGCACTCACTGACCGGTGATGGCGGTCTTTGGGGATCTAGAGGTCTGGTGGATATGGAGGTTGGTGGGAGAAGTGTTGGTTATGTAGCGGGGAGGAGTGATGGAGGTTACAACTGGTGGTAGGGGAGAAGCGAGCATATGATGGTCGATCCTACTCGAGAGGGGTGGTTAATGGAAATGAAGAAACCAATCGATTCTTTGCTTATGGAATTGTGTCTTTACATTAGGGATGATTCTAGTTATCTAAGGTTTTTACTTTGCTCTATGTGTGCTCATTTTTTATCTATGTCGTTCTTGTGTGAAAACTTGGTGTGTTACTTAGTTGATGAAATCGAAAAGAAGAAATGTTGAAACTAAATTTATTCTCTATTAACAAAAATAACCAAAAACCCTAAACTATAAACCAAAACCTGAACCCTAAACTAAAAAAAAACCTAAACATAAAATAAAAATAAAATAAACATAAACCTACACTAAAAAATAAATAAACTAAAATAAATAAAACCTAACTTAAACCTAAATAAACTAAACCTAAACCTAAACTAAACTAAAATAAAATTAAAATAAACCTAAACTTAAATTAAAAATAAAACCTAAAATAAACCTAAAATAAAACCTAACATAAACTAAAAAATAAAATAAAACCTAAATGTAAAAATAAAAAATAAAACCTAAACCTAAAAATAAAATAAAATATAACTAAACTTAAAATAAACATAAGCTAAACCTAAATAAAATAAACTAAAAATAAAAAAAACTAAAATAAATAAACTAAACTATAAAAATAAAAACAAAAAACCTAAATAAAATAAAAAATAAAATTAAATAAAGTAAGTAAACTAAATAAACCTAACTTTACTTAATTAAAAAACCCAAACCCTCCCAAATCCAACCCCTAAACCTAAACCCTAAACCCTAAACCCTAGGCCCAAACCTAACCCTAAACCTACTGTTAAACCTGACCCTAAACCCCAAACCCAAAAACAATAAAACCTAACCTAAACCCTAAACCCAACACAAACCCCAACCCTAAAAACCCAAATCCTAAACCTAAACCACAAACCCCTAAACCTAAACCCACCTAAACCTAAAACAAACCTCAAACCCAACCTAAACAAAGTAACTAAATAAATTAAAAATAAACCTAAACCCTAAAACCTAATAAACCTAAACCTAACCTAAACCCACAGAATGGGAAGAACCTTCACGGAGAATGTCACCATTAAGCCTGTCTAGATCTAGCGGTGGAGGTGAAGATGGAGGTGGTGGTTATCGCTGTGGTGGTGGGTGACCTAGAGGTATTGGTGGGTATGGAGGTAGTGCTCAGATCAGTGGTGGTTATGTAGGCAGGAGGAGTGATGGAGGTTACAGCCATGGTGGTGGCGGAGGAAGAGATTGAGGATATGATGTTCGATCTTACCACTCAAGAGGCGGGGTGGTTCGATGGAACTAAGCGAAGAATGGTTGATCGATCTGCTTATGGCGTGACTTTAGTGAGAGTTCTAGTTATCTAGGGCTTTTGATTTGCTTTATCGTGCTCATTTTTTATCTATGTCGTCACTTGTCTCTAAGAAAACTTAGTTTGTTACTTAGTTGATGAAATAAAAAAGAAGAAATGTTAAATCTAAATTTATTCTATTTTTAAAAAAAAAACCAAAAACCTAAACTAAACTAAAACCACAAACCTAAAAAAAAAATAAAAAATAAAAAATAAAAAAAAAGCTAACCCTAAACCCTAAAACTAACCCATACTCTACTAAACCTACCTAAACTTTAATCCCAATCAAACCTTAAACCCTAAACCCTAAACCTACTCACAAACCCTAAACCTAAACCCTAAACCCTAAACCATGAAATTCTAAACCCTAAATCCTTAAACACTAAACCCTAAAACCCAACACTAAACCCAAATCCTAAACCCAAAAACCTAAACATAAACTAAAAAAAATAAATTAAAATAAAAAACTTAAACTAAAATAATGAACTAAACAAAATAAAATAAAATAAATCTAGCTAAAATAAAAATAAAATAAACTAAAATAAATAACATAAACTAATTAAACTAAATAAACCTACTGGTTTGCTTAATTTAAAAACCCTACCTAAATCTAAATACCAAACCTAAATGCTAAACACTAAACTAACTTAAACCCTAAACCAACACTAGGCTGACCCTAAATCCAACCCAACCCAGAGCCCTCACCAAAATCCTAAACCCTAACCTAAACCACCCCAACATAAACCCTAAACTCTACCTACCCTGACCCTACCCTAAAATCTAAAATAAAATAAATCTAAACCCAAAAGAAAATAAAAAAACAAACTAAACTAAAATAAACCTAAACTAAAAATAAACTAAAATATATAAAAAATAAATAAACTAAACTAAATAAAATAAAATAAAAATAAATGAACTAAAATAAATAAAAAATAAAACTAAATAATCCTAAACCTACCGGGTTTACTTAATTTAAAAACAAATAAAAGAAACCCTAAACCCTAAATCCTAAACCCTAAATCCTAAATCCTAAACCCTACCCTAAACTACCCTAAACCCTAAACCCTAAACCCTAAACTAAAACCCTACCTAAACCACAAATACAGAAATCTAAACTAAATTAAACTATAAATAAAATAAATAAATAAATAAACCTAAACCTAAATATAAAATAAAATAAAACTAAAACTAAACTAAACCTAACTAATCCTAAACCTAAAAAAAATAAAATAAAATCAAAGCTAAACTAACATAAAATAAATAACCTAAACTAAACTAAAATAAAATAAACCTAAAATAAAACCTAAATAAAACAAAATGAAATGTGAAAGAAAAATAAAATAAACCTAAAATAAAATAAAATAAAAACTAAATAAAAACCTAAACCTAAATATAAAACCTAAAATAAATAAAAAATAAAACATAAATCATAAATTAAAACTAAAAACTAAACCTAAAATAAAATAAAATAAAATAAACATAAACTAAATAAACTAACTAAAGTAAATAAAACTTAAACCTAAACCTAAAATGAAAAAACTAATTTTATCTACCATAGGACTGCTCAACTTTTTGAACATACACATTTTGCATTTTATCTCTAAGAGTAAAGGCACTCTCCCACACAGCATCCTCATCTCTACACATAACTTAGTCTCATGCTTCTCTTTTTTGACCAACATTCTCATAAATCATTGCGGTCTTACCACCATCTTATAAAATATTCCATTAAGTTTAATACTTTTCTATCACACTGAGGGCCGGATGCATTCTCCACTTTAACCATCCAACTTGAATTCTACTAATAAATCTCCATCTATTTCACCATCATTTTGAACAATAGAGACTAAATATCAATGCTCATTCTTTTAATGACTTGTTCACTAATGTCACAACACACCACTATACTTCTACAACTAAAATTACACTTCACAAATAAACTAAAATAAAATAAAAAAATAAAATAAACCTAAATAAAATAAAAATAAAATAAACTAAAATAAATAAAATTAAATAAATAAACCAAAACCTACCAGTTTGATTTAAAATAATAATTGTAACCCTAAACCTCCACTTACCCTAAACCTGACCCAACCCCCACCTAAACTACTAAACCATAACCATCACCCTAAACCACTAAATCGCCATAAACACTAAAACCCTAAACCTAAACCAAAAATAACCTAAACCTAAAACCCAACCTAAAACCTAAACTAAATAAATAAAATAAATAAAATTAAAAAAAACCTAAATAAAATAAAATAAAATAAAACCAAAACTAAAACTTAAACCTAAAACTTAACTTAAACCAAAATGTAAAATAAAATAAAATAAATAAAAATTAAACTATAATAAATTAAATAAAAACCTAAACTAAATTAAAAAAATAAAATAAACCTACATAAAATAAAAACTAAATGTAAAAAAAAATTAAAATAAACCTAAAATAAAAACTAAATAAAAACCTAAACCTAAAAAATAAACCCAAAAATAAAACCTAAAAATAAATAAAAAATATAACCTAAACTCTAAACTAAAAAAAAAAAACCTAAACCTAAAATAAAAAAAATAAAATCAACCTAAACCTAACAAAATAAACTAAACTAAAATAGATAAAACCTAAACTTAAACCTAAATTAAACTAATCCTAAACCAGAAACTAAATAAAATAAATTAAACTAAAAATAAACCTAAACCTAAACTAAAAAATAAGACCTAAAAATAAACATAAATAAAAACGTAAAACATAAACCTCAAAAAATAAAATAAAAACCTAAACTAAAACCTAAAATATAAAAAATAAAACCTAAACCTAAAAAATAAAATAAAAATAAAACAAATCAAAAGTAAACATAAACCTAAACCTAAACATAAAAAATAATCTTAAATAAAAAAATAAAATAAACTCAAATAAATAAAATATAAATTAAATAAACTAAATAAACCTAAACCTACAAGTTTACTTAATTTTTTTAAAAAAACCCTAAACCCTAAAACTAACCTAAAACCCAAAACCCTAACCTTCACCCTAAACCTTACCTACCCTCCAGACCTAAACCAACCATACCTAAACCATACCACTCCCAAACTAATCCACCCCCAACCCTACCACTCCCCTGAACCCTGACCCTGGCCTAACCTCCCTCCACTCCCTACCTCCACTTCCTAACCACTAAAGCCAACATACTAACTAACCCCTATCAATCCTGACCCTAAACCACTACATAAACCACCTGACTAAATAAAACCTAGATAGATAAATAAAATCTATAACTAAATAAAATTAAAATAAAATAAAATAAAATTCTAAATTAAAACCTAAACCTAAATAAATATAAAATAAAATAAAATAAAATAAAATAAAAATAAAATAAAACTAAATAAAAACCTAAAAATAAAAAAATTAAACCTAAAATAAATAAAATAAAACCTAAATCTTAAACTAAAAATAAAAACCTAAACCTAAAAAAAAAATAATAAACAAATAAAATATACCTAAACCTAAAGTAAAATCAACTAAACTAAAATAAATAAAACTTAAATCTAAAACTAAACCTAACCAAATTAAATAAAATAAATTAAAATAAACCTAAACCTAAAATAAAAAGTAAAACCTAAAAATAAACCTAAAAAAAACTTAAAACCTATACCTAAAAATAAAAAATAAAATCTAAGCCTAAAAAATAAAATAAAAATAAAATTCAACTCAAAACTAAACCTAAACCTAAAAAATAAACTAAAATAGAAAACATAAACTAAAATAAATAAATCAAAAATAAATAAACTAAATTAAATAAAAATAAAAGATAAACCTAAATATAAAATATAAAATAAACTCAAATAAATAAAAAATAATTTAAAAAAAGTAAATAAACCTAAACTTATCGATTTATTTAATTTAAAAACAAAACCCTAAAACTAAACCCAAAACCCTAAACCTATAAACCATAAACCACAAACCTGAAACCCTAACAAAAGCTTAAACAAACCACTCAACCACTGACCATAAATCCTAAACCCCCAACCCTTAACTAGCGCTAAACCCTAAAACCTTAGACTAACCCAAACTAACCCAACCCTAACCCACAGAATGGGAAGAACCTTTATGGCAGAACTTCACCTCAGGCTCAATCTAGTTCTAGCGGTGGAGGAGAAGGCGGAGGCGGTGGTTATCGTAGTGGTGGTGGGGGATCTGGAGGTACTGGTGGATATGGAGGTGGTGATCGGAGCAGTGGTGGTTATGGAGGTGGGAGGAGCGACGGAGGTTCCAATCATGGTTGCGGCGGAGGGAGAGATCACGGATATGATGGAGGACTGTGCTACTCGAGAGGCGACAGTGGTTCTAATGGGAACTAGATAAATTGAAGAATGATCACTCTATCCTGCTACTTATGGAATTGTGTCTTTGCAGTAAAGATGGTTCTACTTATGTAGGGCTTTTAATCTGCACTATGGGTGCTCATTTTTTATCAATCTAGTTGCTTGTGTCTTAGAAAACTTGAGGTGCTACTTGATTGATGAAATTAAAAAGAAGAAATGTTGAATCTAAATTTGTTCTATGTTAAAAAAAACCTTAAAACCTAAAACCCAAAACCCTAAACCCTAAACCCTAAACTCTAAACCTTAAACCTAAACCCAAACCCTAAAACCAAGCCAAACCTAAAGCTGACCTAAACCCTAAACCCACAAACCCCAAACCCTACTAAAACCCAAACAAACCCCAAACCCTAAACCCTAAACCTTAAACCCAAACCCTAAACCTTAAACCTTAAACCTAAAACTCTAAACCACAAACCCTAAATCCACAAACCCTAAACTCTAAACCCTAAACCTTAAAACCTACAACCTTAAACCTAAACCTAAACCAGACTTTAAACCCTAAACCTAAATGCTAAACTAACCTTAAACCAAACTATCTTGACCACAAACCCTAAACTAGGCCTAAACCCTAACCCTAAACTCTAATCGCTAAACTTTGAATAAAGATGTCATTAGGAGTAAATCTAAAGAATGACATAATCCTAACATAGTTATGGTAGCTAAAGAAAATGTCTTCAAGAGACTTTCCCTTGGCTATTAGAGATTTGAATACCAAACCCTAAATCATATTATAATACCATATATTATAGTATAATGTAGCATCATATATCTGAGCATTCAATGAGGTTTTTTTTGGATTTTATAAGATGTTTTGAAATGTTTTAGTATATTATGGTATTGTACCTGATAGTCTATATTAATATAAATCATAAGAATAATGATTCAATTAATTAGATGATGAAATTTGTTAAATTTGAAGTGGGAATTAGGTTAAAGTACAAAAGATGTGTTGCGCCACTTGTAGTCTAAAAAGTATGATTTTATGTACAAAATAAATATTATATGTTGTAGCATAGTATAGCATCGTATATCATAATATATTATTCTGTGCATTTTAATTTCTTTCAGTATTTTACAATCATACAATCGAACTTACACTAGCATTATTTTAAAAAATGTTAATTTAGAATTTAAAATGGTGGAATTTGTACAAATTCATATTAGGCAGAGTATGGCATCATGACATGTTATTTCAATTTAAAATATGTAAGTGATACAATTAATATATATATATATATATATATATATATATATATATATATATATATATATATATATATATAGATAATGGTTATTTGTTACTAAATGTTATTGTACATTTTAGTATGTTTTACTTTTGTTATAATACATTGGGTCAAAATTCACAAAAATATTAATTTGAAGGTTGAGATGGAAGAATTTGGCCAAATTCATGACACACCAGAAACATACCAAGATTATGCTATTTTTGTCATTTCTAATAAAAAACAATTTTACATCCAAAATGAACATTATTCATATTTAGAAAATTTTTATTTGTTCCTTTTAAGTGATTCTAATGAGGTGTAATGTTAGACAATATATTACATTATAGCAAATTATAATATAACATCATATATTATAATATAAAATAGTGTGTTAACTCACACTATAATATTTTAAGCATGATATTATATAGTTTGTTTGAGATTGCACCATCAAAAATCCTAAAATGTTGATTACAATGTTAAGATGATGAAATTTGAATGAATACATTATTAGGCTTTTGGTTGAAGTATTAAAGGTGTGCATAAGAGAGAAAAATAAGATTTGATGAGAATTCCATGTCAAGGACATGGAGAGAGATCCGCTAGGGGATCACACATGCATTGGACATGACATGGGATGGGTCTATGTCGAGGGTATAGAAGAAGAAAATTTGTTGGTGATAAGTTTTGAATTTGATTTGATTATATGATTTGTGGAAAAAAGCTCCACTTGGGTTAAGAATCTATAATCCACTGGGGAATAAGATCAAATTGACTTTAATTTGTTTGTTTTAATTCATGTGGAGGCATATCTGTCAGAGAAATAGTCTCGATTTTGCTGGGGATTGAGTATATGAACCTTCCACTCGGGAAGCAGGTTCAGTCTATCCACTAGGGATTGAGATTTGAGTTTGATTTCATAGATTTATTTTGTGGATATATCCATTGGGAATAAGAGTTTGGTTGAATTTCTTTGATTTAGACTCTACTAAGGAGTTGGTTTAATTTAGCTTTACTTGGGAGGTTAGTTTTGAATTTAATTTTTTTGCTCAGCTTATTTACATATGATTTGGGGCTCCACTAGGGAGAAGGGTGTGATTTAACTCCACTAGGGAAAATCAAATTGGGTTTAATTTAATCTGAGTTAATGTATGGACCCACCTGTGTGATGAACCCATTGAAAGGGATATATACATACCCCTGTTTACAAATCCAAAGGGATAGTCTACCGACTGTGGGGTAGAGCTATCCAACTTAAGGGGTTACCTTTCGGGGTGCAATGGCTATGCTAGGAAGAAGGCGTAGCAGACTTACAAATTCCAAAGTAAGGAACAACCAATGGGGTGACCTATTGGATGCACAATAAATCAAACCTGACCTAGGGCGACTATTAAGTGAATGCCACTGAGGAATTATGTCAACTCAAAAGTAGTCAAGTTTATGTGATTCGATATTGATTTTCTAGTTTAGTTTGATTTCAAAATGTCGGCATATCCATTGGGGATGTGAGCTTGATCAAATTTGATAGATTTAATTTATAGACCATGTCAGTGTGCAATCGACCCACTAAGAAGGGGCTATATCGGACTTGTCTTATCTCAGATTTACAAATCGAAAGGGATAGTCTACTGGCTGTGGGGTAGAGCTAGCCAACCTAAAGGGTTGCCTTTTGGTGTGCAATGGCTATGCTAGGAAGAAGGCATAGCAGACTTACATCTTCTAAAGTAGGGAACAACCATTGGGGTGACCTGTTGGTAGCACAACAAATGGATCCCTAAACTTAAACCTAAAGTAACTAAATAAATTAAAAATAAACCTAAACCCTAAATCCTAATAAACCTAAACCTTAAGAATGGGCAGAACCTTCATGTCAGGAACATCACCGTTAACAAGGCTCAGTCTAGATCTAGCAGTGGAGGGGAAGGCGGAGGCGGCATTTATTACAGTGGAGGTACGGGATCTAGAGGTGCTCATGGATATGGAGGTGGTGGTCAGAGTAGTGGTGGTTATGGAGGCAGGAGGAGCAATAGAGGTTACAAATGTGGTGGTGGCAGAGGGAGAAATCGAGGATATGATGGTGGATCCCACTACTCAAGAGGTGGGGGTGATTCTGATGAGAACTGGAGATATTGAAGAACGACTGATCTAATCTGCTACTTATTGAAGTATGTCTTTACACTAGAGACAATTCTAGTTATCTAGGGTTTTTTATTTGCTCGATGCATGCTCATTTTTTATCTATGCCGTTGCTTGTGTCTTAGAAAAATTGGTGTGTTACTTGGTTTATGAAATTGAAAAGAAGAAATGTTGAATCTTAATTTGTTCTCTATTTAAAAAAAACAAAAACCCTAAACTTAAACCCTATACCTAAAACCTAAACCCTAAACCCCAAACTTTAAACCCCCTTAACCCTAAACCCTAAACCCTAAACCCTAAAACCTATACTATAAACCCTAAACCCTAAACCATAAAGCCCAAATGCTAAACCCTAAACCCTCTACTAACCTTAAACCCCCATAAAACTTCACCAAAACAAAATAAAACTTAAAAATAAAATAAATAAATAAAACTAAACCAAAATAAGATTAAAACTAAGGTGAGAATAAAACCAAAACTAAAACCTAAACCTAAACCTAAAAAATAATAAAAAATAATAACTAAAATGAGATAAGATAAATAAAACCTAATTAGGCTAAAAGATAAAAACCTAAAATAAAATATAAGACCTAAAATAAAAAAAAAAATAAACCAAAAGATAAGGTCTAAAGGAATTAAATAAAAGAAACTCTAAAATACTATAAATAAAACTTATAAATAAACCCTAAACTAAAAACCTAAACCTAAAATAAAATTAAATAAACATAAACCTAAACTAAAATAAACTAAACTAATTAAACCTAATCCTAAACCTAAAAAACTAAACCTAAACCTAAACTTAAACTCTAAATAAAAATTAAATAAACTAAAAATAAACTTAAACCTAAACTAAAAAAATAAAACCTAAAAATAAACCTAAAATGATAACCCCTAAAATAATAAAATAAAACCTAAACCATAAAATAAAATAAAACTAAACTATAAACATAAACCTAAACCTAAACCTAAAATAAACTAAAATAAAACGAACTAAATTAAACCTAAAATAAATAAGCCAAACTAAATAAAATAAAAATAGACCTAAATAAAATTATAAATAAAATAAATAAAATTAAACTAATTAAACATAAACCTTCCATTTTGCTTAATTTTTTTACCACACGCTAAATAATAAACCTAAACCCTCCACCCCCCACCCTAAACTAACCCCACCTAAACCCTCCCTAAACCTCCACTCCCAAACCTCAAACCCACCTAAAGCATAAACCCTAAAACTCTAAATCCTAAACCCTAAACCCTAAACCTTAACCCTAAACCCCAAACCTTAAACCTAAACCTAAAGTAACTAAATAAATTTAAAAAAGAAATCAAAATGTTAAAACTTAATAAACTTAAACCCTAAGAATGGCCATAACCTTGACAACAAGAACATCACCGTCAACCAGTGTCAGTCTAGATCTAGCAGTGGAGGCAAAGCAGACAGTGGTTGCCATGTCGGTGGGGATCAGAGGTCGTGGATATGGAGGTTGTGGTTGGGCATGGTGATTATGGGCGGGAGGACGGCGGAGGTTACAATGTGGTGATGGCGGAGGGAGAGGTGGGATAAGATGGTGGATCACACTCGAGAGGTCGTAGTTCGATGGGAACTAGAATTGAAGAGCACCGATCCGTCACTAATTATGGAGCGTGTCATTACACTAGAGATGATTCTAGTTATCTAGGGTTTTGATTTGCTCTATGTGTGCTCATTTTTTATCTATGTTGTCGCTTATGACTTAGAAAACTTGGTGTGTTACTCAGTTGATGAAATCAAAAAGAAGAAATGTTGAATCTGAATTTGTTCTATGTTAAAAAAAACCAAAAACTCTAAAGCCTAAACTAAAACTTGAACCCTAGACCTAAAACCTAAACCCTAAATCCTAAAAACCCTAAACCCTAAACCCTAACCTTAAACCCTAAACTAGCCTAACCCAAACCTAAAACAAAAAACCCTAAAACCTAAACCCTAAACCCTAAACCTAAACTAAACCCCAAATCCTAAACCCTAAACCCTCAACTAACCCTAAATTGTAATCCCAAAACACTAAACACTAAAAAGCTAAAAACCTAAACCTCAACTAAATAAAACATAAAAACAAAATAAAAAAAATGTAAACCCTAAACTAAAAATTAAAAATCTAAACCTAAAATAAAATAAAATAAACCTAAACCTAAACTAAAATAAACTAAACTAAAATAAATAAACCTAAAAACCAAAAACCTACCCTAAATAAAATTAAATTAAAAAATAAACCTAAAATAAAAAAAAACCTAAAAAGAAACATTAAACCAAACCTGGAAAATAAAATAATAAAACCTAAACCTAAAAATAAAAATAAACCTAAACCTAAAAAAAATAAAGAAAATAAAATAAAACTCACTAAAAAGTAAACATAATCCTAAACCTAAAAAAATAAACTAAAATGAAAACCTAAAGAAATAAATAAACTGAATCACTAAAAATTAAACTAAATAAATAAAAATTTAAATAAATTAATAAACTAAATAAACTAAATAAACCTAAACCTGTTTGGTTTGATTTTTTTAAATCCTAAATTTTAATCCATAAACCCTACTCAAACATAAAAACCCTAAACCTTAAACTAGGCCCAACCCTAAACCCTAAGCCACCTAAACCCTAAACCTAACCCTAAACCCTAAACCATAAACCCTAAACCCTGAATTCCAAAACCCTAAACCCTAAAAACCCTAAAGCCTAAAGCCTAAACATGAAACTAACCCAAAACCCTAAACCCTAAACCCTAAACTCTAAAACCCTAAACCCTAAAAGCCTAAACCTTAAACCTTAAAAGCATAAACCTTATGTCCTAAAAACTAAACCCTAACCCTAAACCCAAAACCATAAACTGAAACCTAAAGTAACTACATAAATTTAAATATAAACCTAAATCCTAAAACCTAAGCCTAAACCCTAGGAATGTACAAAACATTGATGGCAGAAACATCACCATCAACTAGGCTCAGTCTAGACATGGCGGTGGAGGCGAAGGCCGAGGCGACGGTTATCATAGTTACGATGGAGGATCTAGAGGTGCTAGTGGATATGGAGGTGGTGGTCGGAGCAGTGATGGTTATGGAGGAGGGAAAAGCGATGGAGGTTACGACCAAGGTGATGGCGGAAGGAGAGATCGGGGATATGATGGTGGATCATGCTACTCGAGATGCTTTGATGGGAACTAGAGATACTAAAGAATTACTTATCTGATTTGTTGCTTATGAAATCATGTCTTTATAGTTGAGATGGTTCTAAATATCTAGGGTATTCAATTTGCTCTGTCTGTGCTCATTTTTTATCTATGACATCACTTGTGTCTTAGAAAACTTGGTGTGTTACTTGGTTGATGAAATCAAAATGAAGAAATGTTGAATCTGAATTTGTTCTTTGTTTAAAAACAATAATACCAAAAACCCTATATCCTAAACTAAAACATCAACACCATACCTTAAACTCTAAACCCTAACAAAACCCAATAAACCCTCGACCCAAAACCTAAACCATAAACTCTAAACTGCATCTAAACCCTAAACCTAAACCTAAATAAACCTTAAATCCTAAACTCTAAAACTTACAAAATAAACCTTAAACCCCAAACCCTAAATCAAAACCCTAAAAAAAACTTAAAATAAAAAAAAAATATAATAAATAAAAACTAAACCTAAATAAATATAAAATAAAATAAAATAAAACCTAAAATAAACTAAACCTGGACCTAAAATAAACCTAAATGTAAAATAAAATAAAATAAAAACTAAAACTAAAATAAAATAAAATAAATAAAACCTAAATAAACTAAAAAAATAAGACTAATAAAACTAAGTAAAATAAAACTAAATGTAAAAAAATAAAATAAAATAATAACTAAATTAAACCTAAAACTGAAAATAAACCTAAAAATTGAAAAAAAAAAAACCTAGACCATAAACTAAAAAAAACCATAAATCCAAAATAAATATAATTAAATAAACCTAAATTAAAATAAACTAAACTAAAATAAATTAAACCTAAACCTAAACCTAAAATAAACTAAACCTAAACCCTAAACTAAATAAAATAAAATAAACTAAAAAAAACCTAAACCAAAACTTGAAAAAATAAAATAAAAACCTAAACCTAAACTGAAAAATAAAAAATAAAACATAAATTTAAGAAAAAATAAAAATAAAAATAAACTAAAAATAAAATAAAGACCTAATAGTAAACAAACATAAACTTAAACCTAAAAAATAAACTAAATAAAAAACCTAAACTAAAATAAATAAACTAAACTAAATAAAATAAAAATAAAATAAATTAAAATAAATAAAATAAAATTAATAAACCCTGGTTTGCTTAATTGAAAAAATCCTAAACCCTAAACTATCCTAAACCTTAAACTAACCATAAACTTACAACCCTAAACCACAAATGTTAAACCCTAAATCCAAAACTAACCTGACCCCCACCAAACACTAAACCCTAAACCCTCCTAACCCATCAACTCTAAACCTACTCTAACCTAACCCACAAACCTAAACTGAACCAAAGTAACAAAATAAATTAAAAAATAAATCTAAACCTAAAACAAATAAACTAAACCCAGAATGGGGGACCTTGATGGCGAACACCACCGTCAAGCTGAGCCTAAATCTGGAGGTGGGCAAGGCGGTGGCGGTTGCTCCAGGTGGTGGGAGATCTAGAGGTCTTGGTGGATATGGAGGTGGTGATCGAGTAGTGGTGGTTATGGGCGGGGAGCACGGAGGACTGCGGGGAGAGATCTGATATATGATGGTGGATCATGCTACTCGAGAGGCCAGGGTGGTTCTGATGGGAACTTGAAAAATTAAAGAACGACCAATCTGATCTGCTGCTTATGGAATTGTGTCTTTATAGCAGAGATAGTTCTACTTATCTATGGTTTTTGATTTGCTCCATGGGTGCTCATTTTTCATCAATGTCATCGTTTATGTCTTAGAAAACTTGGGGTGCAACTTGGTTGATGAAATCGAAAAGAAGAAATGTTGAATCTGAATTTGTTCTTTGTTAAAAAAAAAAACTTAAACCCTAAACCCTAAACCCTAAACGTAAAAGCTAAACCCTAAACACTAAACCCTAAATCCTAAACTATCCCTAAACCCAAAACCCTAAATAGCTAAAAACTTAAACCTAAACTAAATAAACCCTAAAGTAATATAAGTAAATAAACCTAAACCAAAATAAAATAAAAACATAAACTTTAACCTAAACATGGACTTAAACTTAAACGTAAACCTAAATAGAAAATAAAATAAAAAATAAAAAATAAACTAAAATAAATAAATAAAAACTTAAACTAAACTAAAAAATAAAAAACCTAAATAAAATAAAAACTAAACCTAAAATAAAAATAAAAGAAACCTAAAATAAAATAAAATAAAAATTAAATAAAACCTAAACTAAAATTAAATAAAAATAAAATAAAATAAAACTAAACCCTAAACTAAAACAATTTAAACCTAAAATAAAAATAAAATAAACAAAATAAAATGAAATTAAGCCTAAACTAATATATACTATACTAAAATAAATAAAACCTAAACCTAAAAATTAAAAAAATAAACCTAAAACTATTCCTAAAAAAAATAAAATAAAATAAACTAAAAATTAAACTAAACCTAAACTAAAAAATATAACCTAAAAATAAACTTAAAATAAAAAACCTAAACCAAAAATATAATAAAACCTAAACCTAAATCTAAAATAAAAATAAAACCTAATCCTAAAAAATAAAATAAAAATAAAATTCCACTAATAAATAAACCTAAACCTAAAAAATAAACTAAAATAAGAAACATAAACGAAAATAAATTAACATAAAATAAATAAACTAAACAAAATAAAATTAAAAATAAACCTAAATAAAAATAAAAAATAAAATAACCTCAAATAAATAATAAATTAACTAAATAAATTAATTAAATAAAAACTTACCAGTTTACTTAATTAAAAAAAAAACCTAAACCCAAAATCATAAACCTCAAACCCTACCCTACCACCAACTGGCCTACCACAAATGGCTAACCCTAAACCATAACACTGTATGACCCTGAGCCCTAGGCCACTCCCAAACCTAACTAAAAACCTGACCCTACCCCACTCTGACCTAAGATCCTACCACAAACTGGACCTGGGCCACATGACCTGGATCCTACCACACCCTAAACTGACACTCACTGAGCCCCCAGGACTCTAGGCCAAAGACCACTGACTAAACCTGGCCCTGGACCCTAACCCACAACCTAAACCTGAGCTCTGAGCCTTAAAAGGCTAAAGGCACAACTGAGCCCTAAATGAGATCTCTAAACCCTGAGCCACAAACTCAAAATCCCCAGTGTAAACCCTAAACCCTAAACTGAAAGATCCTAAACCTCTTTAAAGCTAAGATGGAACACTAAACCCTAAACCCTACACCATAAAGACTGACCTAAAACTAAATAAACTTAAAAATAAATTAAAATAAAAAACCTAAACTAAATAAAATATAAAAAAAAATAAACCTAAACTAAAAAACCTACATAAAATAAAATAAATTAAAACCTAAACCTAAATAAAATAAATTAAAAATAAAAACCTAAAGTAAACTAAATAAAAAAAAAATAAAATAAAAAAATAAAATAAATTAAAATAAAAAAAAATAAAAGAAAAACTAAACTAATAAATAAAACCTAAATAAAATAAAACTAAAAATAAAATAAACCTAAAATAAAATAAAATAAAATAAATAAAAAACCTAAACCTAAAATAAACAGAGTAAATAAAAAAATAAACAAAACTTAAACCTAAAATAAGAATAAAATAGATAAAATAAAACAAACCTAAAGCTAAACTAAAATAAACTTAACATCAAATAAACTAAATCCAAACCTAAAGCTAAACTAAATAAAATAAAATAAACTAAAAATAACCCTAAACCTAAACTTAAAAATAAAGCTAAAAATAAACCTAAAATAAAAACCTAAAACTTAAACCTGAAAAAATAAAATAAAAACCTAAACCTAGACCTAAAAATAAATAATAAAACCTAAAACTAAAAAATAAAATAAAAGTAAAACTCAACTAAAAAAGAAACCTAAAATTAAAAAATAAATAAAAATAGAAAACCTAAACAAAAATAAATAAACCTAAAATAATTAAGCTAAACTCAATAAAAATAAAAATAAATTAAATAAAATTAAAATAAATTAAACTAATATAAATAAAAATAAACTAAATAAATTAAACCTACGGTTTACTTAATTTTAAAAAAAAACACTAAACCCTAAACTTAAACCAAAACACCCTAATCCTGGCTATAAAACTAACCTACCACAAATTCCTGACCTAAACCACAACTATACTCTAAACCTCCCTGACCTCCATAAACCCTGATTAAACCACTCCACAATGCAAATCGTGAGCCCTAACTAACCTACCTGGCTCCCGGACCTAACCCACCTAAGCACCGAGGCCCCTACCTAACTAACTAATCCTGCTAACCCTAGGCAAATCCTTTAAATGCCATAAAGCACACACTCACTGACTCTCTACCTGACCTCCCTACCACACCAAAATCCTAAACCCTAAATCTACCATAGACCTAAACTAAACTATAAACTGAAAAAATAAATAAATAAACTGGACCTAAATAAAATAATAAATAATAAAATAAAATAAAATCAAAACTAAAACCTAAAGCTAAAGCTAAACATAAAAATAATAAAATTAAAATAAATAAAACTTAAATAAACTAAAAATAAAATAAACCTAAGATTAAAAACTTAAAATAAAAACTAAACATAAAATAAAATTAAAATAAACCAAAATAAATTAAATAAAATAAAATAAAACCTAAACTAAAAATAAATTTTAAAATAAAACCTAAAAATAAATAAGAAATAAAACATAAATAAACTAAAAAAAAATATAAACCTAAAAAAATAAACATAATAAAATAAACTAGCCTAAACTAAAATAAACTAAACTAAAATAAATAAAACCTAAACCTAATCCTAAAATAAACTAAACCTATACTTACACCAACAGTTAATTAAATAAACTAAAATAAAAACCTAAAACTTAAACAAAATAAAATAAAATAAAAACCTAAACTTAAACTTAAAAATAAAAAATAAAACCTAAACCTAAAAAATAAACTAAAATAAAAAACCTCAATTAAAATAAATAAACCTAAAATAAATAAACTAAACTAAATAAAATAAAAATAAACCTAAATAAAAAACTAAAGTAAATAAAACATAAACTAAATAAAAATAATAAATTTGCTTAATTAAAAAAACTAAACCTAAACCCTAAACTCACAAACCTACAACCCTAAACCCTAAACCTAAAAAAATCCACAAACCCACAACCTAAACCTAACCCTAAATACTAAACCCCAGATATAAACCTAAAACCCTAAACCTAAACCCTAACCCACAACCACTAAACCTAAACCACAAACCCCCAAACCTAAAAGTAACTAAATAAATTAAAAGATAAACCTAAACCCTAAAACCTAATAAACCTAAACCTAAACCTAAGAATTTGCAAAATCTTGATGGCAGGAACATCATCATCAACTAGGCTCATTCTAGATCTGGTGGTGTAGGCGAAGGCAGAGGTGGCGGTTATCACAATGGTGGTGGGAGATCTGGAGGTGCTAGTTGATATGGAGGAGGTGGTCAGAGCTGTGGTGGTTATGGAGGTGGGAGGAGCGATGGAGGTTACAGCCGTGGTGGTGGCGGAGGCAAAGATCTGGGATATGATTATGGATCTCGCTACTCGAGAGGGCGGGACAGTTCTGATGGAAATTGGAGAAATTAAAGAATGGTTGATTCAATTTATTGCTTATGGAACTATGTCTTTAATGTAAAGACAGTTCTAGTTATCTAGGGCTTTTGATTTACTCTATACGTGCTAATTTTTCATCTATGTTGTCACTTATGTCATAGAAAACTTGGTGTATTACTTGGTTGATGAAATAAAAAAGAAGAAATGTTGAATATGAATTTGTTCTCTTTTAAAAAAAAATCAAAAACCTTAAATGCTAAACTAAAACCTAAACCCTAAACCCTAAACCCTAAACCATAAACCCTAGACCCTAAAAAGCTCTAAACCCTAAACCCTATACTAACCTTAAACCTTAAACCCTAAACTATAAACCCTAAACCCAAATCACTAAATCCTAACCCTAACCTTAAACCCTAAACCATAAACACTAAACCCTAAAACCCTAAATCCTTAATCATAAATTAACCCTAAATTATAAAAACCCTAAACCCTAAACTCAGGCCAACCCTAAAAGTCCAGGCCAATAACAGGCTTTAAAGCTAAAGCCCCTAAACTGAAGCCTAGGCACTACCCACCCACTGACCCAGGCCACAAAACCCTAAATCTTAAACCCTAAATCTAAACCCTAAACCCTAAAACCTAAACCTAAACCTAAAACTAAAATAAAACATACAAACAAATAAATAAAACCTAAACCTAAATAAAATAAAAAAAATAAAATAAAAATAAAAAACCTAAACCCAATCCTAAATAAAATAAAATACTAATAAAAATAAAATAAATAAACCTACTAAACTAAAAATTAAAATAAAATAAAGAATAAAAAAAAAATAAAAATAAATAAAAATAAAATAAAATAAAATAATACATAAACAAAATAAAATAAAACTAAATAAAAACCAAAACCCAAAAAATAAATGTAAAAATAAAATGAAAAAAAAAATAAAAAATAAAACCTAAACCCAAAACAAAAAATAAAATCTAAACCCAAAGTAAAAACAAAATAAAAAAAATAAAATAAACCAACCCTAAACCTTAAACCCTAAACCCCAAAAATAAACTAAACTAAAATAAATAAAACCTAAACCTAAACTTAAAATAAACTAAACCTAAACCCTAAACTAGATAAAATAAAATAAACTAAAAATAAACCTAAGCTAAAATTAAAAAATAAAACCTAAAAACAAACCTAAAATTAAAACATAAAACATAAACCTATGAAAATAAAATAAAACCTAAACCTAAAATTAAAAATAAAAAATAAATCATAAACCTAAATAATAAAATAAAAATAAAACTAAACTTAAAAAGATATAGAAACCTAAACCTAAAACCAAAAAAATGAACTAAATTAAAACAACTAAACTAAAAGTAAATAAACCTAAAGAAATAAACTAAACTAAATAAAAATAAAAAAATAAATTGAAATAAAAATTAAAATAAAATAAACTAAAATAACTAAAATTAAACTAAATAATCCTAGACTTGGGTTTGAATTTTTTTAAAGAACCATAAACCTACCATAAACCCTAAATCTGATCCTAAAACCAACCCAAACCCCCTGGGCCACTACCTTCTACTGTGATCCTAGCCACTAACTCCTAACCTACCAGGCCCTCCTTAAACTCCTGGGCCCTGACCCTGGGCCCTACCACTGGGCCTAAACCTGACCCACAACCTGAGCCTGACCTATACATAATACTGAAACTGGTAAACTAAAGATTCTAGCCATGGGTGCCTGATCTAGATCATGAGATCCTGGCCTGATGGGCCCTCAGATCCTTACCTAAAGATCAGGCCATAAAAAATCTCTTAAAAGATAAAACCTCTGACCTGGGCTACCCTATCATGACCTATCATGGGCCTGGATCTAGCCCTTAAACCACTGAGCTACTGGGCCCTTAAAGTGACACTGAGCCATGATCACTTGCCTAAGACCATCCTGGGCTTTGGACCCGACTTCCAGGCTCTGGGCCCAGGCCATGGCCCTCAGAACTGATCCTGAGGCCACGCTGGGCTCTGGGCCAGATCTGGGCCCTCTGACCTGAGCCCTGGGCCTAAAAGCCCCAGACCAGAAACTGGGTGACCTGCACGGACCTGGGCCACAAAACACCTCCCAGGCCCTGGGCACAGGCCCTAGGCCAACCTGGGCCTAGGCTGGGCCCTGGGCTGACTACATCTAACTTAATAAACCTAAAAGATAAACTTAATAAATAAACTAAAATAAACTAAATAAATAAATTAAAATAAATATTAAATTAAAATAAATTAAAATCATAAAATAAACTAAAATAAACTAAACAAAACTTTAATTTAAAATAAAATTAAAATTAAAAAATTGAAAACTAAACTCAAACCTAAAGTGACCTGACCTCCAAACCCTACCTGACCCTAAAAACCTAAGACCACAAACCCTAAACACTAAACCCTAAACCCTAAACTGACTAGGCCCAAAATAAATCAACAACTGATCTACTACCCAAAAAATCTAAAATGCCTAAACTAAATAAACCTAAAATAAATTAAATAAGACCAAAATAAGATAAAATAAAATAAATAAAACCTAAACTAAACTAAAATAAAATAAACCTAAAATAAGAGTAAATAAAATAAAACTAAATGTAAAATAAAATAAAATAAACCTAAGATAAAATAAAACTAAATAAAACCTAAACCTAAAATAAACCTAAAAATAAAACCAAAAATTATAAATAAAACTAAAAACTTAACAGAAATAAAACCTAAATCGAAATAAATAAAATAAAAAAAACCTACCTAAATAAAACTAAAATAAATAAAACTTAAACCTAACTAAATAAACTAAACCTAAAAACTAATCTAAATAAAAATAAAATAAACTAAAAATAAAACTTAAACAAACCTAAAATAAAACATAAACCTAAACCTAAAAATAAAATAAAATTGAACTAAAACCTAAAAAACAAAATAAATCCTAAACTTAAAAAATAAAATAAAATAAACTAAAATAAGCATAAACCTAAACCTAATCCATAAAAAAAACTAAAATAAAACTAAACTAAAATAAAATAACTAAACTATAATGGATAAAAAATAAACCTAAATAATTAAAATAAAATAAACTAAAATAAATAAACTTAAACTATATAAACTACACCTGGTTTTGAAAGACCCTAAACCCCAAACTGGCCTGGACCCAGGCCCTAAACCCTAACCCAGCACTGAGCCCTACTGTAACCTAAGAGCCACCCTAGGCCCTAACTGACCCTAGGCCAAGGCCCCAGGCCCAAATGCTAAACTCAGACCCCTAACACAGGCCCTGAGCCTGACCACCCTGTTGACCTGAGCCCTAGGCTTTAGTCCTGGGCCCTCAAGACCCTGAGCCTAAAGGCCCTGGGCCTATATAGGCCCTAGGCCAAAACCCTGACCCCCAAACCCTAGGCCAACCCTGGCCTACTGGGCCACTCCCAGATCCAAAAAAACCTAAACTAAATGGACCTAATAAAATAAAGAAAATAAACCTAAATATTAAAATAGATAAAACCTAGTAAACATACCTAAATAAAATTAAAAATAAACTAAATAAGATAAATAAAACCTAAACTAAACTAAAATAAAATAAACTGAGATTAAAACCAATAAAATATAACTAATAAACTAAATAAACCTAAACATAAAATAAACCTAAAATAAAACCTAAAAATAAAAAAATAAACCTACCATAAAAAAAAAAAAAAAACCTAAACTTAAAATAAATAAACAAAATAATATAAAACTAAACCTAAATTAGAATAAACTAAACTAAAATTAAGAATCCTAAACCTAAACCTAAAATAAACTAAACCTAAAATAAACCAAACCTAAACTAAATTAAAATAAACTAAAGAAAAACAAAACCTAAACTAAAAAAATAAAACCTAAAATAAACTAATATAAACCTAAAACTAAAATTTAAAGAACAAAATAAAACCTAAACCTAAATAAAAAAAATACCTTAACCTAAAATTAAAATAATATAAAACATAAATAAAAAATAAACCTAAACCTAAAAAAATAAACTAAAATAAAAAACTTAAACTAAAATAAATAAACATAAAATAAGTAAACTAAATTAAATAGAAATTAAATATAAAATAAACTCAAATAAATATAAAAATAAACTATAAAAATAAATATACCTAGACCTATCTATTTACTTAATTTTTTTTTTAAAAAAAACCCTAAAACCTAAAACCTAAGCTTTAAACCATAAATTAAACCTAAACCTACAACCCTAAACCTACAACCCTAAACCCTAAACCCTAAACCCTAAAATCCTAAACCCTAAATCGTAAGTCATTTATGGATGCTTCACATGGATATTACTTACTGTCTTGATCTCTATGCCATGATTTGGTGTTTTAATAACTTATCCTTTATTTGGAGACTCTCTGCTTTTGGCATTTACAGCGATAAAGGCGTTGTTGAGCTATGTGCATACTAATACCTGCATTGGAATTTTGTTGAGCTATGTGTCAACTGCTATTGGTTTTATAACACCACTCCTATTTGGGATTTTATTATCAATGTTGTCTTCATTCCTAATCCTAGGGGGCTTAATTAGTGCTTGATGGAGATATTTATTTTGATGGGTTTAGCTACTGTCACTAATTTCTATAACCTACTGTTTCTCAAAGATATTACTGCTTGGAGCATCTTAGTTACCTATGTTATTTCTATGCATTGTATTAGTGTTTATTATGCTAGTTGCAATATTTATTTTGATGATTTATTATTAGGTTGTTAGATTTTAGCTGATAATGACTGGTGGCTGGCTTTTAACAAACTACTTGTCTCCCCTATTAGATATTGGGCTGCTGCTGATATTCACTCTAACTCTAGCTTTGAGCTGACGTTTTCCTTTTATTTATGGGAGTTATCTTTTATTTTATTTTTTATGAAGAGGCTTTTGGCCTTTTTTGCGATATTTGTCTTCTTGGCTATTGTCTATCTTGGAATGGACCCCATTCGCTCTCTTTGGAAATCATTTTCGATTGAGGTCCCTTTGGTGGGATCTTATTGTGGGCTTTCTTCTTCTTCTTCAGGTTATTTTTTGCAAGCTTTCCGACCTCCTTACCCTTAAACTTATTATTGCAAAACTTTGATATCACTTCTTGTTTATCTTTTTATGCCTCTTTTACTTTTCCTGGGTGGAATCTCTGGCATTCTATTATTTCTTTCTGCACTATTTATTTTTTGAACTAGATGGAGTTTCTTCAAATTAATTCTAGCTATTTTGTTAAGCAGATCCTTTTTGTACAGGATGTTTCTGAGATTGGGACTTTGGTCAATCTTTCTGCTCTTAATGGAAGAATTTGTTTTTTTTCTATTTTCTCTTGCTCCCTAAGAATGGATTTTCATGTTTGCCTCTCTTTTAGTTTTACTTTGTTTTCCCTCTCATTCAGGCCTTCTTTGCTAAAGTATTTTACGATGGAAAGGTCTTGTTATTCTGTTCAATGCTAGTCATTGGTTTTTTGGGACCTATTTTTAGATTATTTTCTTTGTGACTTCTGGATGTTTTTTGATTCTCGGTTTTCCAATTATTTATGTTATTATCAGCTGGGCAATTTTTGATCACACTTGTTGTTGCTCTTTTCATTTTGGTTCTATTTTCCATAGCCAGAATTCTTCTCTTTTATTATGGGATCAATTTTCCTTCCAGGTTTGGATTTCCTTAATGGCTTCTCTCTTCTTTTTGTGGTTGTGGGTTTGCTACTGATCGACTTTATGGAATGTTTTTTCTATTTATTATCCTTTGAACCCTTTTGATACCATTGTTGGCTTTAGGATTTTAGGGTCCTTTGTCCAGCTGGTGGTCTTTGTGGTTATTATCTATTTCCTGCTTTTTGCTTTTTTGACTATTTTTTCTTTTAACAATTGGGCTACTACAATCTTCTCCTGCTTCTATTTTATCCCACTTGGTTCTATTAACATTGTGCAGATCCCTGTGATTTTCCATCTGATTATTTGGATCTTTACATATGCTTTTGGGTGGACTCTTGGCCTTGTTGGTATTCTTGCCTTGGTTGTTGGTAGGATTAATACTCTACATGCTATCTCTGGGGTTTTGGTTTATTTTGTTCATCAAGTCTCTATTAAAGTTGTTGATTGCTTGGTGGAATTTACTTTGAACCCATTTATTGGTTTATTATATGCATATCATCTGAATTCATTGGTCTACTTTATCTGCTGTTGTTTTCTCCATCTTCTATCAGTTAAACTTGTATCTCTTTCACTATTTATCCTGGATGGGTAGCTTTATGGCAAGCTAGCTGGTTTTTGTTGTCTTGGTTGTTTTATTATCTTGGATTTCTTTGTGTTGGTTTTAGGACTCTATGTTGGCTCCATCTTTGTTGGTAGGACTTGGGGTCCTATGTTAAGTTGTTTACATTGATGTTCGATGGTTTTAGTGATTCTTATGCAGGTTCTTGCCTTCCATACCTATTTTTATGCTCTATCTATTTGGTTATTAACTATTGCAATGTCTTCTATGATTGAAAGGTTTTATGGCCAACTTGCTGTCCCTTCCTATCTTGGATGTTGTCATCTTAACTGTTGTTGTCTTGGCTAGTTTTCGCCTTGGTTATCTGCTATCTTGCTTTTTCTGGATTCTAATGTTGATACACATTTGAATCCACTTTTTGATTTTTCTTCTGGTGGGTTCAAATCTTGCATTAACTATTGCGGAGGCGGTGGTTATCATAGTGGTGGTGGGGGATCTATAGGTGACGGTGGATATGGATGTTGTGGCTGAAGAAGTGGTGGTTTTGGAGGTGGGAGGAGTGACAGAGGTTACATCCATGGTGATGGCGGAGGGAGAGATCGGGGATATGATGGCAGATCCTGCTACTCGAGAGGCAGGGGTGGTTTTGATGGAATTGAAGAAACTAAGAAATGGCCGATCCGATCTGCTGCTTATGGAATAGTATATTTATAATATAGATGGTTCTACTTATCTAGGGTTTTTGATTTAATCTATTGGTGTTCATTTTTTATCTATGTCATCACTTGTGTCTTGGAAAACTTGGGGTGCTTCTTGGCTGATAAAATCAAAAAGAAAAAAATGTTAAATCTTAATTTATTCTTCATTAAAAAAAGCTAAAACCCTAAACTAAAACTTAAACCCTGAACCTAAAACCTAAACCCTAAACCCTAAATCCTAAACTTTAAAAACCCTAAACCTTAAACACTAAACCCTAAATCCTAAACCCTAAACCATAAACCCTAAACACTAAAAGTTGAAACCCTAAACCCTAAACCCTAAACCACAAACCTAAAACCCTAAACCCTAACCCTAAACTAACCCTAAACCTTGAATTAAGATGTCATTAGGAGTAGATCTAATGAATGACCTAATCCTAACATAATTATGGTAGCTAAAGAAAATGTCTTCAAGAGACTTTCCCTTGACTATTAAAGATTTGAATACCCTAAACCCTAACCCTAAATCATATTATAGCACCATTTATTATATTATAATGTAGCATCATATATTTGAGCATGTAGTGATGTGTTATTGCATGTTATAATCTATTTTGAAATGTTTTAGTATATTATGGTATTGTGCCCTATAGTCTAAATTAATATAAATCATACAAATATTAATTTAAAAAATTAGATGATGAAATTTATTAAATTTGAAGTGGAAATTAGGTTGTAATACCAAAGGTGTTCTACGCCACTTGTAGTCTAAAAAGTAGGATTTTATGTTCAAAATAAATATTATATGTTGTAGCATAGTATAGCATCATATATCATAATATATTATTCTGCTCATTTTAAATTCTTTTAGTATTTTACAATCATGCAGTCAAGCCTACACTAGCATTATTTATAAAAAATGTTGATTTAGACTTTATAATGGTGGAATTTTGCCAAATTCATAATAGGTAGAGCTTGGCATCATAATATATTATTTCAATTTAAAATATGTAAGTGATACAACTAAAATATATTATTTTTTATTATTTACACTAATTTTATGATTTTTTATCTTAAGCAATCCCTTGTGATGTTATATGTAATATAGTTTTGATATAATATGTTATAGTGTATTAGAATATAGGATGCCATAAAATAGTGTAGCATCATGCATTATAGGATTGTGTATTAGTACTTGTTGTTTAGCATATTTTAGTTTATTACAGTATTATGTAGTAGTGTTTGTACTGGTATAATTAATAAAAATACTTATTTATAGGCTGAGATGATGGGATTTGGCAAAATTTAAGGTAAGCTATAGGGAACATCATTGGGGATGTGCTATGGTGTGTCATTTAATCAAAAGAATGGAATTTTGTATCCAAAAAAAAATGATCATTTTTCAACCAAAATTTATATTTTTTTTTCTTAGAGTGATTCATTTTAAAGTGTAATGTAAGATAATATATTATATGAAAGCATATTAAAATATAATGTACATAACAATATAACTTTAGTAGATGTTATTGTACATTATAGTATTTTTTACTTTTGTTATAATACATTGGGTCGAAACTCACAAAAATATTAATTTGAAGGTTGAGATGGAAGAATTTGGCCAAATTCACGGCACACACCAAGAAGAAACACAAAAATTACACTATTTTGTACCATTTCTAATAGAAAATAACAAATTTACATCAAAAATGAACATTATTTACATTTTGAGAAAATTTTGTTATTTATTCCTTTTATGCGAGTCTAATGAGGTGTAATGTTAGAAAATATATTATATTATAGAAAATTATAATATAACATCATGTATTATAATATAATATAGTGTGTTAATTCACACTATAATATGTTTAGCATGATATTGTATAGTTAGTTTGAGCTTGCACCATCACAAATCATAAAATGTTGATTACAATGTTAAGATGATGTAATTTGAACGAATACATTGTTAGGCTTTTGGTTGAAGTATTAAAGTTGTGCATAAGAGAAGAAATAAGATTTGATGAGAATTCCATGTCAAAAACATGGAGGGAGATTCGCTAGGGGATCTCACATGCATTGGACGTGACACGATGGAGAGAATGGGTTATGTGATTGACCTACCTGATTTACAAATCAAGGGATAGTCTATTGTGGGTATAGCTAGCCAACCTAAAGGGATGCCTTTTGGTGTGTAATGCTAGAATGCATAGCAAACTTACATCTTCAAAGAGAGGAACAATGTGGTGGGACTGTTGGTTGCAAAATAATCAAAGCGACTGGCGATAGTGAATCTTTGTTTGGGGACTTATGTCAACTCAAAAGTAGTCAAGATTAATTTTATCTTAATTTTATGTGATTTGATATGGTTTGTTTGGTTTAGTTGGATTCAAATTGAGGGCATATCAATTAGGGATGTGAGCTTGGTTAAATTTGATAGATTTAATTTATGGATCATGTTAGTGTGTGATGGACCCACAGAGATGGGGCTATATTGGGCTTGACATATATCAAATTTACAAATCCAAAGGGATGGTCTACTAGCCGTGGGGTAGAGCTAGCCAACATAAGGGTTTTTTATTGTATGGTAGGAAGAAGGCATGGACTTACATCTTCTAAAGTAGGAACAATGATTGACAGTTGGTAGCACAACAAATTAAACGACTTAGGAGAGACTGAGTGAATTCCAGGGACTTATATTAACTCTATTTGGTCAATTCCTATAAGAGCTTTCTTGACAACGTTAAAATAAGATACTTGCTTGGGAAATGGTACCATGGGGTGTCCTCTAATCCATAAGTGAATATATATTTTATTTATATTTATGTGGACCTTATTGTGAGGGACCACACTAAGAAGGGGCTATGACTTTGACCTATCTCAAATTTTAGACCAATGGAGAATCTTCACATCCAAGAAGGATTCTCCAACCATATGGGTGGTTACTTGGAAAGAGGCTGTCCTAGTAACCAGTGGACTAAATGGGGTTGCAAATGGTGTGATCCAAATATAGTTCCCACAGGAGTCGTGCTGCTAGGGGCATTATCCTAAGCCTTAGAAAAGAAAGCCTATAGGTGTACAGTGGCCAACTCAAGGAGAAATCATAGCAAACTTATATCTTCCATGAGTGGTGTATCCTAAGTGCGAGCCCCAACCTAAGGTGTATCTTGATGAATGGTGTATCCTTGACATAGTGACAACCAACAAAAAAATTCATCATTATCAACCCCAGAAAGCTTACAACTTTTAATTGATCATCGGTGTATCATCATCAGAAACTGCTACCAAGGAGGGGGACTGGTTGACTTCTAAAAAAAGATACAAAATGTCAAAGCATAGAAACTCACAATATGTGAAGTGAAAGGCATCGCCCAAGGCCTACCAAACTAACAAGGCACTCGTTATGCCAGAAAAAATAAAGCATAGAAGCTTACAAAACTCCAAAGAAAGGGGTGTGCGAAAGTGCGTGGTAAAGCACTTCTGGGTGTCAAGGTGTTATCTCAACTTAGGGGATAGAGATATGTTTATTTTATATGTTTTTATTTATTTTGTATTTGTGTTGTGTCGATGAAGGATAGGATGCCACCCGGGTTCCTTACACCTACCCAAAACACATCGTCGTGGCTTCACAAACAAAATACTTTCAACATGGAAGAGATTAAATTCAAAATGGAATTTTCATTGATGATAATTATTTTCTAACATGATTTATAAAATTCCTTTAAGAAGAGCCCATTGATTGGAAGCATTGGGCTCTCTTATGATTAATAAGCATAAAATCCTACTTGTTAGGCCCTCTCTATGATAAAAGGTCCTTCCCAAGTGGGTTCAAACTTGCCTCCCATCTTACAATAGGAAATAATCAGTCTCCTTAGAACTAAAATAAGCTCTCCTACTTGAAAAGCTCTAGGAAGTACCAACTTGTTGTTATCTTCAATCATTTTAGCTTTGTACAACTTAAGGTTTTGGCATGCCCGTAGGTGTCTCTCCTCCAATCCTTCGAGCTCTTCTAATCGCAACTTAGCATTCTGCTCTTTTGTGATATGTCTACCCGCAGTTATCCTTAGTGATGAGAGTTAGACTTCTGATGGTAGAATAGCTTCAGACCCATACACTAAGGACAAAGGAATAAACTGAGTTGGAGTTCTATTTGTGGTGCGGTAGGCCCACAACTAGCTCTTTGCTCACCATATCTCTTGTTATTTTTGAGTGTCTTCTTTAGTATTTCGATGAGAGTTTTGTTGAAGGATTTTTTTAAGACATTTTCCCTCAGGTAGTTGATGGAAGAATATCTCCAATCTATGTTATATCCCCAAGCAAAGTTATTGATCTCAATGCTCTTGAATGTACCATTATCAAAAAAAATTGTTGAGACACTCTCAGAACCTATATGCTAGGTTACTAAAAAAAATTGGAGCACATGCTGAGTTGTGACCTCTCTGAGCAAAATCACCTTCACCCATTTGGAAAAGTATTTAGTAGCTGCTAAGATGAACTGATGACCCTTAGAAGAAGGAGGATCAATTAAACCCACTATGTTGGTACCCCAATACTCGAATGGCCATGAGGCCAATGTAGGATGTTGAATATTGGGTGGTTGGTGTAGGACCACACCATGTATTTCACATTGGTGGCCTCGCCTAGCTATATACATACAATCTTTGATCATCGATCGCCAGTAGTATCATAGTCTCTTGATCTTGGCTATCATCTTCAGACTAGATTGGTTAGCTCCACATAATCTTGAGTGTACCTCAGTCATGATGTTACGGGCTTCGTGCTAGTCTAAACAACATAACCACATATGATCGAAAGACCGCCGGTACAAGGTACCATCCACAAGAGCATAAGAAAGTGCTCTCTGCTTCATCCGATGGGCTTAGGACTTCTCTTGAGGTAGTTTGTTTTTATTTAGGTAATCCATGAATGGTTGCCTCCAATCTAACTCCTCATCCTTCTTGGCAATGGAAACCTCCCCTTCAAGAGAGTACTTTTTGATGAGTTTAATATCAATAAGGGATAAGACTAGTCTATTTTGGACCTTTATTGATATAGACTCATCCTCGGTTATACTAGCAACTTTTGGCTAAAGCATACACTATGATGTTCTCTCCTCGAGGAATCCTATAAATTATAATCTCTAGGATTTAGGCCAACAACTTCATGGTGTACTTATGGTAGTGATGGAGCTTTGGCTTTATAACCTTATAGGACCTAGCGATTTGGTTGATAATTAGATGTTAATGTTCTTGATGCTTAGAGTAACGACTAACTCTAGACCGACAATCAGAGCCTCATATTTGACTTCATTGTTGGTACAAGGATTGAACAGATGATATGACAATCTCATCACATTATGGTCTAGAGTTAAGAGAACTATTCCTACCCCTGTCTTTCCTGAAATAGTAGATTGTGATTTGTCTCTTCTTTGAGAGAAAGCTGCACCATCAAATTACATCTCCTAGCAATGAATGCTAGTATCCCCTAAGTTCATGATTTTTTCATTGGGGAGACAATCACTAAGCGGAGAGTCAGTAAGAAGTGGGTGTGCTACTAAGAAATCCACTAGTGCTTATCCTTTCACCAAACAAAGGGGTACAAAGGTAATGTGATACTGTAGTGGATAGCTTCGGTCGTGTCATGAGATACTGTAGTGGATTGATCCTAGAGATTAAGTTTACCTTATGAGGAAGCATGTAGTGTTGTAGCTTTTGGGATGCAAAGATTAAAGCTTGGCAATGCTTCTCAATGAGTGGATGATTAGCCTCAGTAGGGATTAGATGATGGTTGAGGTAGAGTGCATTTTTCTTCCCTTTATTGTTAGCTTGGGCCAACAAAGCACCAAGAGTCATCTAACGTAGCAGTGTAAAGTATGACCAACTTGCCCGGGATAGGGACTGCTAGAACTGGTGGCGTCATCAGGTAATGCTTGAAGTCTTTGAAGGAATGCTCACACTTATCATCCCACTTGAACTTGGCATCCTCTTTGACAAGTACTGAGAATAGATGACATCTTCCCAATAGGTTGGATATAAAGCATCTTAAATATGCCAACCGCTCATAGAATGATCTGAGTTTCATTAAACTTTTAGGGGGTGGTATTTCTAATATCGCCTAGGTCTTCTCCGGATCAATTTTAATTCCCTAGTGTCAGACAACAAACCCAAGGAATTTCCTTAAAACTACTCCTAATGAACACTTTAGGGGTTCATTTTGAGGTTGAATTATCTTAACTATTCGAAAACTACTTCAAGTCAAAGAGATGGTCTTCATTCACTCTACTATTGACCATGAGATCATGGACATAGCACTCGACATAATGATGAATAAGTTCATCGATGATTCGAGTCATAGCCCACTGGTATGTAGCACTAGCATTTTTAAGGCTGAAAGGCATGACATTATAGCAATAGATTTCGATTGGGGTTTTAAAAGCAGTGTTTCTTTCATCTTTAGGGGCCATCTTTATTTGGTTATATCGGATGAGCCATCCATGAAAGAAAGGCTACATGAGATGAGGCAATGTCTACCATCATCGATGATTGGTAGTGAAAATTCATCTTTTGGACATGCCTTATTTAAGTCCCTAAAATTGATGCATATGTGAATTTTGCCATTATTTTTCTTAACTGGGATGACACTAGCTAACCAGGTAGGATATTTTTCTTTTCAAATGAAGCCAACATCGATCAGTTTCTTGACCTCATAAATGACCTGATGTTCTATGTCTAATCACATGCGTCTAGAAGCTTGCTTGATAGGGTTAGCAGTAGGCTCTATTGCTAGTTTATGGACTACTACGTCAGGAGCCAATCCAGGCATCTCTTAATAACACCATCCAAAGAAATCCTTAAACTCAGTCAATAGTCTAAATAAGTATTGGTTTCAATTTCATTCAACAAAAATTAATGTATGTTGTGCATGGATCTTCTTCAGTTCCTAAGTTAATTTTCTTGAGCTCGTCGATGGTTGACTAAATCTCTTCTTCAAACTCTAGTGGTGCATCTTTGACTTCAAAATCATCTGGATCATCTGAAGTTTCTAAGCATAGCTCCTTATATGAGTTAATGTGATTTGAAAAGAATCTATTAAATTCCAAATGATTGGTGATGACTAAGCAGTAATCGTCATCATCGAATGGACCTTGCGAATCATCTAGTCACGGTCTTGATTGAGCTTTGCATTTGTTCTTTCATATACTTTTGAAGTAGTCTAATCTATGTTTTGACCAAGTATGTGGGATTAACCTTAACATAAGGCAAGTACAAATCATAAGGTAATTCTATCAAATCTTTATATGAATCATCCTCAAGTTCTACATTAACTTCATATCTTGAGGATGATCTCCCAAAAAGAACCTCTGAGCCTTCACACTTGTGGATGAATTAGGGGCTTCCTTACTACAAACCCTCGACTTTTGAGAGGAAAGTGGGGTTAGAGCTAAGGTTCCCAAGATGCCTAATTGTTTCACATGTAGACTTGGATACCCTTATGCTTTGCTTTGGGCCGGCCTTCATATTCTCGGCTCAGTGTCACCTCAAGGGAATCTACTCTGAAGAGTGGTGTGCTAACCATATAAGACTCATCCTATGAACTAGATTCTAAGTCTATAAGGATAGGTGTACTCATTGTAGGCGGGACATATCTTCTTATTGGGTGGCCAATAAGGATATTTTCCACCACAGGATTGCCTCGGCTGGCCTCTTCCTCTACGTGGCGTCATTCCCATATGTTGAATGGAGTAATGAGCGTGGGTGGAATTTAATGTAAGGCTCCACTTCCTCCTCCAAGTCTATTTTCACTCCCTTTTATTTTCTTTTTCATTTTCTCTTTTCTTTTCTTCTTCTTTTTATCTTTCTTTTTCTTTTTCTTTTTATTTTTTTTTATTTTTGAACTTTAGTGAAGTTTGTGAGAATAGACTTGTTGATTTTTGAGCGAGGTAGTAATCTGCATCCTCATATATGCTGACCTTGTGATTATAAATGGCTTGAGATCTCCTTTAACATAGTAGATAATCCCAACTCTCACAAACTTCATACACAGATGTAGAGCAGATGGAACTATGTTGTTCTCATGTATCCATGGTCTCCCAAGAAAAGCATTTAAAGATGTATTCGAGTCTATAATGTGGAACTTGGCTTTGGTCTTCCAATCATCTATCTCCAAGGGCAACACAATGGAGCCTAAGGCATTGACCTCACTTTGGTGGATTCAACTTCCCATCTTAGACTTAGAGTCTTCTAGATACTTTAAGACTTTTAGGTAAACACTACTTCCTAAATACTTGGGGTTAACCATAGATTAGGTTATGCCTGGGATTATAATCCACCCTACAAACCCAAATCCAATCCATGTTCACCTTCTCAAACCAAACCTCAAGTTCAATTCAAACATCAAATCAAATCTAAATCTAAACCCAAATTCCAAACCAAATGATTGAATCCCATGATCAAATCCAAACTTGAAACCCTTCCAAGCCATATGACATATCTCATGGAATTAGCCAATATTAAATCCAAATAAATCCATAATCAATTGATTTTCTTATATTAAATTTATATCTTCAATCATTTTCTAATATAAATCAAATCTACATTGAAATGATCAAAACTAAATCAAAACCCTTCTTAAGCCATATGACCTATCCCATAGCCAAATATTAATCCAAATCAAGTCAAACTCAATTGATTTTCTCACAAATCAATCATATTTTCAATCATCTTCATAAATTTAAATGAAATATACATTTAAATTATCAAAACTAAATCAACCAAATCAAAATCCAAACCTAAGCCACATGACCAACTCCATGGACTTAGCCAAATTCTTAATTCCAAAACCCAAATTCAATTGATTTTCATGAATCATCATACCTTCAATCATATTCACAAATATAAGTGAAATCTACAATCATGAACCCAAACCAAAATTAACCCAAGTCAAACCCAACTTCACCCTACTGACTTGAAATATTCAAATGAACCAAAACCCATTTGAACCAACCCAAATTGCATTTGAATTTATATATCAATCAAATATAATATATAAACTCAAATAAAAACTTAACCCAAAATCAAGAACTAAACCCAATTGGTCCACTTGACCTAAAGTGGCCAATTTGACCTATTTGAGCCAAGTTCTAATCCTACCCAAATTTGATTGAACCAGCCCCATCAAAATCTCCCATCATGATTTTTGATTACCCTAGGTTGAAAAATTGTCTCAAATTGGGTCAAACCAAGTCAACTTGGTCATTTGACATAACCCATATGAACCCAAACTAGTCAAATTGCAACCTAAGCCAAATCCCAAGAAACCAATGATTCATACCAAATCTAAATCAATATTTGAATATGACTTGACCTTCAATTGAGTCAAACCAAACCCAATTGGCTGTCTTGACCCAAATTCACATAAAAGACCAAATTAAGTCAAATCAAAATATAAACGAAATTGATTGCAACCAATGGCTCATGTTCAATACAAATTGATTGTTGAACTTGACCAAAGCCATGATTGGACCTAATTGAACCCAATTGACCTACTTAGCCCAAATTGACCTAAAGGTTCAAGTTGGCCTAAATCAAAACCAAATCCAAATTAATTGAAACTGAAACCTACAATCATCTTCAATTAGTCAACTAAACCCAAACAAACACCCAACCCAAGTTTAATTTGGCAAAATTGATAACTTAACCCATTTGACCCAAATGAATTCAAATGAGCTAAAATCAAATCTTAGCCAAACTAATTGAACCAAGACATCCCAAATGTCATATAGACTTGACCAAACTCTTGGTTTGACCCAATTTGACCAATTGATCAACTTGACCGAACCTAACCTAATTTGACCTAAATGAGTCAAATTGAGCCAAACTTAACCAAATCAACTCCAATTGACTTGAAATTTGGGCTAACCCACTTTTGGCTCATTTCAAATCTACCTAAGTCAAATCCAATACCAAATGATCATTCTACCTTTCGATGAAAGGCATCACATGAGACAAATCACCCATGTAAGTGGTCATTTCTATTCTTTTCCACTTAGTACTCTCCCAATAGTCCACCTAGGCACCTAAGAGACACGCCCAACCTAACCCAAGGGTGGTTGCATGACCCATGGGAGGTGAAATCACCTCACCCTCTCCATTGGATCATTTGAAACCCATAGGACACCCATGATTCTTCTTTGGCAGCCACCTCCACAACTTCAACAAACCAAGCAGAGCCAACTCACCTCCTACCTGCCACCCTGACTTCCTAAGATGGCTGGATGACCACTACAAGCCAAACCTGATCCCACCATCTGATCAAGATGAAAGGGGGTATACACCCCCTCCTTTCCACTCAAACACACATAAAAAAAATTCCTCAGAGCCCTAGCTACCCAAGATGAGCCGCTAGAGCCATTCCCTAAGCTCCTAAGTTTGTTCCTCGATCATAAAATGCCATTCTATCCAAAAAATAGACACTCTAATTGACCTTTCTATTTCTCCATCAAACTCAAATTAACTTTGCCCACTTCCTCTCCAAGCCTCAAAGCATTCATCAAAGCGAAGCTCCAAATCATCAATGGCCTCGAGTGAACGCCAAGGAATTCAATTTCTACTCCCAGAGCTTCATCTCCACTAGATGAAGCTTCCTCAATCATTCAAGTCACCGATCTTGAGCTTCCATGAGGTATGCTTCCAAAATCAATCTTTAGGAAAAATGGGTTGGAGCTTTTTGAATAAAACTTGCATCTCATGTGATCTTTACAGTTAAATCACCGATGACATGTCGAAGGTGTGGGATCCTTTGAGTTGATCCAAGCTCGTAAGCTCGATCAAGTGAGCAATGATGGATGGACTCCATTCTCCTCACTGCATGATGTTAGATCATACCGCCTTTTGTGATTGGAATGGATGGTCATGAGTAGATCCACTAGATTGATTTGATTTAATCCTATTAACCTAAGGGATCAATCATAGCCGTCTGATCTTAGATTGGATGGTGGACGAGAAAGTGCGTCCACCGCTGCCACGTAGGCACTATGTAAGATAAGTTTTAAATAGCCAATCTCACGGTGACACATAGAAAGCATGCAATGTCAGTGCGCCACATGGCACCAAGAGGATTAGGCTTTAATTAAGTTTAATTAATCATTTTTTAATGGTTGAAACTTTTAAAAATAAAAAAAAATCATAGAGAAATAAAAAATGTAAATAAATATTATTTTAAAAGTATTTCAAAGGATAATTAATTAAAATTTATTTTAACTAATTTTAAACAGTAATTAAGGTTTAATTGCAAAATTATTTGCTTAATTACTTGAGTAATTAATCCCAAATTTTGTGGGATAATTTAATGGGATGACCTCTACCTCCCATGATTTTCTTGAGATTTATTGCTCACTTAATTAGAAAATTGACTAATTAAACCTTAACTACTCTTTTAAGTTAATTAATGATTAATTAATCTTATGAATAGTAATAAATTGGTCAATTAATTTTATTAATCATTATTTAATAATAAGTGAACTAAGGAATAGGGTTGGGACCCCTTTCCCTAAGTTCATTTCACCCTTTTTAAAATGAAATTAATTAAGATTTAACTAATTGATTAAATCACTTAATCAAATTGAAATCATAATCACATCACTTTAAATTAAATCATGGGGTAAATCTTTAGGTGTTTAATAACCTTAAGGAGTTTAATGTAATTATGGTTAGTCCACATGTGTGGAAAACTATAAGAGTAATTAACTAAGTCCCTTAATCTAATTAAATATTAATCATGAGCCAATTGCATTAGGCCCCTTTTATTTCCTAGGATCATTGCAAGTTTATTTTCCATGTATATCATGTTGGATCATAATTACTTTGTTAATTACTTTAAGGTGACATAGGTATGGGTAATTAATTCATCTAATTAAGGGTTCAACTTAATTGACCCATAAAATCAACTTAATTACATTTCCTTAAATTAAATCAAATCACTAATATGGGAATGGGTTTAAAATAACAAGTGATGATTTCTCTTCTCCTCTTTAAATAAAATCAAATCCAAAACATAATTAATAAAGAAGTTTTGGTTTGCTTTAAATAATCTTATTTGATTTGATTATCTTTAAGAACTAGTTTGGTTAAATGAATCACATGCTCATATTTGTCCTCTTCCAATCATGTTAAATTTGATATGTCATTTGAATTCATGCATCCATCTTTTCAAAATCAAGTAAAATAAAATGGATTTCCTTTATGTAAGCTTGCATGTGTTGATTTAATTTAATATATGTGTCTATTATCACTATTAATCAAATGTATTTTTCAAAAGCTTATAAATGAATAATAATATGTGTTATGATGCTAGTTATAAATACATAAGAAATGCATGTGCTTATAGCTTAAGTGTATGAATGTTGAGTTCTCTTTTCTATTCATGTGTTGATTTATATAAGATTGAATGGTAATGGGTATATAGTGTGGACATCTTGGGAACAGGCTTTAGTTAAGAAGGTCATTTGATTACCTCACTTTGGTTTATCAATGTCATTTGATTTCATTCTTATATATTTCAACATTAGAATTTTGATAGAGCTTTAATTCATATATAAATGATTCAATCAAAAATATACAATCTTTTGCATGGTTTTCTTTCCCTCATTTATGTATACATCCATGTGTGTCCAAGAAAACCAAGTATATAGTCTAGACATCCAGGAATAGGCTTTAGTTAGCCCCAAGGAGGTCATTTGATTACCTCACTTCCCACAGTTTAATGACATGTACTTGCTATATCTTGTACATGTATATGTATATGTGATTCTGAATGAAAATCCATTTTACATTAAAATTGCATGCATTCATAATTGACTAAGTGGTTGAATTAATTAGCCATATGATTTAAAACTTGCTTATTATGTTCATGTATACAAATTTACATATGTTTGAATGCAAATGGGTATATAACTAGACATCCGAGAATATGAGGCTTTAGCTAGCTCCAAGGAGGTCATTTGATTACATCACTTCCATGGTTTTAAATAACATAATTTCATTCTTATGTCATTTTGCATAAGATTTGGATAAAGTTTTAAATTAATATGTTTAAATGATTCAATCAAATAAAATATAAATTCTGAACATATACATACATTCATCATTTAAGTGTGCTTAAATATGTTGCATGTAAAGATACACTTAGGATTAAATCATATGCATGTTACATGTAATGGAATGATTTAATATATGTCATGTTATAGTAATTCAATTAAATTAATCTTAAGATGCCTTTCATTTTGAATAGGATTATTTAAAGTGAACCTAAACTTTGGATTAATTAAATCATTTAATAAGCCATTCACTAAAGAGAACTAAATCAAATTAATATACTTTAGAAAGTGACTTAAGGTAGGGATGAAGAGGGTAATCCTCTTTTCCTCTCTTTAACACTTAGTTGCTAAGTGTAATCAAATGAAACAAAAGAAAACACAAATTAAAATTCTCAAATCAATTAAACTACTTCAAGTGAAATCAACCTTTCATGTTAAATTGAATCCTTCTACACTTAGAAAATACAACACTAATGCCTAACAAGACTTACCACACAAGCCTTAATACACACATTAGAATTAAGTCACCACTTCTAGCTCTAAGTTAGGACGTGTATGATGTGATGTATGTTTTGTTTTATGATGTATTATTTTAGATTGGATGTTAGGGTGTATGCTTATAGATTAGATGATAGGACAATATTAGCTAATCATGATTTTAGGATTATGCTTAAGGGATGCTTAAAAATAAATGGCAATGCTCTTTTTATAGGTTGCTTAAATCCTTAAGCATAATCCAAGTTAGGATAGGTGGGCTTAGTTACCCATGTGTAGGGTGCTAAGTCCAAATTATAAATTTAACTGCTTTGGATTATATGTATATTTAGCTAACCTCTATTTTGCAGGTGTAGTTAGATTTACTTTTCCACATAAATGTAATTTTTGCAATAGGAATTAGGGTTAGTGCTATGAGGGATTAGAATGACCAGTGGCCAGAAGGCTTTGTCTTGGGGTGACCTGTGATGCCTTTGAAGCAAGCACCATCCAAATCAAAGAAGGAACCAAATCAAAATGGAGATATGAAAGAAAACCCCCCATACATTTAATACAATTATAATTATTCTTTCATATTCCAGTTGTATAAGGGTAGAGCTTCGGCTACCCATCTTTTCTCTCTTCAAAATGTCGATACCCGACCACACCACCTTTTATTTATGATAATTTATATAATTGTTTGATGTTATGTTTACATTGTGCATTAGGATGGCATGATTTTCATAGTTTCTTAAATGATTGATGCTTTAATGTGTGGCTTGGATATGATTACGCTCTTAGGATAAAAATAACTTTTCTACCCAACTAATCACTCATAACTAAATTTTAAACAACTCATAACCTCATCATAAACCTAAGACATAAATAAAATAATTAAAGATTTTGCAACCCCTTAGCTATGGTTGTATGTTTCACATCATGCATGCATATTCTTTCTCTCAAACATGAAGGATCTCCATATCTTGCGATAAAGGAATGCTTGACCTGTGAGGGCATTCCTTATGGTGGAGAACACCTTCTTCTAGCTGATTTGACCCATAACCTATTTCATCAAGCATTTAGGCATAAGAAATCCTAAAGCCTCTGTCAAAATGATGTTTCTAAAATGAAATAAAATTTGAAAAGATTTTGCATCTATAGATTAAGTCATATGCTTATACCACTCATACTCTAGTCTCTTAGGGAGTTTATTTAGGACTTTAGTCTCTTTCTAATTAAATAACTTCCCTAGCTATCTTGCAATTCATAAGACCGAACTACATGGTTTTATAATCATAGGAGGAGTTGGCGGCACTCAGCAATTATGTTTAAGTTAGATATTTATTCTCTCTTGTGGAGGTAAACCCTTATGTCCACTGTCTCTTAGATTTAGGTCATGCTTTAGCTCACTAAAGCTCCCAGATTTAGGATAGGTAGCTATTTCTTTGGGCTATGAGCATAAATCTCTCTTACATTCCCACAACCTTGTGTTGGTGGATTATAAGCCTAGTAATCTAATTAAATTTCAACTCAAAACATATAAATCTCCTCAACTTCAAAATTATAAAGCCACCATAGGATAGATTGGAATGTTCACTAGGCTTCCTAGTATCATGAGCATTTCCTACTTATTTCATTTGGATTCAAAAATAAGTCTTCTCCCAATTGATTTTCCAAATACAACAATCCTTTGATAGTAACCTTAAAATCTTTGGAGATGATAATTATCTACTTTAATGAGAGTATTCTTAGAAATTTCATTTCCTAAGATTAACTATGGGTCCATAGGAACTTAAGAACTTGGTTTAATATAAACCTTTATTATCCATGTAAAGTAGGGAAAAATCTCAGTACATTCAAGACCCATCATGCCTTAGAGTCTTTATTGTGATTAGGTCCATTGTAGGGTGATGCCTCTATCTTTTGAGATAGTACATCATACCTCTCAATATTGTACCTCAAAAGTACCCCCATACATCAAAATAAACACACAAGGCCTCTCACCTTGTTCATTGAATCCTCTTAACATCATCCTTTCTTTTAAGAGTTTGGAGATGTTGATCCTCAAGTAGGCAAGGGTTCTTAGACTCATATTATTGACTGATGCACCTGGGTCAACCAAAACTCTGGATAGCCTGTATCTGCCAACATCCACTATAATGTAAAGAGGCGGTTGTGCTACCCCCCCGGCCCATACATCTAAAAATAAACACGACAAGGCCTTCTCGCCTTATTCATTGAATCCTCTTAACATCATCCTTTCTTTTAAGAGTTTGGAGATGTCGATCCTCAAGTAGGCAAGGGTTCTTAGACTCATTTTATTGACTGATGCACCTGGGTCAACCAAAACTCTGGATAGCCTGTATCTGCCAACATCCACTATAATGTAAAGAGGTAGTTGTGCTCCGTCATCCCTAGGAGTAAGTCTTCATCGCTAAATGTAACTCTTAAGATGTTCTTTGAGTGGCTTGCCTCTTATTTAGTAGAGGTCAGCTGAGCTAAGCATATCTCTAGATCAAGTAAGGCCCTAATTAAAGATTCCCTCATCTCTTTGGATAAGACAAAGGCATCATATATGCTTAACTTAGTTGGAAACTTTCTAAGGTGAGCTAAGACATTGTAATCAACTCTGGCTTGGTCCTCCACAAGTATATCCATGGGTGGAGCATCCTATGGAGGGGCTATCTGCTTAATAGAACCAATGGCTTGCTTACCCTTATCATGAGGTGTTACCCTGGGAGGTAAAACTTTGCCACTATGTAGGTTGACTTTAGTGACTTCTTGGAATGATGAGCTTGTGGAAAGTTCTACCTTCTCACTGCCTTATGGGATCCTCAAAGTCGCTTGACTCCAAGTAAATCTCAAGAGGTGAACTTGATTGATTCAGAAGGATAGTCCCACTCAATTAGAAAAAATGGATCAACTACTATTATTATTTTATTTAGACTCGGAGATATTTCAATAGGAAAAAAATCAAGAGCATTAGAAGTAGACAATATATAAGTAGAATTAGCTTTCTTCATTAATTTCTTTTTGGGTGGAGGTATATGATAGAAATCAAATAAAGTAAGCAGAGTAAAATATTTAGTTCCATTATCCCGAGATACAATGCTTCTACCGGTAGAAGAGGAGATAGCAGAAGAGGTGGTAGCTGCAATGGTGGAGGGCTACAGGACTATCTCTGCTGCTGGGCTATCACCCTCCCTGAGTTGTCCTTTGTAACTAGCAAACCTTCCTTGGTGTTTGAGGTTTGAGCTACTTTAGGCACCTACAAGGAAAGCTTCTATATCTTAGAAATGATCTTCTTAGCGGTTTGGGATAGGGAGATATCCTAACATTCTTTGGTCTTAAGAGGATCGTAGGTATCCCCAAGGATTACTCTAATAGAACTGGATGGTTGTTCTAATAAGTGTTTCTTAGGGATAACTATGGCTCATATCTTAGCTATGCTCAAGCTAATCTTTAAAAGTGATACAATCCTCTAAGACATGGCCTAACATGCAGTGGTAGGGGTAATAGATAAGATCATCGCCTTGCTTCCTCCACCTCTGTGCTCAAGTAACTAAGTCAAGTTTCTTTAAGAGATTCTTAAAGATTTTCTTAACTTCCTCCCTCTTGAATGAATATGGCTTATTCAATCTATCAAGGTAGGTGGAAAGTAGCTACCGCAATGGATATGAATACACGTACCGAGGGGTTGAAATGGTCATTATGATGGCTACGGTCGATGATGGCGGGTTGTGGAAGAAGAGTGGCCAAGGAGGTTGAGCTCGTAGTCTCTACTAAACTCGCTGGCTTCCATCTGCCTTCTCAAACACCTTCAGAGCTTGGCCTAGATGATTGGTCGCAAGGGAAACTATTTTCCTCTTGGCTAGCCATTATATTAATCTAATGTTTGATGGTAAATTAAGCGTGAAGGTGACTAGACCATTGGATATTCTTGAGAAGAATCTCAAAGGCATGCTATTCAGACAGCTGTGGTTCACATTTCATGCTCAGGTTGTGCCACCTGAGAAAGTAGTCAACAAGGGACTCTGAGTTTCGCTTTCTATAATGAGGTCGCTATCACCCTCCTCGAGCTCCAAACCTCTTGATGAAGAGGTGCTCCAACTCAAAAAAAGACTTCACCAATCAAGGCGGGCATACCAATCAAATGCAACACCTGACAGACTGCTAACGAAAAAGTCGAAGAGGAGTGCATTGCCACTGTTACAACAAATGACTCTAAATTATGTAATGTGTTTTCTTGGTTCCTACCACATCAAAGATCTTGAAGGATGGCGAAAACCCTAAATAAAATAAAAACTAAATAAAAGCCTAAACCTAAAAATAAAACCTAAAAATAAACAAAAAAACCTAAACCTAAAATAAACAAAATAAAATAAACTTAAACCTAACCTAAAATAAATTAAACTAAAATAAATAAAACTTAAACCAAAACCTAAAATAAACTAAACCTAAACCCTAAACTAAATAAAATAAAATAAACTAAAAATAAACCTAAACCTAAACTTTAAAAAAAACCTAAATAAACCTAAAATAAAAGACTATAACCTAAACCTAAATCTAAAAATAAAAAATAAAACATAAACATAAAATATAAAATAAAACTAAACTTAAAAATAAACATAAACCTAAACTTAAAAAATAAACTAAAATAAAAAAACCTAAACTAAAATAAATAAACCTAAAATAAATAAACTAAACTAAATAAAAAAATAAACCTAAATAGAAATAAAAAATAAAATTAATAAAATAAAAAAAATAAAATAAACCTAAACCTACTGCTTACTTTGTTTTAAAAAAAAACCTAAACCTAAACCTAACTAAACCTAAACCCTAAACCCTAAAACCTAAACCTAAACCTTAACCCTAAACCCTAAACCCTAAGCTAACCCTAAACCCTAACCCTAACCCCTAAGCCTTAAACCCTAAACCTAAACCCTAAACCTTAAACTAACCATAAACCCTAAACCCTAAACCCAAAATACTAAACCCTAAAGCCTAAACCCTAAACTCTAAACCCTAAACCCAAAACCTTAAACCCTAAAATAAAACCCTAAAGCTTAAGCATTAAACCCTAAACCCTAAACCCTATCCCTAAACCCTAAACCCTAAAACACTAAAACCCTGAACACTAAACTCTAAACCCTAAACCTTAAGCCCTAAACCCTAAAAACCTAAAAACCTAAACCTAAACTAAATAAAACATAAAATAAAATAAATAAATAAACTTAAACCTTAATAAAATAAAATAAAAATATAAACCTTAAAATAAAATAAAATAAAATAAAATAAAATAAAAATAAACTAAAATAAAATAAATAAAACCTAAACAAAACTAAAAAAAGTAAAATAAACCTAAGAATAAAAAAGCTTAATAAAATAAAAACTAAATGTAAAGTAAATATAAATTAATCCTAAAATAAAATAAAATAAATAAAATAAAACTAATTAAAAACCTAAACCTTAAAATTAAACCTAAAAATAAATAAAAAATAAAACCTAAACCCTAAATTAATAAAAAAACCAAAACCTAAAATAAAAATAAAATAAACAAAAGAAAATAAACCTAATCCTAAACCAAAATAAACTAAACTATAATAAATAAAACCTAAACCTAATCCTCAAATAAACTAAACCTAAACCTAAACCTAAACTAAAAAATAAAACATAAAAATAAACCAAAAATAAATTCCTAAAAAAATAAAATAAAAACCAAAACTTAAACCTAAAAATAAACAATAAAACCTAAACCTAAAAACTAAAATAAAAATAAAACTCAACTAAAAGGTAAACCTACACCTAAACCTAAACCTAAAAAATAAACTAAAATAAAAAACCTAAACTAAAATAAATAAACTAAGCTAAATAAAATAAATAAATAAAATAAAAAATAAAAAAAACTAAAATAAATAAAAAATAAATTAAATAAACTTAAACCTACCGATTTACTTAATATATTTTTTTTAAAAAATTCCTAAACCCTAAACCCTAAACCCTAAAACATAAATCCTAAACCCTAAAACTATAACCTTAAACTCTAGGCCCTAAACTTTAAAAAACCCTAAACCCTAAACCCCAAATCATAAAACCTTAAACGTTAAACCCTAAACCCTAAACCCTAAACCCTATACCCCAAACCCTAAACCTAAACCTAACCTAATTAAATAAATTAAAAAATAAACCTAAACCCTATGAATTGTCGTGGCAAAGAAAGAGATCGGGGATATGATGGTGGAACTCGCTACTCGAGAGGCCGGGGTGGTTCTTCTAATAATTAGAGAAATAAGAACTATCCTATCTATCGCTATGGAACTGCCTTTACAGAGACGATTTTAGTTATTTAAGGTTTTAATTTCTATGCATCATTTTTTATTTATGTCATCGCTTGTGTCTTAGAGAACTTGTGCTACGTAAATGAAATCAAAAAGAAGAAATGTTGAATCTGAATTTGTTCTCTATTAAAAAAAATAAAAAACCCTAAACCCTAAACCCTAAACTAAAACCTGAACCCTAAACCTAAAACCTAAACCTTTAATGCTAAAAACCCTAAACATTAAACCCTAAACCCTAAACCCTAAACCATAAACCCTAAAACCCTAAACCCTAAATCCCAAACCCTAAACTCTAAACTAACCCTAAACCTTAAACCTTAAAAAGCAAAAAACATAAACCTAAACTAAATAAAACATAAAAATAAAATAAATAAAAAGTATAAACCAAAAAAAATAAAAATAAAAATAAAATAAAAACATAAACTAAAAAATAAACCTAAACCTAAAACTAAAACTAAACCTAAAAAGAAAATAAAATAAAAAATAAAAACTAAACAAAAATAAAATAAATAAAAACCTAAACAAAATAAAAAAATAAAAAACCTAAATAAAATAAAAACTAAACCTAAAATAAAAATAAAATAAACCTAAAAGAAAATAGAATAAAAACTAAATAAAAACATAAACTTAAACAATAAACAAAAAAAAACCAAAAAAAAACCTAAACTCTAAACTAATAAAAAAACACTAAACCAAAAATAAAAATAAAATAAACCTAAACTTAAACTAAAATAAGTAAAACTTAAAATAAAAATAAAATAAATCTAAACCTTAACCTAAACTAAAAAAAAAAATCAAAACCTAAAATAAAAATAAAATAAACAAAAGAAAATAAACCTAAATCTAAACCAAAATAAACTAAACTAAAATAAATAATACCTAAACCTAAACCTAAACTAAATAAAATAGACTAAAAATAAATCTAAACTTAAACAAACATAAAACCTAAAAAATAAACCTAAAATAAACCTAAAAGCTAACACAAAAAAAAATAAAATAAAACCTAAACCTAAGCCTAAAAATAAAAAATAAATCCTAAACCAAAAAATAAAATAAAAATAAAACAAAACTAAAAAATAAACCTAAACCTTAACATAAAAAATAAACTAAAATAAAAAAATATAAACTAAAATAAATAAACTAAACTTAATAAAAATATAAAAAAACCTAAATCAAAATAAAAGATAAAATAAACTAAAATAAACAAAAAAACTAAATAAACCTAAACCGACTAGTTTAGTTAATTTAAAAAAATAAAAATAATAATAAAAAAATAATATTAACCCTAAACCTTAAAACAAACCATAAACCCTAAACCCTAATCCCTAAACCCTAAACGCTAAAACCCTAAACCCTAAACTCTAAACAATAAATCCTAAACACTAAACTCTATAAAGCCCTAAACCCTAAACTAACCCTAAACCCGAAACCCTAAACACTAAACCTTAAAAAACACTAAACTAACCTTAAACCATAAACCCTAAACCCTAAACACTAACCCGAAACCTAAACTCTAAATCCTAAACCCTAAACCCTAAAACCCTAAACCCTAAACCAACTATAAAAATAAAGAAACCCTACTAAATCCTAAAGCTAAAACCTAAACCTTAAACCCTAAGCCCTAAACTAACCCTAAACCCTATGCTAACCTTAAACCCTGAAAACCCTAAACCCAAAAGCCTAAACACTAAACCCTAAACCCTAAACACTAAACCCTAAACCCTATAACCCGAAACCCTAAAACCCTAAACCCAAAACCCTAAACCTTAAACCCAAAACCCTAAATCCTAAATCCTAAAACCTAAAACCTAAACCAAAATTAAAGAAAACCTAAAAATAAAATAAATAAATAAATCTAAACCAAAATTAAATAAAAAAATAAAATAAAATAAAAACATAAACTAAAACCTAAACCTAAACCAAAAAAGAAAATAAAATAAAAATAAAAACTAAACTAAGAAAATATAAATAAAAACCTAAACTAAACAAAAAAAATTAAAAACCTAAATATAATAAACTCAAAACCTAAAATAAAAATAAAACAAACCTAAAATAAAATAAAATCAAAATTAAAAAAAAAACCTAAACCTAAAAAAGTAAACCAAAAAAATAAAACTTAAAAATAAATAAGTAATAAAACCTAAACTTTAAACTAAAAAAAAAAACTTAAACCTAGAATGAAAATAAAAAAAAACCTAAACCTAAATTAAAATAAACTAAACTAAAATAAATAAAACCTAAACCTAAGCTTAAAATAAACTAAACCTAAACCTAAACCTAAACTAAATAAAATAAAATAAACTAAAAATAAACCTAAACCTAAAATAAAAAATAAAACCTAAAAATAAATCTAAAATAAAAACCTAAAACCAAACCCTAAAAATATAAAATAAAAATCTGAACCTAAACCTAAAAATAAAATATAAAACCTAAACCTAAAAAATAAATAAAAATACAACTAAACTAAAAAAGTACCCTAAACCTAAACCTAATCCTAAAAAACAAACAAAAATAAAAAATCTAAACTAAAATAAAAATGTACCTAAATCAAAATAAAAAATAAAATAAATTAAATAAACCTAAACATGCTAGTTTACTTAATTTTAAAAAGTAAACTAAAAATAAAATAAATAAAATAAAACCTTATCCTTAAACCATAAACCCTATAACTAATCCTAAACCTGAAACTCTAAACCCTAAACCCTAAACCCTAAACCCTAAACCTAAAACCTAAACCCAAACCTAAAACCCTAAACCATAAACCCTAAAACACTAAACCTAAACCATAAACCCTAAACTAACCCTAAACCCTAAACCCTAACACTAACCCTAAACCCTAAACCCTAAACCTTAAATGATAAACCCTAAAATCCTAAACATTAAACCCTAAATTAACCCTATACCCCAAAGTGTTAACCCTAAAAACTCTAAAGCCTAAAGCCTAAACCCAAAACCCTAAACCTCAAATCCTAAACCCTAAGCTAACCCTTCACCCTAAACATTAAACCCTAAAAACCTTAAACCCTAAAGCCTAAACACTAAACCCTAAACCCTAAACACTAAACCCTAACCCTAAACCCTAAACCCTAAAAACCTAAAAACTAAAACTTAAACTAAATAAAACCTAAAAATAGAATAAATAAAAAAACATAAACCTAAATAAAATAAAAAAGTAAAATAAAATAAAAACCTAAACCTAAAAGTAAAAATAAAATAAAATAAAATATATAAAAACTAATATTAAACTAAGAAATAATCCTAAAATTAAAAAATCCTAAAAAATAAACTAAATAAATAAAAGAAGAAATGTTGAATCTGAATTTGTTCTCGATTAAAATTAAAAAAAATAAAAACCAAAAACCCTAAACCTAAATTAAAACCTAAAACCTAAACCCTAAATCCTAAACCCTAAACCCTAAATGCTAAACGCTAAACCCTAAACCCTAAACCCTAAACCTTAAAACCCTAAACCCTAAACCCTAAACCTTAAAACCTAATAAACCCTAAACCCAAAAAAACCCTAAACCCTAAAAAGTTAAAAACCTAAACCTAAACTAAATAAAACCTAAAAATTAAATAAATAAAAATTCTAAACCAAAATAAAATAAAAAAATTAAATAAAAACATAAACTAAAACTTAAACCTAAACCTAAAATAATAATAATAATAATAATAATAATAATAATAATAATAATAATAATAATAATAATAATAATAAAAGAAACTAAAATAAAATAAATAATAACTTAACCTAAATTAAGAAATAAAATAAGCCTAAGAATAAAAAACTAAATAAAATAAAAATGAAATGTAAAATAATAATAAAATAAACCTAAAATATAATTTAATAAAATCTAAATAAAAACCTAAACCTAAAAATAAAACCCAAAACCCTATAACTAACCCAAAACCCTAAACCCTAAACCTACAACCTTAAACACTAAACCCTAAATCTTAAACCCTAAAAAACCCTAAACCCTAAACCCTATGCTAACCTAAAACCCAAAATCTTAAAAACTTTAACACAAAAGCCTATTAAACCCTAAACGCTAAACCTTGACCCTAAACGCTAAACCTTAAATCCTAAAACTCTAAACCCTAAACCCTAAACCCTATACCCTAAAAACCTAAAAACCTAAACCTAAACTAAATAAATAAATCTAAACCAAAATAAATTAAAAAATAAAATAAAATAAAAATAAAAACTAAACTATAATAAAATAAATAAAAAGCTAAACTTTACTAAAAATTAAAAACCTAAATAAAATAAATACTAAACCTGAAATAAAAATAAAACAAACTTAAAATAAAATAAAATTGAAACTAATAAAAAACTAAACCTAAAAATAATACCTAAAAATAAATAAAGAATAAAATCTAAACTTTAATCTAAGAAAAAAAACATAAACCTAAAATAAAATTAAAATAAACCTAAACCTAAAACAAAATAAACTAAACTAAAATAAATAAAATCTAAACCTAAGCTTAAAATAGACTAAACCTAAACCTAAACCTAAACTAAATAAAATAAAATAAACTAAAAATAAACCTAAACCTAAAATAAAAAATATAACCTAAAAATAAATCTAAAATAAAAACCTAAAACCAAACCCTAAAAAAATAAAATAAAAACCTAAACCTAAACCTAAATATAAAATATAAAACCTAAACATAAAAAATAAAATAAAAATATAACTAAACTAAAAAAGTACCCTAAACCTAAACCTAATCCTAAAAAATACACTAAAATAAAAAATCTAAACTAAAATAAAAATAGTCCAAAATCAAAATAAAAAATAAAATAAACTAAATAAAACTAAACCTACTAGTTTATTTAATTTAAAAAAAAAAGAAAAATAAAAAATAAAATAAATCCTTATCCCTAAAACCTAAACCCTATAACTAACCCTAAACTTGAAACTCTAAATCCTAAACCCTAAACCCTAAACCCTAAACTAAACTTAAACCCTAAAAAATAAAACCTAAAAAAACTAAACCTAAACTAAAAACTTAACCTAAACACTAAACCTAAATCCTAAATCTAATAAACTTAAACCCTAAAATAAACTAAACACTAAACTAAACCTAAAAATAAACCTAAACTAAATAATAAACTAAATAAACTAAACCTAAACTAAACTCCTATACTTAAACTATAAACTTAAAACCTAAAGTTTAAAGTTTAAACCTAAATAAACTAAATAAACCTAAACTCTAAACTAAACTAAAACTAAACCCTAAATAAACACTAAACCTAAACCCTAAATACTAAACCTAAACTAAAACTTAAACCTAAAACCTAAACCTAAACTAAAACTAAACCTAAACCTAAAAAACCCTAAACCAAAACACTAAACAAACTAAACTAAACCTAAACCCTAAAACTAACTAAACCTTAAACCCTAAGTTAAAACTCCTAAACTAAACCCTAACTAAATTATGAACCTAAACCTAAATAAACCCTAAAACTTAAACCCTAAACTAAACCTATACTAAACTATAAACCAAAACCTAAAGTTTAAAGCCTAAACCTAAAACCTATACCTAAAACCCTAAACCCTAAACCCTAAAAAACTTAAACCCTAAATCCTAAACACTAAACCCTAAACCCTAAATACTAAACCCTAACCCTAAACCCTAAACCCTAAACCCTAAAAACCTAAAAACTAAAACCTAAACTAAATAAAACCTAAAAATAGAATAAATAAAAAAACTTAAACCTAAATAAAAAATAAAATAAAATAAAAACCTAAAACTAAAACTAAAAATAAAATAAAATAAAATAAAATATATAAAAACCAAAATTTAACTAAAAAATAAAATAATCCTAAAAATAAAAAAACCTAAAAAATAAACTAAATAAAGAAAAGATGAAATGTTGAATCTGAATTTGTTCTCGATTAAAAAATAAAAAAATAAAAACCAAAAACCCTAAAACCTAAACTAAAACCTAAAACATAAACCCTAAACCCTAAACACTAAACCCTAAACCCTAAACCCTAAATCCTAAAACCCTAAACCCTAAACCCTAAACCTTAAAACCTAAACCCTAAACCCTAAACCCAAAAAAAAACCCTAAACCCTAAAAAGTTAAAAACCTAAACCTAAACTATATAAAACCTAAAAATAAAATAAATAAAAAATCTAGACCAAAATAAAAAAAAATTAAATAAAAACATAAACTAAAACTTAAACCTAAACCTAAAATAATAATAATAATAATAATAATAATCATAATAATAATAATAATAATAATAATAATAATAATAATAATAAAAAGAATCTAAAATAAAATAAATAATAACTTAACCTAAATTAAGAAATAAAATAAACCTAAGAATAAAACACCAAATAAAATAAAAATATAACGTAAAATAATAATAAAATAAACCTAAAATAAAATATAATAAAATCTAAATAAAAATGTAAACCTGAAAAAAAAAGCCCAGCAATACGTAACTGAACGAAGTAT